>CM031239.1:378405595-378835595 GCA_018340775.1 Taxus wallichiana var. yunnanensis | reverse complement strand
TATATAAATATATAGGTGCCTCGTGAATTTCACCTCTCGACATATTTTACATATATATAGAAACATAAATCAAAACATAATATGTAAAATATGTCGAGAGGTGAAGTTCACGAGGCACCTATATATTTATACAATTTATAAATATATGTAATATATACTTCTCTCGACATATATTATATATATTTATATAATATAGGTATGCTTGTCTAGTATATTTTCCAACATATGGAGTCTTCCTAAACCACCTTAACGTGATGTGAAGCAATGAAGAACATCTAGTCGATGAAATAAAATTATATATCTTGTGGAATGAATTTCTTTTTGGAAGAGTTGTTAAGGGAAATTTCCTAATGCATGTAAACAAGTTACAACAAGGAAAACCCATTACAAGAGTTACATGACAAGGAATGTGGCGGCATTTTTTTAGAATAGTTGACAACATTCAAGATCCCTTCTAGAAAATTACAACTAGTGTACATTCTTCAAATATGCGTACAAACGGATCATTAAATTTATTCCATGCCCACAATTCTCAAGCCAAGATTTACAACCACCAATTATTTTAGAAAATGGGTCAAGGCAATTTTTGATTAAACAAATAACTTTTGAAGTGATGTGCAAAGTCTTCAAGGGGCATATTGTGATCTGATTCGACATTCCCTAAAAATTGGTGATAGACCATGCATTTAACTTCTTGTCAACATAGCTCATCCAATTCACTAATATTTTAATTCTTGTCTCGCATGAGGATTAAAATAGGCTAAGTAATCAAAGTTATCAAGGAAGGGGATCCTTATGCATTGCACTAATCCTTGTCAATTCCCACCTTTCACAAGCATGACTAAAATCAGCCAAGTCCCAAAATCAACAAATGAATCAAACCTTGTCGTCATGTTGCTCCAAAGGAAAAGTACCCTTACATCCTGCATCCCCACTTGAGTGACATCATATAAGAAAGGCATGAAATGTGTTTATAGGCATTGGAGATCTCAAGGCTACATGAAATGTGTACATTGGAATCTCAAGGCTGAAGCCACCTTTCTCTCATCTTTTCACTTGAAAGGCCAAAAAGTGACCAAGGGATATTTGCTACCAAAAATACAAAAGTAACTAGACCAATGAGAAGGAAAAGTTCCACTGCCACTCTTCGCTTTGATGATTTCCGATTGGATAAACCATTTTTGCTGTCAAAAAAATCAAAGTCTGCAAAATTAGATGCATGGCTACACGGTCTCAAAGTTCTGTTTTCCCCGCTTTTCGACTTCAATATCAACTAAGTCCAAATCCTTTGTAGACTAGAAAACATTGTAAGACCAATATTCTTGACCATGATGGAACTTCATCCCCGCACCCTGCAGACTTTACAATAATTGTGGATCTTGTTCATGACAGATAGGAAAATTGCTACCTTAAGGGAAAAAAATCTAGTTTTGTGAGCAATGGAGGTGTAAGTTACAATATTGAAATTTTGAGCCCAGAAAACAACCCAAGTCAATATATAAGTTCGTTATGGCTCAAATTGAAGTTTACCCATGAAAATATAAGACCCCCAAATTTCTGAAGTTCCAATATACGGAAAAAAATCGCTTTAAGAATCGAAGTCCATGATTCAATACAGTTTATCAAAGACTTTTTGACCAGTTTTTCCAGAAGCTATTTCTGATCGTATGTGCTGTGAAAACATTAGATCTCAATTAATAATAGTAGTCTGCATTCAATTGTATTCTAGCTTTTTTCAAGAATTTCCCTATTTTTCATATAACAGGTACATTTTTTTGTGGTTTTTCAAAAACAATAGCAATACATGTTATTTTTCATTTATCATATTACACATCTAGATATGTGTACATGTTTTACTAATACTATGATTTTAAATTATAGCTGTTCAGATTATCTTGAGAACTCAATCTCCACTCCTCAGCTTCCAACCAGCGTAGAATGACATATTATAAGCATAGGTGCACCAGTGGTGCCAAGAGGTACAATTACTAATTATATGATTTGCTATAGGGCTAACAGATTATTTACAGAAATAATTGCTCACTTTAATATAATAGTTCCACATTCCAACAAATACGATTTCGAGCCTTTAATAGAACCAAAATTATACGTATGGATGTGTAGAGTTCAAGTAATCTCTACATTCTCTTAAAAGATTATTATAATTTTAAAAATTCTTCACTTTCTCATTACAATAATTCTCTTAAAAGATTCTGACTGTTGCTCCATACCATCAATGGCTCTCCGCTTGCTTGCACACATATTTATTACCACAATAAATTCTCTCAAATGATCAAAATTGCTTACCTATCCATTAAATGTTGACACTTGAGATTTCCAATAATTTTATCTTTGATTTACCCGCGGCATGTGGAGTGGTGTTTTGTGCACCAACTGGTGGTTATAGGGCTCACCCTACCATAAGCGCACCAAATGGATTGCACCAGGTATACATAAATGTTACAAGCATCAAGTATCCCCATAATATAGAAACTTGGTTGTCTTGTAACATTCTTCACCCACCGTCAATCCAGGATGTTCCCATACCTTAAATCGTCAGAAAGATTTATGAAAGAATGCCATGAAACATGAAGCAGTGCATTAGGCATTCAAATCGAGGGAAATTGTGAATTTCGTAATTAATTAATTTCCTATATTGGCCTTTACTAATATGTGAAACTTGCCGTTGGAGCCAGTTCTGTGCTGGTGGTTGGAGCTGCGTGCCACAGTGGGAGATGCCTTCGAATACCTTTGGAGGGGCTGGCTCAAAGAAGTCTCAGCTGATGGGGACTCTGATATGGAGCTCGGGATGGACCAGAGCCAGTCTGCGGTGGGCCTCAATATCTCGGTTGATGATGTCAATTAGGTTTTATCAGGTCCTAGTATTAGTATATAGAATAAAATCTGGTTTTTGTTAGTATGCCAGTGTGACCTGGTTGTGGCTGTTCTTGAAACATTTGAGGTTAAGCCTCCTTTTTTGTATATAGGGAACGGGTCCCTTCAACCCGCCTTATCAATCAAAAAAAAATGTGAAACTTAAAAATACTCCAAACTGCAGGTAGACAGATATTTGTGTGGAACAAAACCTTGTAAGGTATATGCCAATGTATTTTATTGGAGCTTTTAATTTTTACAACAATCACATTGGAAATAATCAAGACAAGAGAACCCACAAAGCATATTCAAATGACTTAAAACTGCAAATTCAATATGCACATCGAAAGGCAATGCATTTTCATTCATATTTTACAACATAACTGTAGAGAATGAGATCATGTTTAGTTCACTTCTAGAATCCATGAAGCACATTCTCTAAGAAGAGAGAATTGATGGAACACTGCAATGTTAAGGAAGACCTGCATTTTGGAAAGGAATCCAATTGGATTATCTGTACATAGGAAAGAACCTGCACAATTGCATTGGTCAGCAAGATGGGATGGCTTGACTTGATGGCACTTCGCGCATACAAGATCCTGCAAATGGTATAGGCGCTCCCTCTGACGAACAATTTGGATAAGTGCATTTTCAATCCATTCTTTGTCATAAGGCTGACCACACTGTGGTACAGCACATCTCCAATCATGCTCTAACAATGCAGCATCACGGCACAGATCCAAATCCCTACAGTCATTGCAATAACTAGAACCCAAACATCCAACACTTGAATGAGTAACAATATTAGTAATAGTAATTGAATTCAAATAAGATTAAAATGACTTTTTACATCCTTTAAGCCAAAATGACGAGTAAAACCTATTTAAGTGTGTTTCAAAGATTGCTTATGTGAGAATTAGTTCCAAACAATAAGCCAACATATTATTAAGGCTCTGGCCTAATATTTGTCGATATAACTAAGAAGCTTTAAAAATATAAAATAACCTGATGTATGCAATCCAGAGTATATCCTTTGCCTTCAGCAGACATTAATCATCAGGAGAAAGAGAACTGATGCAATGATTAGCTAATTTACTACCTACAAGGGAGCTACAGAATGAAGTAAGAAATAGAAATCACCCACTGAACTATCTACATACTATTTGAGTGAATTCTCTATTATTTTTTTATTATATGGCCTACACACATACCACCTTGCCTAAGGTTTAAAGTTCAAACATATGACTTTATTGTCATTTTATTTAGTTTTATTGCTTTACTAGTTTTAGGTTGTTTATCATTAACTACTGTAAGTTGTTGTACCCTTGAATTCCATGGATCTACTTTTGTCATTCTTCAATCCGCATTTTGGCTAAAGATTACATTCTCTATTTTGTTCTCAGATTTACAACTCAGCAAAACATGCCACCTGAAAATCGCGAGCCAAGTGGACCTGAGAAACTCAGCAAATTTCACCAAGTAAATTCTTCATAACTCAATGAAACTCGTCAAGTTTCTCAGATCCATTTGGCCAATGAAATGTAATAACACCCAGGTCAGAAAAAACATTTTTACCCCTAAAACAGACCTGTGTCTGTGTTTTCTTCTGCAAATACCTGCAAATACAGTGAATGTGATTGATTGAATCCTGACAGGGGTCCATTATAGCCACATACAAGGAATACATACAACATGTACACAGCAAAAACAAGTTTTAAATCATAGACTTGATGACTATCTTACTATAGTCTATGACTCTATAAGCATTGTAGCTTGTATTTTGTACTCTTTTTTGGTCAAAAATTAATAGAAAATATACTTATGCATTCTCTACATTCATTTCTCATGTCATTTAACAGTGTTTTACATGTTATTTAAGTTTATTTTATGAATTTATATGTTTTTAAAAGTAGCAATAAAGTTGCAAGAGTAATTACCAAGAAACTCCCAAGTCCCAAGAACAAGTCAAAATTTTGGGCTGCCAAGGAATGTCCGAGTACAAGTTTTAAAAATATGTTTTGGTTATTTAAATCATATCATCTTGCAAGCCATTATTTTGTATATGAGCCTTAGCTTAGTTTAGAAGCTTACAATCAAAGCAATGAGAGTGTTTCATCACCTATGGCACTTTAATTGAGAGGTGGCTGGCTATCTCTATCATTCAATCAACCAACGATTTTTTTATGGTTTATTGCTCATCATTTAGCACTTATTGTTCAGGGGTTCATATTTATTTATTTATGCAGATGCCTGAGCAAAAGGAGGTTAAGCATGCCTATTGAGCAGCAAGTTCAAATGGTGCTTGATCCGAGACCATGAAAATTTACAAATTTTCCTGATTTATATCACTTTATTTAACGTGGATGAAGGAAATGTTGTCTCTTAAACCATAACCATTCAACCATTCATTAATGTGTGTTTAACATTCAATCAAATCAACACAACCATGAAAGAGACACAAGAACACAAGATATAAGTGGGAAACCCTCAAGGGGAAGAAAACCCACTGAAACTTATGATTATATTACTCAAATCAAAAGTATTTAGTGAAGCACCAACTTCACAAGGAGCACCAACCCCTAGTTTAGTGAAGCACCAACTCCACAAGGAGGCTACAACCCCCTAAGATGATCAAGCACCCACTCAACCACCTTTAAATGAAGATCTCTGATGTCTTGTTGCTGCAACAACTGATGGAGATCACTGATTCAGCTCACACACCTTCAAACCCTTGTTCAAACCCTCTCTTCTTCAACTCACTATATCTCACACTTTCATGACTGTCTTGGCTTCAAACCCTTGCACACATGCTCTCGACTCATAATTTCGCACACTTCCTCAACCCTAAAATAATGCTTTCAAGCTTGTTTCACACTCACACTTGGGTCACACTTTTTCCCTCTCTCACAACTAGTTCAAATTTGAACCAAAACTTCACTTTTATATGCATTCCAACTCAAAGACATAAAGCAAGTCGGTCTCATACCAATAACTCGACTAATACAACATGAAAACATAACAATACTTAGAATGGACCCATGTAGGTCGGCCATGCTCAAATGCACCAAACAAGCTCAAAACCCCATCACCTGATTCATCAAAGACCACAAACATCATCACCATGATTAGTCAAGCTTCCAAATGCCTCACACATGTCAAATATGACATAACAACATCATCCATGGTCGTACATTAGCTTGCACCAATCAAATTCTTCATAACACTAACAAGAAGGCTCATATCCTTCTCAAAACAATTGTTTCCAGAACCAATCTTCACCTATGGACCTCTAGATCACACCATAGCACCTCAACTATGCCATATAACCACTCATTGGAAAGCCACTGACCTGTAGATCACATTCATGCTTGCTAGAGCTCATGAAACATCCATACATGTAAACCACACCACTTTCCTCTTCACCAAACTGAGCTGCCCAAAAAGTAGTTTTAGGAACTCAATTGGTTTGCACCCTTTCTACCACTTTCAAGACCTCCAAAGGCCTTCACTAGAACAAAATTAATCCCTCTTCACTCTCCAACTAATAGAAAGCATCAACTAATCCATCTCATGCATCTTCTACCTCCATCTTCTAGCCAGAGAAATCTTATCCTAAGAAACAAGCAACCTTCTTCTTCACAAACTGAGTTGGTTCACCTATCAAACCTCATCATCAAGAGACAAACCTTATACCATTGGAAAGCCCTCTAAATCTACTTTCCATAACATCTTACATTTCCTTCCAACTCCAAGTGGAAGGCCTTCAACCAGGTCAATCTCTGAAACTGCTCCAAAACTGCCCTTTTTGGTCTCAAAGACCAGTCTTCATAAATAGGGCACACTTTTCCCTCTAGGACCTCAACCATGATCTGAAACCATCATGGACATCAAGTACAACTCCCAAGCTAAAACAATGTCAATTTATTTCATACCTCCTTTAGACAACTTTGCCTCAAACTAAACTTCTTCAAAACTTGCTTGTTTGAGTGGGGTCCACAAATCATCACATGCTCTACCATACCTTTCTGGAAAGTTGGAGGAGTCCTCTACAACCTCCAATCATCATACTAGCAAAACTTCATTTTGGGCACATACAATGAAGATCTCTCCTACCGCTTTTGAGCTAGGGTTTCAAACTCATAAAAAGCAGTTTACCTTCTTAACATTTGTTTATAAAAATGTGACGATGAAATGACCCCATTCTTTTGGTGAAATGTTTTTAGCTCAATGTAAAAATGTCCTTGAAAGCCACATGGTCCCATGCAAAACACACAATTCATGATGAGCATCAAAAGTTGTAATTTGAGGTGAAAAACACCTTCTCAAACCCTGTTTCACCAAAAACACTATAGCTTGCAAAATCTTCTTCATAATGACTTAGAATTTTGCTCACACCTCTACGACACCCCTATGCACGATCTTCAATCATCAAGTTAGCTCAAATAGGTTTACATCTTAATAACACATCTCATTTGCATGACTAGCCCTTAGGGTTTTGCATGGTTTAAGGCTAGGTCAACTGAACCAACACTAAAACCAAACATGAAACCTCTGCAAAATGCCTCTACATGATGAAAACAAATATAACATACCTCCATGAGTGATCTCAAGATCTCACACACACCTGCAAGTGCCTATCATGCCTAATTAGGCCTCCAAACACTAGGATTAGGCCTAGTGTGCACCATGACCAAGTAGACAAACCTCATGACTCTTCTAGCACTCCAAAAGGACTTAACACACCTGAGACAACATGTCTCACACCTCTGCATGCCTCCATGAGCTCACATGACTCTATACCTCATCATTTGGTCTCCAAGCACCTAGACTAGGTCTAGATGAGCACCTGAAACAAGGTCTTCAACTTGTACCTACACCTTAAAACTCATGTGAGTGTCTCCACACTCTCCTAACATGCTCTCCATGCTGCTACCATGCTCCTCAAGTCACCATGCATCTCAAAACGCCATGCACTATCACCTAGGCTAGCTAGGTCACCTGATTAGGCTTGCTAGACCAAGCCAATCTCACTAAATCCACTCTTGCCATCATGAAACAACTTGATTCTCCATGTCATCAACATACTGAGCATCTCCGAACACTTCTCCATCATCCTCTTTGTCATTAATTAGTTTTTACATCAATGACAACACCTAAAATTCAATCATGCCAACACTCTTTCCAAACCTCAAGAAGGTTTTCTACAAAGTTTGTTGTTCTATCTTTTTGTTTTGGGGGAGGGGGTTTGTAGATGCAACTATTTCAGTATTTCAGCCATTGAAGCACCCATATCCTTCAGTAACTTTGTTTTATCAGCTGCTAAGGTGTTTCATGCCACCTAGTTGGTTGTACCTTTTGTTCATATTTCTTCTACTCTCTACTTCTCCTACATTATCTTCTATGCTTTCCCTATTTCTCCCTTCTCTATTAAACTTAAACTTGTGACTCTACAGTGTTGTCCCCTTGGTCTTCCACTCACAAGGTTCTACTACACCCATTCCTCCTAAAATGTTTCTCATTCTTCCCAATGTTTCTTGTAATTCATCCATGATGCTTCTATGAGTCATTTGTGCTTCTTGTAACTGTCTATTGTCTATGAATAAATCCCCTACTATTTGTTCCTCTCATTATCTCTTTCCGTGGGGAGATCAGAGCTAGTTTTTGGTCTTCATGTCACCAAATTGTACAGCTATAGATTTGTTTGTTGTTTTGTTGCAGCAGCCTGAGTACCTTGTTTCCAGTTTGCGGGTCAGGATTCCCCTATTTTCAGATTGATAAGAACAGAACTAGTTGATGCAACCATTCACTCTTCCGCTTAATGGTTCTTCTGCTTTTAACTACTCTGCTCCTTAATTTCTTGTCTCCTTAATCTTTTCACTAATTCCTCCACTCTAATCTATATTCTTTGTACTCAATTCCTCTTCTCTTTTATCACTCTTTCTCTAATTGCTCCTCTACTGTTTCCATTTTTCTACATATTTGCCTCTCCCATTTATTTCCCTAACCGTCAAACCAGATTTTTCCAAAAGTCGCATCCGTTAGAACCCTCATCCATTTCCACATACCATCTCATAGTTTCCTAACACCCTTAGAAGAGGGTGACACAAGATTCTAAATTAATCTTGTTTCTCCACAGCGTATGTTGTTTAAAAAATGTGTATTTATGCCTTTCACTTCCTTTTTCCCGCTACTCTCCTCTGTATATCAGCTAGCCAAGACTTTGGCAATACTACTAAATGTTGGCATAAACTAGTTTACAAGTTTAAGCTGTTTGAAAGGTCTGGGCTAGAGCTGATATTATGTAAAAGCAGAGATAAACTACATTGTTATAATATTAACTACTTGGCACATTCATTAAATTAATTTGAAGTGGGTCTGTAATTCCAGCATAATACATTTAACACGAATATCCCTAAACTAGACCCCTTTATTCATATATGATTCATCAAAATACATTAGAGTTCTAAGATCAACTTTATCTTATATCGCCGTTCACATGTACCATTCCAAATACATCATTACACTCATACACTCAGTCTTCTATCTGTTGTTGCTATCCTGTTGTGTGGTATAAATAATGATTACCTACACTATTATAGCAAAAGCAAAATGTCTATTGATCCTGCCTATAATACACTCAAAGTATTCAATTGCTGCTACAAAGTGCCTTTTTGTACCACACAGATTTGAGAAGATAGGTACTCTGTATCACCTTGCAGAATTGCATATGTTGCTGCGGTGCATCCTGGAGCTTCCATGTTATCATTTATTTACTTCAAAATGATGCACCCTGCCAACATCATCCCCAGACTTGACCTCTAGTCTCATCATCGAGACAATCTTGATGAAGACCCTGCCAACAAAACAAATGTCTACAATTTTCTCCCACTCGCATGACTATTACATCAAACAAAAGAATGGGTTAATTCTTCCTTTGATTTGTTTCATGGTGTTGGTCTTATGAGAGGTTTCACTTCCTTGCTTTCCTTAATGATTTTGTTGTTTTGCTTTAGTTTTCAAAAAGGTGAGGACCCCAATATAACCCACCGTTTCATCCATAAAAACATAATTTAATGAAAGCACTATCATGTATGGTTCCATGGTGATAGCTTTTGGTGATCTTTTAGTCTTTAACAATGTCTTCCTTTGCCATTTTTCCCTCCAATTGTTGAGGGCATCAGACCTCTTGGGGATATAGTGGTGTTCACCTAAAGTTCAAACCCATATTTTTCTAATGAAGCAATTTCCTTGTGAGGAGAAAACTTTCAATTAGAAAATCACTTTTGGATAAAACTGTGTATGTTGTTTTTATCGACATTTTGGATCAACCTCCTGGCCCATAATGAGGAAGTAGACAGTGAGTGTAGATAGCAGACTTGGAATTTCTTTTAAAAGGATAAAAGCATGATGATCCACGATGCCATTAGGTACAACATAGGACAAAAATAAATGGTTAGTAATTGCTCGCTTATAATTAACTTTAAAAATGGCAATTACCAAGCCGTGCATTTAATGAAATGAAAATCAAATAAATAAATGAAGCATTAAGTCATATTATAATAATAGATTAGTTAACGTTGTCATACCACGGCCTCTTTGGGCGTTGTTGGATAGTACTTTTCTTGTTAAGTCCTAGGGTTTCTCGCCCTCTAGGGTGCTTATATAATGCCTCCCTCCACTTCGAGCCCGGCTATTGATGCCAAGGCTAGAGCTAGTGGAGCTACGAACAATGGCACCACCGCAGAAATGTCCCCGGAAAATTTGTCCCGAAGGTCTTTCACAAGGTAATGTTTCTCCTCCTGATATTGTATTTACTTGTTTCTAAATTCAATGTTGCATGCCAATGGCTTGAATAGTTCTACCTTATCGATTACTTTGTGGGTCGTATCCCCTCTGAAAGCATGCTCAAGTCTTGGGTTAACTCAGCCTAGGCCGCTCATGGCATCAGGCTTGAGAGTGTGTAAAACATGACTAAAGGGTTTTCTTTTCTGGTTCTCTGACCCTTCGCATGCCCCAACTATCCCGAACCATTCGGCTACTTGGTATGTTCGTAACTCCCTGTTGGTTCTTTCCCCTTGGACAAAGGACTTTGTGGTGTCCGAGTTTGCGGCCCTTAAAGTCCCTGTCTGGGTTGCATTTCCTGGTTTGTTGCTTCGCATGTATTTTCTTCACCAAATTGCTTCCTCCATTGGGCAAATTCTTGCATGCATGGAACCATAGCGCTTTTACAACACCCACCTGCAAAACGGGTTTGTGTTGAAGTAGACCTCTCACAAGAATTAAAAGAATTCGTGGAGATCCAAATGGGTGACACTCGCTACTTCTCAAATGTTTCTCTACATCAACCTACCTAACACATGCTTTCGTTGTCAGGCTTCTGATCACAAGATCAAGGATTTCCCACTTTATGTGCCACACAATCGCCCAAGCACCTAAGGCGGCTATCAAATCCATTAAGCCCCCGTAAGAGGAAGGGTGGCAAACTATTGAGGGCGGAAAAATAAGAACAAAACGGTTCAAGCCAAGGCGATTAGTAACAATGGCTCTAAAGAGCAACTGTTAAGGAACATACTCCAGTCCACATTGCTTCTCGAGCCGATCTAAAGATTCTCTAATTTCCTTACCCAAGTTCTCTAGCATGCCCAAAGCGGCCATACAGTTCTCATGGACCCGTCAAACTCCATCCGACCCTCCTCAACACCTTCGACTTCACAGTTGCTTTTGACAACCGGCTCACAAGCCCATCCAAAAGGGCCTGAAGTCCCTCTTGACACCTCATGGCAAGTCGCGAACATAGCTCGGCACGCAGTGTGGAGTCAACAGAGGAGGAGTATAACATTGAGTATGCCAGACGAAGGAAAGTTGAGTTGCAGGATTTTTTGAAGCATAATAATGCTCAATTCCTGCAAAACTTAGTTCGATGCCTTGACGAGCTTAGATGTTGATATGGCCCTTGACCCACATTTCTCATGAATTGTATGTCATGGAATGTGAGGGGTCTTACCAGACTCTAATCGTAAGTATATCATTCGTGATGCTTGCCAAAAATTGCCAAACTTAGATGTTTTGTGTCTTCAAGAAGTTAAGGTTACAAGTTTTCAGTTATCAATGGTTTGTAAATCCATTTAGCCTAACAACCTAGCTTTTACCAGTCATCATGATGGAGGACGTGGGGTTTAATTCCTTTTTCGCCCCTAAATGGTGGCCCTTCTTTATGGATCATGGCGCAGACCCCACCAATAGAGCCATCTGGGCTCTCTTTAATATTAAAAGCCGCCTTTTTGGCTTCATCAACATCTATGCATCGAATGATGCGAGTGAAAGGGCTAATCTTTGGTGGATAGCCAATGAAATCCTTGATGCCTATTGGTCATTTGCGGTGACTTTAATATGGTTGAGTTACCCATGATAAATGTGGGCACCTTCCTATGCGATGGACAGCTAACGAAAGGGAGGCGTGGTTTTACATGCATAATAAATTCAAGTTTTATGACCCAAACGCCTCATGCCGACCCAACTCTGAAACCTGGTTCACTTGGTCCAATCTCCGAGGTGGATCGATCAAGTTCTTAAATGGCTCGACAGGCCATGTTGTCCACTCAATATTTTTTTGAGTTTCGACAACATTTATTCCTTGCCTATGGAAGTGATGCCATTTTTGTCCTTTCTGACCACTTTCCTATTAGATTTTGTATCACTTGGCAAGCTAAGAGGCCTTTTAGTCATAAAGGCCATTTTTTTCAAACACGGCCTTGATGGAACACAAACCCACACTCAATCATATCAAGCAAGTGTGGAACTTAACGCCTCGGCCACGTCACCTTCACATAACTATCATCCACCTCTTATGTCCAACTGGACTTTATGGTGGGCAAATATGATGACTAGACAACCAGATTCCTTAGAATCTATGGTCACCAGTGTGACCAATATTCCACGCCGCTCTTATTCCACCACCTCTTCCGCTCTTAGCCAGGCGGGTGGTGGCACTTGAAGGAAATCCCTTCTCTGAAGCCTTGTAACTCCAAGTGGCCGAACTTAGACAGAAAATCCAAATTGTGGACAACTATAATGCTCAGGCACACATATCCGTGCTCACCTTCACTAGCTTAAGGTTGGGGATTGGGTTTCGAAGGAATTTTTTCAATCGCTCAAAGCCAAACATTCCTTTCAACAAATTCAAGCCATTTGTGATGGCAAACTCATCTCATGGATCCCCAACTCATGTTACAAGGCCTTTGTTAATCACTACAAGCAAGTTTTCCAAGCTCAAGCTCCCTTCGGCAGAACGACAAGCTGCCTTGGATCAATGCTTGGCCAATGCCATGAAAACTTTCTCTAGCAAAAAAATTGCATGTGATCGCTTTGCTTCCCTTAAGAGAATTTACAAGAAACGGTCATGCAAATGGCCAACGACAAGGCACTGGTTGCGATGGCTTCCCATAAATTTTACAAATCACTTTGGGATATGGTTGCCTGCACTTTATCAGGTTTACATGGAAGGGTTTCAATGTCAATCCTTTGGCCCCATATTAACAAAGGGAATATCAAGTTCATCCCTAAGCCTGGAGACCCCGAGTTGATAAGCAATTGGCGTCCTATAACCTTATTTAATGTGTCTTACAAAGTTATAGCCAAAGCTCTTGCCATTCGGTCTGTGACACATTCTTCTTCCATTCGGCCTGATAAACAAACTAGTTTCATCCAAAGGTGTTATATCCTCGAAAATATCATTACAGTCATGGGAAGGCATGGAATGGGCGCGTAGATCCAACCAACAAGCCCTCTTCATCAAAATCGACTTTGAGAAGGCTTATGACCGAATAGAATGGCCTTTCATTCTTGTTATGCTTCAAGCTCTGGGCTTTGGTCCCAATTTCATTCAATCTATCAAGATGTTTTTTATGCATGCATCCCCATATCACCATTAATGGGCAAAGTTCGGCACCTTTTGGCCTTTTCAGATCCATCCGGCAAGGATGCCCATAGCTCCCACCCTATATGTCCTTGTGGCTAAAGGATTTGGCTATCTGCTAGCCAAAGCTCAATCTCAGGGGCTTGTCAAGGGAATTGTCTTGCCCTCTACTAATAACTCCCAATTGCTTAATGGCCATTTCACGGATGACTCCTTCCTTACACTCATTGAAGATGAAAATAACATTAGCAATGTTATGCAGTGCCTTGAAACTTTCTGTTTAGCTTCTGGCTCTTCCATTCAATGGCGTAAAACACAATGTTACGATAATCATTCCTCCCCGCACCCCTCGATGGCTATGTACAATTGGAAGATGCTCAACCATGGTGAAATGTTTAAATTTCTCGATATTCCTTTTGCTTTCTTGCTTCACTTGCAGATCTTTGGCAATATGTCATGCAGAGGTGGCTCAAAAGTTGGAATATTGGATTACTAATCGTTGTCCTTAGCGGGCAAATTTCATATCTTACTCCAAAGTGCTTGAAGCCACGCATGTGTATTAGTCGTTGTCCTTAGCGGACAAATTTCACATCTGCTCCAAAGTGCTTAAAGCCACGCATGTGTATTACCTCTTGTTGGGTCCCTTCCAAGAAGTCTATGTGCAAAAGTTAGAAAAATTGCTCAAAGACTTCCTCTGACCAATGCTTCCTCTGGCAAAAAGGTTTCCACAGAGTTGCATGGGAAACTTGTTGCCTTCCCAGAGATTCAGGAGGTTTAGGCCTCATTGACATTCTGCATCAAGGGCAAGCGCTCTATGCGCCAAATGGATAATCCGCAAAGACAAAGGGGAAGAAGCATGGAAGGTGCTTCTACGCAAAATGGCATTGTTGAAGGCTCCCTTATGGTCAATTGGCTTGGAAAGGCATTGGCTTTGCCAATCTTCTCATTTCCCCATTCCAATCAAAGTGGTTGGCACTTTTGTGCTCAAAAGTATTTGGAAAGCCTAGGAGCATATCAAACCATGGCTCTCTGTGGAATGGCAATGGCTTCCGTGATGGCCTTTCATTTAACCACCACTCTTTGTGGTGGTCTCCTGTCATTCAATGCCAAGATCATTGTCTTGTCCAAGGTTCCTTGGATTCTTGCGCTCTGTCCCTTTTCAAGCGAGGCATTCGCACCATCCAAGACCTCTTTTGCAAACACACTCAATCTTGGCGTCCCTTGGCATGAGCTCAAGGCTCAATTCAAATTGGCTTTGCCTGATCAAGCTATCATCAATGATATCATTTCCTTTGTGTCAGATCGCATGATCCACAAAATCTTTGTGCTTCCATCTCGTCCATGGTGGACGGATTGAAGTGGTATGTGGACACCCCATTCGGAATTACTCGGTTGGCCGTGGTTATGCTTGCTCTCACCTCATTTGCCCATGGTGGGCAAGCTCAATACCCAGTGGGGATTTTGATCCTCACCATCAATCTGAAAAGGAGATTTGATACTATTTGGTCCGCCTTGTGTGGAACCCAAAATTGCTCACTTTTTGTGGTGTGTTCTTCACCAAGGCCTTCCACTTGCCCCTAGTTCACCTTGGTTTTCAAATGCCCTTTGGAGGGTCATCTGGAAACCTTGTCTCACCTTTTCTAGTATTGTCACAAAGCCCAAAAGGCTTGGAATTGGATTCATTCTTTCTTCCTCCCCTTTTATCTAGAGTGTTTTACTTGGCAACATGTTCTTTTAGGAGACAATCCTCGATGCCCCACAAATTTTCCCATATTTGGCATGCTTTCAGAGGGGAAATCCTTTTGGATTTGGAAAGAAAGGAATTCTTGTTTATTTGCTAATGTTGAAGTTGACCAACAATTCTCTATTTATAACAAATCTATGGTTATCGTGAATGTATTGTTGCAGATTCAAGTTCAAGCCAACAAAGTGGCGATCGAGGTGGAGCATCTCCAAACACTCCTTCGTCACTGGGGCGACACCCCTTGCAATGTTTTCTTGTGATCCACATCCCCCCCTCATCGCTCCTCGCTGCAAAGGCAAGTGCTCAGCGATCGTCCCAAAGGTGGCAGTCATCGCTCGAGCTGGTCGCAACACCGCTCATTCAATCGGGCGCCACCGGTCCCCTCTCAGCTAGCCTCCACGGAGGAGCTTCTCCCCTCCGCCTTCAGTCCACCACCAAGGATGGGATGCCCCCGCCACCTAGCCAACTCAGTTGGGGCTCACCGCTACCCCCAAGTCGCACACTCAAGACGGTTGGAGCCTCCTCACCTCTGCCCAACAAGTTTCCCAAGTTGTCTCTCGCCATCTCGCCTTCTTGAGCCACTGCTGAAGATACTAAAGAAGGAAGCCAACCCATATTTGGTTGGGACGTGTCGGATAGTGGTAAAACCTGCTGGCTCTTAGCTAGCATGATCAAGACCCCCCCCCTTGCAAGATAGCAATTTGCAGCAGCGGCTTAACTTCCTTGTTTTCTCTGCTCTTGATGTTTTGTAATCGGTTATATTCCTATGCTTTGTTTTTGCCTAGTTTGAACTTGTGGTTTTAGGGCGTGCTTCCATACTGCCTGTTTTTTTTGTGAATTATCTTGTATCATTTTACTTGTTAATATAATATAAATCCCTAGGTTTATCTATCCTAGGTTTAAAAATAATAAATTAATCAATTAGATATACCTATAGTTAAAGTATTATAAAGTCAAAAGGTTAAAATGAGTAAGCTAAATTTGTATTTGAATCAAATAAAAACTCCATTTCCATAAGCTAAAAACATAAATTAATTACTAGTTGACTTTTGAAAACATTAATAGAAATTGAAATGAATACAAGCTAGAGAGAATAAAGCATGAATATCTCAACATGGACTTAATTTCTCTACCTGCAAATAACATTAGGAAGTGTAAAGGACAAACAAGGATCCCGAAATTCTGCCTCTGGAGAAAACTCTTTTACATGGACCAACTTGAGAAGGTTTTTCCGCATCACCTGCAACAAAGACAAGAATGTTGAATGAATCTCCGAAGATGCGTGTAGTTATTACATTCAGTTGTACAGATTAAAATAACCTCAATATTGATTTACTTCCATTATAATATGCCTGTATAATCACATTGTAACTTTTAATACAAAGTCTTATCAGTTCAAAGTCATCAAGAATGCCAATAGACTTTTGATTATCTACAGACATCCTGTACAGGCTTTCAGGATATAGACAGCAGTTGCCGAACAAGATGACTACCTATGCATAGCAATGCTTTCCCAAAGGACAACAAATCAAGGTCAAATAAAAATGAGATTATTATCCTAGTCATTGAAGGAGATTCCAAATTGAGGTTTAACATTAGTTAGCATTGCAAATTAAAAGACATGCTTTGCCACAAACCGTTAACTGCTCCATGATCATGCTTGCCATATTTTACATATTTTATTCACTCTTCGTAATTTTCACTTTGCACATTTTTATGAAAGTTGTTTAAATGCTCGCATTACAAACAAAACTTAGCAATTCATGCAACCATGTCTCTGACTGTGCAGATAACTCTAGTCAAACTTAAAAGCATTCAAGTTATATAATACACAAACTGACAAAATGATCAGAGAATGAAAAAGACCTTTACAATAAGTAAGAACTCATAATTTTGTAAATTTTACCAAATGATTAACATTCATACAAACCATAGCTTAATTGGCATCACACCAAAAATAAATAAATTTAAAAAAACAGGGCTGTAGGCGTATACCAAAACATTATGTTGAACTCGTTCATCAAGAGCAAGAACAGCACAAATATGCTTGATGAATTCCAAAGCACTATCACCCATCGGTAGGTGAGATCCTGCCAACTTTGGAAACTCAAGGGGGACAACATCTGCAGTAGTGTCATCCTTTCTTCCTTTGGCAGTAATGTGGCGCTGTGTATCACGGACAATTCTGAGAAGCTTGTCTGTAAAGTATGAAGCAATCTGCAAGATAAAACATAAAAGATGAAAGCCTAATAACCATCCAGCGCAACTTCACATGTATCCCATTATTTACAATTATTTGGTGCAGCCTTAGCACCCTGTGTTTTCTATCTATAAACTAATAATAATAAGTGTCAAAAAGATAGAACATGAGAAACATATTTCCATTAATTACCTGTTCCTTGAGAAATGACACTTCCTCTGATTCAACATCTGCTGCTGCAGCAATTGTAACAGATGGCGTGCAAAAACTGCCATCCCTTGCAGTGGCACGCAATGCAGCCTGTTCTTGTGAATGTTTCCATGGGAGGTATATAAACTCAGAAACTATGACAACAAAGTAATCCTGCACCCAAGGAACAATGTGATCTAAGACTTTGCCTTACACCGATATAATGTTAATGGAGAGAGATGCAATTATTTGTCTACACTTTTAAAAACAAACTTTTGAAAAATGTAAGAGCTTTGAAAAGGGAATTCCATTTACCAGGCTAAAAGGGCAGTATTCCTAACATGCAAACCATTAGAAATCCATTTTGTTAATGATAATGAAGAAACACAAAAATATAGTACAGGGTACATCTAAAGACACTTGAATAAAATTCTTCAGCGGATGCAAGTTCACCAACCAAGAGATTAGAACATGAAAATAATTCAATGAGATTACAAGGACATGGATGATATACATACATACATACATACATATATATATATATATATATATATATATATATGTATGTATGTATGTATGTATGTATGTATGTATGTATGTATGTATATGTATGTATATGTATTTATATATGTGTGTGTATATATGTTTGGATGTTATCCAAGAACTAAATTGTAGAAAAGAGTAATAAATGGGATGTGGACATTAATCTGATTGTACGGATCAAAACTTATTTTATTATTCTACATATTAAAGAGCAGGAGAAATAATCTGACATGAAATCTGCAAGGTTTCAAATATTATGTGTAAGCAATTTGCAACTGATTGTCTGGGGATAACGTCCTATGTCGCACCATCTTTAAAAATCCCAGAAGTGGGACCACGAAAATTGAATCAAAATGTGAGTTCTATTTAATCCAGGAATTTAGGATCCTGAGAAAAGATTGAAATCCGAAAGAATATGAGATGCATTCATTCATTTAAAGAAAGAATATAAGATCCGTTCATTCATTTAAAGAGGAAAAATTACATTGTAACATTTTGGCAAAAGTTGGCCAATTATATTCTCATCATTAGTTATGTTGCATGTTTTCCATTCTTATGAATGAGTTGCGTATCATTTATTCCACAATCAACTTGCCCTATTTGATACAATTCAGAATTCTCAGGTTAATTCCAGCAAATGTTGCACACCAACCAGACACTTACCTCCAGTGCAGGCTAACCTGCCAAACTCATGTCTTGCGATATCAGTGGCGGTCAGTAATGAACAAACTAAAAACATTTGATCATGATGATCAAGCAATGATCAGCTCAGAATATGTTAGTGAATAATTATTCTCTTATTGTTGAGAATAGCTGAGGACACATTCTTCTCAACTCCACGTTTTATATGTTTGCCATAAAATAAGGACATTTGTGTATTTGTTTTCAATGGATTTGGAAAATAGCATTATCACTTACACCCCTGTATATATACATAACCCTTTTAACACCGCCAGGAATAATACACTTTTTAATCAGTGTAGTTCCGTTAAAGAATAAAAAGTTAAAAACATGTGTACTACTCATTTCAGATGCCTTCATCAAACAACCCAAGCGAGAATCAACAGTTGGCTAGCCTATTTCTTGAGACCTTACAGCATGTTAGTTCTGCAACTGTGTTTCCTAAGATCACTGTCACGAATAAACATAACAAACAGCTGTACATTAACAAGAAGATACTTTCCAAACCAATATGTGTGTGTCCGTCATTGCTTTGTTAATTTGGGAAATTGCTCATGAATACTTTTAGAAAATGAGCCAGCACAATTACCTGGATTGCCTTGGGCAGATACTCTGCAATGTTCCAGCTTGACACTATGTCTGGCTGACCATCAGTTTCTAAATCTGAATTGCTAGATGCTTCTGTTACAAGCTTAGATTGGATTCCTCCATAATTATACTGAGCAAAAAGAGACACAAATTAGATATTTTTTTAAATTTAAAAAAAAAAACATGAAAGCATAAAATATATAATGCCCCAGTTAAGGAAACATTGATTCGCTTGCTAAAATGGCCTTGACAATGTAAAGAGATTGTAAAAACTAACTTCCAGACCAGCAGCTATGAATACCTTATTTTCCTTGCCAATCTATGAAAAAAATAAAGGAATAGCTTATAGGTTGGCATAGCATGTAATACTATTCTTACATGTACTAGTTTACAGCAGACAGATATTCAATCATTGTGCACACCTGATCCATGAACAAAAGGGAGTGCCAAAAACGCTGAGGCTCTAGTTCAATCCATTCAAAAAGTTCTCTGCACAGGTGATCCATATATATTACTTAGACCAGCAGGTTGCATGTCCTACACTCATTATTCCTCCATCCTAAAAAATAATGAATTTTGCCAGGTAGAAAATGAACCTGCTTGAGCGTTTTCAACAAGTATTCACAATAACCTTGAGCTCCTATTACATTTCCTTTCCCTGTATCAACAATGATTCTGGAGAAGTCTGCATAAATGATTGTTGCCCCCAGTTTACGGAATTCCGCTAGCAGTAGAGCAAACACTTTCTGCATGACCTGCAAGAAGGAAATTCGTTATTTCAGTATATTACAAAACTATTCAAGGTTTTTATCTGCCTTTTCTGAGAACCTTTTTTTGAATAAAAGTTCACAGTTGATGCATTAAGAATTCTGGAGTGATTAAAGTTTGGAAAATGAGACCTTTTGCAGAACCCGATGAAGAGCTGGATCATGTAGCTTTGACTGTGGACTGCAAAAGGAAATTGCAGACAATTATATCAGAGCTTCAAGACATCTAATCCTAATGTAACTGATGGATAGACAGGAACATATGGACAATTAATAGTAAAACAATCGAAGTGCATTCAATCAAGAAACACCTGCAAAGCCAGCGGTATAGATGTTGCAATAAAGCATCGGCAAAGACATTTCCAGACGAAACTGCATCAGATACACATCCCTGAACCATTTGCTTCAAGACACGAAAAGCAGGTGCACATGAAGTTGCTTCATCCCAACTTTCATTACCAAGTTGCTCCCCACCTCCATTTGCATCAAGCTCAAAGCCCAATAATGCTCCTCCTTCCATTTCATTCACCTGGCTGCTCTTCAATAGGGCGTTCACTGCAAGATGATGAATCTGCACAGTCAAAAGAAATAAAGTTACACCTGTGGCATTCAATTTCTAGAATATTTTGAAGCCGATACTCATGCTCACATACACTAATATACAAAGGATGGCATAAATGTATGAGAAGCAAGACACACCTTCAATTCCACTGAGACTGTTCTGTATGCTCCTGGATATATAAGAACAGACTGTTGCACCTGTATCATTTGGAGTCACACATGTCATCAGTGCAATTTCAAACAAATAGCCTACAAAATTAGTTGCATGGCAATTTGTCCCAAGTTCACTGTAATTCTATGTATAAGAATACAAAAACTGTGAAGTGTAATATTACATCCATAAGAATACAGCAACTAAGATTAATAAACAACAGGAATACTTCCTTAATGTGTCAACTTTTAACAGTCGTGACTGTGTTAACAAAACTGAATATATAAGGCCCCTTACATAAATAGTTAAAAGAAGCCAGGCAACTTAAATACGCATAGCAGAAAGCACAGCAAATCTAAGCATAGGGAACCAGTTAACAAAACTGAATAATGTAACAGTTCATTGGCTGGATTAATGTATTTGTAATCTATATCAATTAACAGATTATTGACCTAGTTGAAAGCACGGCTAATTTTAACACAGGAAACTGTATAATAAAACTCAAGTGAGAATGGCTGGATTGATCCATTTGTAATAAGATTTCATTCAAATAATCACAAAGAAGAATTATTATATAAAAATGCATTTGAAAAACAATCCAAACATATGGTGTCCCTAAGATCTGTACGTAAATTTAGAGCAAAAGAAAAGACTAAATGTCAAAATGTACACGAAGTAAAATGTGACCCTTCCACACACATACATGAAGAAATTGCCATTGATTATCAGAAAACAGCATAAGCAGCAGCTTTATGAAGGAAACGGTTTCAGTTCCAAACAGGAATATTGGGAGGGATTGCAAATATGCTACGAGAGATCATTAAGTATGCAAGCTTGTTGATTAGCCATACGTTTTATGTAGAAAGATATCTCCACTTCCTGTTAGTTTTTAGCAATTACAGCTAAATCTAACTTCAAAAGAAAATAGAAAACAAAGGCTAGTATGTTAATGCATATGTCTGCAAGACTTTCTTGGCTTACTTCATCTGCAAAGCTTGGTTCTTCTTCTGGAATGCCTCCCAGATCTGGAACTCCGTCATTGGATATCCAAAGCACCTAAGTAAAAGTACTTCCATTAATAGCAAACAAGAGACCATTTATATTTATACACTTTTGCCATAAATCATACAAAGAACCCCTTTTCATTTAAAGTAGATATCGACTTCTTTCATGAATTATGCATAAGCTCTTTGATCCTGTGTCTAAATATTATTTAGCAAGTAAAATCACTTTATTTAAAATTAAGACAAGCCTACCATACAACGCACATGATTTTTGGTTTATCACTATGAGCACTCCAATTGCAAGACATAACTCACCTGCTGGTGATCATGTAAGGCTCGGGAATAAAAGACATCGACGGTAAATATTAGCCAATCAAGATCAAAGTTTCCTATGGGTACCTGCAGCAAAAAAAAGGAATAAAATGGATGCAAAAGCTATATTAAAATCAATTGTGTTCATAAAAACATCTCGGGATATATTTAATTACATGTGCGTATCGAGAAAGAGCAATTCTTTCATTCAACCATTGGGATGATGCAGCACAGCGCTGTATCCCTGTCTTAGCTGCCATAGTCTGCCATCCAAGAGCCTGTTGCAAGAATTTGAAGAAAAATAAGTAAGAAGGAGAAAATACACTTTTGTATCCTTTCCAACAACGAAAGACACAAGAACCTGAAGGGGATCAGAAATTCTAGAAAGTGAACATGAGAAGCACCTGGTATTGGCTATCTCGAGCATTGCAAGGAACTTTCACACATGGGAATTCGGTTAAAACAGGAATATTTATATTCAATATTTTTATATCGGGGCATTCAATGACGCTGAGTGTTGGACCACGATGCTGATCCCTGATACAACAAACAAACCATTATGCTTCAAGCACTTTACTATGAAATGAGTTTCAACCAGTCCCCGTAATTTCTTGGAGGCATCCAGGCATTTGAAAACCCATTCGCAAAATCTGTTTTATTTATCATGTATAGCATTCAGAGGATAAATATCTTTCAAAACACATTTCATTGAAGAGCTCAAGCAAGAGAAGTTTTTCTATAAGATGAAAGAGTATTATTTCTCGATAACAATAAAAGCATTTTTATTATGTTTGCAAATTATCAAGGTTAACCCTTATAGTCAACCAGCAAGAGGTACAAAAACTATAATTATTACTTGACGTTGTGAATAATACAACCTTTTGCAAATGAAATTTACACAGAACAAGAATATATCAATGTCATTATAGAAAATGCATCAGCACAGAACACCAGCTCCAAGTTTGATATCTACTAAGGCTCAAAACCTTATATTTCATCACTCTAACACTGGAAATCTGACATCCTCAATTTGTATTCTTCAACAAGTATCCTGGTTAGCACCTGGCATAATATAAGCTATACATATTGCATATTGAAAATGAGAGATGATAGCACTTAAAGCATTTGTGTATCATAGTTAACAAGAACTGGGGATAAAGATAAAGACAAGAGAAAGGGGTGGAGACGGGACAAGTACAGGAGATGGGGAACAAGACCACAGTATGATGGGGAAATACAATATAATTGATACCATAAATGTTTATGCAATTTAAACAATATAAAATACACTACATGAAAGGCCAGACAATGTCAAAAACTAATTAATTCAAGATCTCTCAAACAAGATCACATCAGAAATCCTTACCCTCCATAGTGTTCTTGGACAAATAGCTCGTTTACATAGTGTTGGAGAACATATACCTAGAAATGTCCAAAATAATTATTGCTCCTACACTTCATTTATACATAATAGTCCTACGTTACATATATTGTCAGCAATAGTTGAGTAATTTTGGCCTTTATGCAGAAGCTGATGACTATAGAGAATTCTTTCTTCATGTATTTTTAATAGTTACATGAAAATCGCAAATTTGAATCAGGCAATGCTATAGTTTATTAGCATAAGCAACTAGCATGGGATACACATCTTTCCCATTTCAATCAATTGATAAAGGATCTGTACAAATAGGCATCTTGATTCTTAACCTTCCTTATTCTTTTCTATTCTTACAAGTACCACTTTGGGCTTTCGTGAGAAAATCCTCTGCTTTAGAACATTTAAATTTTCATAGCAAAATACATTACCTATTAGTATTTTTATTTTTTTAAATTATGCTCTTCCACAGGTTATTAGAACAAGAGGAAAAAAATTTACTCTCTTCCTGTACACATTCTTGCACATGCATCAAAATGATGTCCCAAAAGGACAAAACCCTACAGAACATTAAACAACAATAGTTATATTATAATAGGGAACATTACATATTACCTTAACAGTTGACATCTATAGCAAAAGAGACACGATGATCAATAAAGAGAGAAAAGGCATGAAACAGCAAGATCAGTGGACAAGAGCTATCAAGCAAGCTAGACCAAAAAGGCAAAAATAATTTTAGGGCAATACCACGATGCTGAAACCAGATAATTGCATGTCTGTGACACCTTTTTAGAGCTTATTGACCATCTATAAAGTAATTATTTTGTACCTAAGAAAGACATTACAGCAAAACAGCAAAACTCATTCACGACAAAACAGTGGCTCTCAAATCCATATTACAACAAAGCCGCGTTCAGACTTAGGACTTCTCAGGTATCTTCAATTTTCTAACAGAAAACTTCATGTAATAATATTTCACTCATGATGCACAGAGAAATGAAACCTATACAAAACACTGAAAAAAGTTCCCACAAAAACACATGAAATGATTGTAAGTAAGAAAGAGCTACTTTAATTGCACAATTAAAAAATGGTACCTGTAGTCATTTAATATCCTTTGTAATAATCTGCCTGCATCCATAGTAGTCCCAACATAATCCACCTAAACACAACATATTTGTTGCATCCCAAAAAATCAGAATCATTATAAAGAGGTGTAAGACAATAGATATGCTCAAAATGGAATGCCCAAAATGAGCACCTTGAAGATGGTAGGAAAGGGATCAAGACGGTTATCTCTGTTTGACATTCCATTGTTACGCAAGCCTTCACGGAACTGCTTTTCAAGTTGACCAGATGAGAGCTCCCTATTCTGGAAAGGGTTCACAACCACTACCGACACCATGCTTGATGAAGGGTTGTATAGAGCATAGAGGCCTCTTCCTTCAGATGCACTACAATAGACAGGAATCCCATATGGCTTTGTCAGTTCCTAACTTCCTAATACTTAACTAAGTCAAGCTGTGCACTCCAATTCAAAATAGTATTCTAAAAAACTAAGCCTTTTCAGCAGATGACATTAGTGCTATCTCAAATCATCAAGTACATAACTAACTAAAATATTTAACGTAAAAAATTTATACTTCATAGCCAAACTAAAAACATTTAATTTTGTATTTCAAGGCTACAAATTGCTGGAGGAAGAAATAAAAGAAATAAGCAAACATCTAAAGTCAAGAAACCTTAAACCTCTAGCTACAAAATTGTGAAAGTGAGAACTGCAAGTTCTGACAACAAAAATAATGGAAGAGATAAAAAAAAATTACTTCAATCTGATGAGACTGTTAGCTGCATTAGGTTAAAAATAATGTTGAGACAAATTGGACCTCAAAAAGAAATTCAGGAGAAATGACCAGCGGCTAAACCTTTCATGGCAAATTCCCATCTATGAAATCAACTTACACAGATGATATTAAATATTGATAAGAAAGCTAAGAAACGTGACTCTTTGAACCTTGCAAGCTCACAAAAGCTAAGAAACATGAGACTCATTGAACCTTGCAAGCTCGCAATAGGGTTATTATTAAACAAGTAGTCTAGTCCATGTGAGGGTGCATAATGTCCATCCAGTCCCAAATTATATCAGATAATACTTCTATTTCTTCTACTGTGACCAAATCACCAATTAATCAAGAACTTTGTGGTCAAACAATTTTCCATGAAAAAAATTGTGAATCGTCACGATACTAATAACAGAAAAATATAAAAAAGTTAGAAGGAAACAAGATGTTCTGCAAAAAAATGAAATCACACAATTTTCATAAACTATTAATCAGTTACTTCATTTTGCAAATTGCCATTTTTACAATTTTCCCCGTCTTTGTTATTTTGGATGATTGCCAATCATATTTGGCTTAACACTGTCTGTTTCAAAAAAACCATTTAACAGAAAGCCTTTAGAAGTAGCTTAAAATTGCCAGACAGGCAACCCAAGAAGCATAAACTCGTGAGCCACTACCATGAATTTTGTATCTTTTTTGGCTTTCAGGGAAAAAATAAACAATGATTCGGTGAAGGCCATACTTATTCGAAGAATAGCATCTACAGCAATCTCAATCTCCTTTTATGTGATAGAAATGGCGCTGTATGTTTTGGACGATGCTCGTCACATATTTTTCATAGTTGCTTGAGTCCCAAACTTGTTGTTTTGGAAGATTACATGGGGAAACATTTTAGGTAATCCACAAGTATAATATGCCTTTATAGTGCATAAGAATATCAGCAAGCAATAAATGACCAGTCACCAAAATATTGTCAAACAGTGTAAATTCAATCATTAAAAAGTGTGTAAGCTGTGTATAGGCTTTATTTTATCAATTATTTATAATAGTTAGATGTGCATACCTCTGATATAGGTAAAAGAAAGCAACGGGGTCCTGCATATAATGGCATTCTGTTGTGGTCTTCATGTGTAATTCAGTCAAATTCCAACCATCTCTTGGATTGTGATTCCTAGCTTTAGTATCCACTTTGCAGACACAGCCAAGTTGAAGCACTGTATTGAAATCTAACGGCATTTTTGTCTCGTACACTCCCTGGACAAAACAAAATAAACAGTCAGATAAAGAAAAGAGCAAAGCCCAAGAAAAAAAATCAATAAATATGAGTGTTTGGTGCCATGCTAGTCGCTACAACCAATCTAGGACATACAAATTATTCTTGATAGCATTGACCGTGTTTTTAAAGGGTAGTGGAAAACACAATACAAACCAAATGCAACAGAGAGGCTGTCAGACTCTTAAAAAGAACGCAAACCAAATGCTACCATATACAAACCAAATGCTATTATATACTCAAAAAACATAGTTGAAGCTAGAGAGGTTGTCAGATTCTTTTCTAAAAATGAAGAATAATAAGGCAATGGCATGGTCAAATGTGGAACCAACTATATAGTCAACAGCGTTAGGATTACAAAATATGCTAGGAAACATTTCTGATATCCTCGAAGGACCAGAAATAGTTCATCATATTCATATAGTGAATATGCAATTCTTTCATTGTCACTAATCTGACTCGGCCGTACAACTGAATACCTACCGACAAATGAGAACATTAGTTTGACTGTTTGACAGATATTATTTTTATTCCTCTCAATCCATTTCAAACTGGTGACTGTTGAGAAGTTAATTTTTCAGGGTATATTGGACATAATTCTTGCCATATGCCTTGAGATTTTGTCAAAGGTTCTTACACTGGATATCATGGGTTGGGCTCTGTGTTTTGTCCACAATAGGATAATGAGCATGTAACATATAAATTGCCATCTTCAAGTTTAGAATTACAATGCTTGTTGTCTCCAACATCCTTACACGTAACTTTCTTAACATTTCATTATTCATCTATAAACTTTACTATAGCGAACAGATGAATACAAAACATGAACATCTCTTGTAGTAACCATGTTGCAATAATATTGCAATAAATCCTTGTTTCATTATCATTAATCTCACTCGGTTGCACTTATAAATTGCCATCTTCGCCTTTAGAATTACAATGTTTGTTATCTCCAACATCATCACACGTGACTCTCTTGACATTTCATTATTCATCTACTGCCATTCTCATCACATAAAATTTAGTATACCAAACAGATGAATACAAACATTAACATTTCTTGTAGTGACCACGTTGCAATACTATGGCAACAAATCCTTCTAGTGGAAATGGTAGTGTTGTGCTAAGCGTATGAATGTTACCTCCACCTCAGGATCTGCCAGATGTGCAGCAAGCTTCCTTCCTGCAGCCTTGAATTGTTCTTCATCGACCACCACCTAAAAATTGTATTTTCAGAGTGTGAATGACAAGGTTCAGCAAATAAGCTTCGGTATGATGCACTAGCACAAAACCTGTATGTTTTGCATGATTATAGGTAATTATAAAAATACCTCAATCAAATTGAAGATTGTCCGTCCATGTGGCAAAATCCGAGTAACACGCTTTTCCAGGAAATTCTTCTGTAATAGGTGCTTTGGTGTTTATATAGAACACCCGAGGAGCTTTAATAGGAACTTTGAACAAATTTCCTCCTGCCAAGACCCATGCAAAGAACTCCCCAGGCTTTTGACTTGCAACTAGCTGCAAAATCTGCTCCAACATCAAAAGTTGTCAAATTTCTGCATAAATGTATTGAAGGAATCGCCTTCTGAATATAAAGCCAAAGCTTAAAAAAGGGGAACTTTCATTACCTGCCAATGAGACTGAACAAGTGCTGCTTCACGGCTCCTAAAGAATGAACCAACTCCCCCTTGTCCTTTCAATTCGATTACCCCTTTCAGTGGGAAGCTTGTCAAATGGCCCTACCATTTGATCTGTGTCTTTCAAAGAGTCATCTACCCTGCACAATCGGTGAGAAAGCAAATGACATAAGAACAAACGTGAATTCTAGCATATAAACCACATAAAAGTTTTTAAATATAAAATATGTCATCTAATCAGCATATCTTTGTACAATGTCTCTATCATAGTTACTAGGTCCAGAAATCCGGATCCATTCGGGAAGGCAAAAAAATCGAAAAATACGGAATTCTTGAAAAAGTTCAGAAAAATCCAGTCCGAAATATATATGAGTTGAATTTTACAAATATGAAAATTTGACAAATACAATGAAAAACTTTAATAATGTAATGTAAAATGTTATATTTTTAATATATAAGGTTGATAGTTGACTGTTTTTTCCAGAAAACTACAGAAAATTTTTAAAAATAAATAATAATTTTTTTCCCTAAATTAGGGCCGACCCGGACCAAATTTATCTGGGTCGGCTGAAAAATCCGGATCCGGCTGGATTTTGTGCAGATCCGGCCAGATTTGGTAACTATAGTCTCTATACTCCAAAATTCCAAATTATGTTTAGAAGTGCCCAATTTCATTAACCTCATGAGACAGCATATAATAAATTTGAATCCCACTACAAGTGCTTTTAACTTTTCAAAAGCAACAAGTTCCTGTACAAATTCACTCAAGTTTCAAAATTTGCAATGTATATTAGATGGAGATTGTTGTTCACTGACCAATATGCATTCATGTTATTCACTGATTTGTTAACCAAAGTAGATTTATAGATCACATATTTGATGCAGACTGTTGCTTATGGTTCACCCATCATTTGTATTGTATTCAGGGACAGATAAAAGCATTTCGTCTAATCAAACATATTCTGATTTTTGAATTGAGAAACTTCCCCTGTAGACACAAGCAATACTTCTTTTTAAGTCTTTACTAAAGCTCACACAGGCTGTATTTAAAGGCCGATGCAAGCAATTCCTGCATCATTCAGAGAAAACTACCAGAGTGTGACATCTTAAGAGCCTTCAAGGATATAAAGTACAATGTTCTAATATCATTTGGCAAATCTTGAATTCAAGGAATGATGTGAGAGAATTTCTACCACAGTTTCCTAGCTAAAAAAATGATTTATAATTTAAGAGAACCCTAAAATCTAAGCATATAAGTTGAATCCTGAATTTTTCAGAAGACAAAAATGAAAAGCAAGTTATATCTATAAATAGTCAGTCAGTCATTTACGTGCTAAGTACTACAACACAGGCATGACACCATAATATCAATCAAAGAAGCTGATAATTGACCATAATGCTTCCTTTTTGGGGACCTGGTTGTTCATGTTTGAAGTCACTGTAAGTGTAGACCTATAGTTTCATTGAAATACTATATTTGTAGTGACTCTCCTCTCTAATAGGTCCAATGACATTCTAGATAGCTAATGAAATGTCAGTGCTTGTTGATGTAAATCTTTAGAGATGTAATAGCACAACTCAGCTGTCCGTTATCAATATAATATAGAAAGCAACATACACAGAATGTAAAGTTCACTAGAGAAACCACTCATATGCAATTTAGAAAGCATGCACAACTAATAATTAACTCTATCATCTGCCATTAGCAAATAGTCAATGTGTTGTTGCTGACATCATACGGATATGTCACCAGAAATAATCTGTTATAGTAGGTGACCCCTAAACAGTATATGCTTTTGGTGTGGTATCCTGTGGTAACTTCTACATATACACATGCTAAAAAGACTGTTTCTCATCACTGGCAGTACATTTCAGCCTTGGAGGAAATTCCGTTTACAATAAATGGCTGCACAATATAAAATGTTTCCGTAAGCTAGTTGAATGTCAACTTTTTGTATCAGTGTTTCTAGGTCAAGAATATTTAGGTCTTTGTATTTTCCTCTCATTTCCTACATATATTAGGATAGCATTTAATCCATCAGTAAGAATTAAGCATTCTTATATTGACAACTCACTCAGGATCTTCATGTAGACTCTGAATAATAAACAATCTTCTTATTAGTACTTTTTAGCTCAAAGCTATTGTCTAAACAATAAAACCTTGCATCTCCACCACCAATATAAATGCCCTCACATATAAACAAGGCATGCATTACTAAACAAAATAGAAAATGCCCTGCCAAAAGAAAAGTAACCAATGGAATTTCAAACTGAAGATGACATAAATACAAGTGTATCCATGCTTCCCATCTATTGCTTTGAAGTTCTGGCAACTAAAGCTTGATATCCCAATCAACGCAGTACTATAAAATAAATAATTAAATTTCCATCCATATGCTATTTGTTTCCAAAAATATTTTGACAAACCCCAATACAAGTGTGCAATAATGATATTAGATAATTCCATTTTGTAAACAATTGTATTAATTTTTAAGCTATTATGCATGTAGAAAGAATCATTCATGGCAGCTTCTGAGAAAATTTAAATCAAATAACCAAAAGCAAAACTCAAGCTCCTTTTATACCTTAGCTTCTTTCGCTTCTCGCGTGTTTCTTTCCATTTCCGCTTCTTCTGATCAAGCCAGCCTTCATAATCAACATTCTTATCAATGGGATCATGCCTCTGATCATTTTCATTTACATCAGACAGTACTGAGCGATGCTTCTGAATGTTCTCAGGCTCTTGACTGCAATTCTTCTTCCTGGATAAATCTCTTCTGCTTTCAAAACTACGAACTATAGGCCTGGGACCTAAATGAGGTATATTCTCTTTGTTTGCTGCATCCTCCATATCTCCAACCATCTCGCTATCCATGAAATGGTTGGATGCTGGCAGCTGGTTATGTTCCTTGCTCTTTGTGCCAAACATATCTCGAATATTACGTTGACGAAATTTGTCTTCTTTTTCCCGGACTTTCTTATGTAGCCAATCCGGATGTGCTACCCTTGGCACAGGATTAGCAACCTGCTCAGCAAATAATGGCGAGAACAGTTCTTTGGGTCAGAAAATAACATCCCGTGAATTGTGAAATGGAAAAATATATAATGTTTTTAAAAGATGATGACCTTTTGCATGGCAGCAGGAATAGTAATGATTTTCTGGATTGCAGAGCTTAGGCGCTGCCGGTAATATGACCAGTCAACAATAGACCTAATGGCCACATCAGATGATGTTTTACACCATCTTCTAATATATACTTTCATTATTTCTGCAAACAAGCAACAAAGTCAATATCATGCTCATGGGGATCATATACAAAGAGACTGAAATGCATATTAAACATCATAAGAGAGAGAATACCAGGTTCTGTTTCAAAAATTGCAACAGGTATAGCACGCTCACTCACAGGAGCACCCTGTGGAAGACAATAGACACAGGAATTAAATATATGCAAATTAATTTTATTCTGTGTCAAAAGTGATCCAGAACATACCAAATAGTTGTTTGTACATGGCCTGTTCATAGATTTAATCCACAGGAAAAAATCACCATGACACCAAAAATTTACATGGAGTGTGTGCGTGCATTGATGACTCACTCAAAAGCAAACCAAGATATATCTAAATTGCAAATGTTTGAGGTATACTACACAACGAAGGTTATTGCACTTACATTAATCAAAGATAATACCAGTCATCAACAAAAGCAATATACCGCTTATGAATTTATATGTACCCCAAAAACAATTGAAATAGAGAGTACATATCAACTCTTCAGTTCAACATTGTTAATAGCGAGTTCACGTAGAATTAACTTAAATGTTGTTAAGATTAATCCATTGTATATGACCAGCTTCACCAAACATTTAGAAGTCACATCCCTTAAGTTTATTTTTCATAACAGGGTGCATAAGAAATATTTGTCGAATTCCAACAACCTGTGCCAGCACAAAGAAATTCAAAATGTAGAATTCAGAAGGGACTCCCTAATCTCAACCTCGATCAAGCTTGTTCAGCTGACACCTCAAAAGATAAAAGACTATTTTTGTAGCTGGGACTCACTTTAGCAGATTGTGTAAAGAAGAAAAAGCAGAAGCAAATGAATAATACAAATCCTAGAGAATCAAGTGAAAAAACAAACTGCAGAAGATGCTAGTGAGAGGCAACTTTGGTTTGTAATCACAAGAAATGGGTACAGAAAACAATTAAAGACATCTCAAACAGCAATTACATAACTCCTGTAAAAACATAAACTTTCTAGGAACGACACAAAGGCAACGTCTAGAAGCAATCTATAGTGCAAGGAAATTAAATAGATTCCCAAGAAGAATAAAGATACAATGAAGATATAAGCCACTGAGAGGAAGACAGCTGCAACTTATTACATCCTGACCAAAATGTGCCATCCACAAAAAGATTAGAAAAAGAAAATAAAAAATGAATAGAGAGAACCAATGTTATTGCATTTTTCTGGATTTCTATAATGCTATTAACAAATCTTTAAATATAAGACCATCCTTTTAATATGAACTTTTACAGTATAGGGCATGCTCGGATGCCTAAGCACCATTATATATATTTGGTGGTTAGGGTATTCTGCAAAAATAATACATCCTAACTATAATTACCATATATACAAACCAAATATACCAAAATATCATTTCACAAATACCTTTACATATAACTTCTTTGAACAGAAATTAGAACAGCCCAAACAGTCAGAGTAACAAAAAGTGAATCCAAAAGACCTGTGGATTACGCGCAACTATGTATCGACACATAAGCCCTTTGTCTTTAACCATTGCATCTCCAAGAAAATCAGCAAGCCGCCTTGCAGTGGTAACAGCACATGACTTTTGCTCACCATATTCCAACAGTGACTTGCTCATGGTACTTGATTCGGATATATAATCCAACAATTCACTATCAGAAACATCAACTCCTTGGCTCTGGACAAAAAGAAACACATCCAGAGTAAGATGCTGAATTTTTCAGATATTCATGGCTAACATTTAATTTTACACTTTTAACATAAAAGTGAGCTTTTACATTTCAATATCAAAATATTAGAAGTTGGTAAACAAAATAATCAAGTTGGATGCCAGCTTTCTATATTCTTCTTACATCAAGAAGATCAAGCCACCGGTCTGCTGCAGAAGCTACTGCCGAATAGCATTCCTCTAAGGTTGTGCCGTGAAGAAATCTATCAAACACTTCCGCCTGTTCAAATTACTAGCAAATGTACCCTCAGAAAAGGTATAAGATGAATCTGCAAGGCTTATGCCAAGTTAAATATCTCTTTACTAATAGGTTCTAGAATGCCAGAATATATACTATTTTAAGAGGAAAACATGTGCATGTGCCTCTGAGAAAGGAGTTGGAATCAATCATTAGGTGCATATTGTTAACATGTAGGACACATGAAATCACTAATCGCAACATACTTGAAGGTGCACTTTACTGCATCACTTGAGTGCTTCTGTAGCTAGTAAAAGTTAGCACACCATACATAATGAAAACAGCACTACAGTTACTGAAGAGGAAGGTAGGAATAAGCAACAGAATTCAAATGAGGATAAGAACATCCAACACATGTTGCACGTGAATGAACATTCTTTAGCATGGTGGGATTCTGGAGTGTGATTAGTAATTCATTTCAAAAAACAACAGAATTTAGACTGACCAAATATTGTGGTGATCACAGTTGTCCAATGTCTATAAAAGTAATTGTCAAAGAAGCCCATACGAAACAAGCTACAATAAAACATTGAAACAGCTAAAGACAAACATCTGCTGCAGCCAAAGTTTTACAAGAGAAAAGAGAAAGAGGTCTTGGAAGGAAACAATACATAAGACGCAAGCAAGATACAAAATCATTCGTTAGCATTGCTGGAATAAAACAAAAGCACCCTTTCTTGCATGTTTTTTCTAATCCCTATGAAAATAGATAGCAAGAATGTAGAGCAACAGGAAACAAGATTATAAATAATAGCCCTTACAGTGAATCAACTGTTTTCTGCAAAGTTGAAACAGTATTAATAGCAAACAATATTTCTTGGAGACACTGTATATACAGTAAAAATATTTTCTTGGTGAAACATAACAAGTCGAGCCTCCTCACACAAAATAATGCCTGAGACAATAGAATGTAAAAACACCAGGGCAAGACCAATAAAATGTTATGGGCACTGAAATGTATAGTACACTATACGTTGAAACTGGAAAATCCCTTTGATTCATTGTGCTTTCCATTGGGATCCAATACGCAAAATCAAGGTTTAGCACAAAGACAAGGTTAGGGCACTACACAAGGGAAACACTTGCCAAAACCTTGGTATAGGTTTCAAATAAAAATGGTTGACTTTGATGTTTCTTGACATTTCTTGAAGTTCATTACCTAAATGTTGTTAATATCCACCACTGAGTTAGAATTTTCATACTTATTTTAAAGTTCATCACATTGCTACAAACATTTTTAAATTTTGAAATGTTTTTAAAATAATACATATGCAAATATATGGTTGTGTCTGCTGGTCTGTATCTGTAACCATATAACACAGCTGCATCCCTGTACACACATACCAAAATTTTGGCAGTCATCACCAGCTACTCCATACCCATACTCTGTATACCCAAGGACCTAAACCCATCTTACATTGCGACCCCTTTCACACACAGAAAACCAGCAAGCTAGATGAACAAGGTATGCTCAAAAGATTAGTACTGATAGGAAGGCAATGGCTTTGAAAATGTCAATCAAAGAGAAGTTAGAACGGCTGCCACAAGGGCAAAAGGAAATAAATAGGCAGAAAATAGTTTTGTCTACAGAATTATATTGTAGATATCCTCTAATCATATTAAAGGATGTGGAAAGAATTTTTTCTAAACAAACCATAATAGATAAGTGTGCCACCAAATATTTTTAAAGTTGAAATGGTGTAATAATTTAATAGCAGCAACTATACCTGGAAAACTTTAATGAGCTTCAGTTCACCTCGACGCTTTATTTCAAAGCCTTTAAGTTCAGCCAATGTGCCATCATCATTAAAAACAGCATAACGCTTCTTAATCAAAACACCTTCTTCCTTGGAAGCTGGTAGAATCATTGCCTATTGCCCATTCACAGATTATCAGAAATAACCAATTACAAACACCAAAACAATAAAAGTAGATCCAATGCAAAAGTATTACCTTGTATGGTCCATCTACTTCAAACTCGATAGAACATTCGCTTCTTGTTGTGTATGTCCGCCGGATACCATCATCCAAGGTCTAAGGAGTGCAGTAAGAAATTGTGGACCGGTATTATGAAGATTACATGGCTTCTGTTTATCCAAGATAGATGTATGATAAAAAAATTAAATAAACTTGTAGCATTTATGGTAGCTGGTAGGCTTACCTGGTACTGATCATTAGTATTGTTCCTTGCAACATCGACATTAAGCATAACACATGGATATGATATCGTGAGCTTCTTCTTGGGATCCCTAGAACATACACAATATATATGTGTCATTTCAACACTTTTTGAATTTTCCAAGAAACTTAGAAACTAGAGATAGAAACAAAGAAAATAGAATGAATGAGCAGAAAGAATAAAAGTGAAAAGGCAATCGATCTGTATTTATTTAAAGACTATAAATCAGAATAAACCATTTCTTACGTCATTTAAAATAAAAACAATAGAAAGAAGATTAATTTGATAGCTATGGGGAAGCAAAAACGGTTCAATAACATATAGCAATGGGTGCATAAAGTATTTACTATCTTAATAAGGACATCAGCAATCAGAGTCCATCTTACAAAAATTAAAACTTTATATTATGATAAAGCTACAAGGCATAAATACACATGTACTGAATGTGGTCCAGCAGAATTTGGCATTAATTGTCCAGCTACATTAGATACAACTATTATTCTTTTCCTCAGTTCAAATTCCCAAGCCTCTCGAGTCTCAATTGCTATTGTAGCTGAAGATATTTGGAGTAAATACCCATGTATAGATGCCAATGTTGTAATGCAATTGAGTATGTGTTATCTAGAGTATACCCAACAAGAAGTTCTAACAGTGGTAAATGGTTTCTTCATTTCTTTTATAATTCAGTGACCAAATAATCCAGGTTTACTTTTATCCTACATATGTTCATGGCTTCCTGTCTCTTACTGCTCTCCCAGTTGACAGTGTCTGCTTACATTCTAGATGGCCTTTTATGTCCATTTGATGATACAGAACCACAGCCCAAGAAAACATGCCATCTAACATCCAGGCCTGATGCACTTAGTTATTGCATTCTGGCCTTCCGTGCAGTTACTTGTGCTTTGGCCTTGATCCCATCCTATATACCAATTTAACCCCACATGCTTCAGTCCACTATCACATTAGCCCACAGAATTTTACTAACACCCATGATCTACTTCATTCTAATTTTTTTATGAGTAGTGCACTCAATTGGGCACTAGATTACATAGATTGTCAGCATCTCTGCTCATGCTTCAGAGGAAGTATATAGCGGATTTACAATTACGAGTAAGCGTACAACTAAACTAGTGATCACCTTCAGCTTAAGCAGCTACGAGTAAGGGGCCTCAACCATTTTGACTCTCTCGTGTCGGGTATCTCCAGGCCTTGCACTCAACAAGACTTGATCCCTAGTGGGCTTATTGAAAGCCAAACAACATCACCAATAGACCAAGGGCCCTTCAATGAGCCATTCTAATTTAATAAATAGTAGAATCCTAATTTGATAGGACTCTATTAATCCAACCTCTTTCCTAGGGACCCAACCACTTTCAGTGCAAATATACATATCTCCTCCGGGACGAACATGCATTCCATTTGTGATCATGGGTGGCTTCATACCCTTGGACTCGAACAAGTATAAACAATAAAATCTACAGACTTCCACTAATATCCTGATCTACTTGAGTCATTCTAATTTAATGAATAATAGAAACATAATTTAATAGCATTTTTAAACATCTATCATCAAGCTTCTGGCTCCTCTCAATGTAAGTGCAAGATCTAGTAAATAGCTTTTGATCTTTGAATACATTTACACATGAATGTGAGGACAGGAACACACAAACAGATATTACTTCACAAAGCCCTGAAATATGAGTCCAAGAATCTACATACATACTTGACCTTCATCATCATCAAAAATAAAATGACAATGTTTGAGGAAACAGCACGTCATTTTAAAGGGGAACATCCTTACGATGTTTTGAAGCTAAAGTTCTCAGGAAAGGACCCCGGCAATGCACACCAAATACCATCTGTATCCAGCTCTAAAGGCTTTCCAATTTTCTCCACCAGCAAACGGGCATTTTGAATAATCTTAGCTCCTGTGTATGTGACTACACCAGCCATCTCCATTGAATACCATCTAGCCCCCTATATACAATTCATTGAAAATGGTTCAGATGGAAGAACTAGTTGCAAATGTAAAAAAGAAGATTTTGCATGCAGCTCCACAAAAATAATAGCAAAAACAAAAACTATAAATTTATTAAAGGCATACTTGCATGACATAGCCATAAAAGGAATTAAGAATACACTTGTGCGCCAATTGAAGAGAATCAAAGAGCACTACCATATCCTGTAGGCAAAGTCATACAACACATAGTTTTAAAAGCATTTAAATGTCAAACAATCATTCTGAAAATAACAAAATTCAGAACCAAAGTACATAATAGTTACTAACACCCTCAGATACTTAAATGACTAAACATGCTAAGGCACCAACAACATGGAAATACCTGTGCTTCTTGAATCTTTACTGGATTTCCACTAGCCTTTGCTTCTCCGAATTTTCCCTTCCAGACCTTGTTAAGACCTTTATACTCATATCTTCTATCTCGGAAGCTGTTGGTAGGAAATAAAGCAATTAGCCAACAACATGATTATAAGAGGGAACAATTTAAGCCAGAGACAATATGATTATAACAGGCAGACCTGCGCACAGTGTCAGCATAGAAAGGATTCTCACGCATGCATATCCCTGCAACTCGTCGTTCAGTGACAGGCTTATCTATGACCCGTTTGTAAACCTATAAAGAAACAGTTTAAAAGCTGCTATTGGAATCATCGTCTTATGTGCAGTCATCAATGTTTACAAACCAAAATTAATACAGAACAAGTCTTACCTTTTGGCAATACTTCTTGAGACGATCTTTAAGTCTTGTTTGTTGCTCCTCTTTAGGAGATCGCGAAAAAAACATGACAATTGACCTTCTCCTGTGGGAATCTGTTCAGACTCTATTTGATTTTTTAAATGATAGTATTCACTGTCATCATAACACGGTGTCACTTTATATTCAACAACATAATACAGTCTGGCAGCAGCAAAAAGAAAGAAAAATCGCATGTATATACACCTCCTAAAGTCTAGAGAAAATCAATTCTATGATTTAGAAATTTAAGTTTTTACTCAAATACTGCCAAAATGCTTAAGTTCACACATTACATAAGCACAAGCTATTAGACAACCTTCTTTTTGCTGTGTAAGTTTCTCCTCGCCACACCCATTCAAGATGTCGAAGGCATGTTTTTCCAGGACGATTGAAATCACATGCAGCACAGACATCATCTGTGACTATTGAAGGGGGCTGGAAATAGAGACAACAGATCATGTAAATCCAGCATCAAAATTTTAAAAATAGTCCATCATTGAGACTCTGAGAAATATAAAGCTTCAACCCACCCACAAAATAAAGTAAAAGGTGACTTTAAAACTAGAAGCAACTAACCAGCGGCTATACATGGAAAATAAATTGTTTCCAATCAATATCTATGCTGATAATTTACCATTCTTAAATCAGGTTTTTCGGTATAGTAAAGCCCCAAACCACTTTATATGTTGATTCCAAACCTTTTAATCATATCAGAAAATAAAATAACCATTGATTGTAATAGAGTTATATTCATAAATCAATCATCTTCATGATGCACGATCAATCTATAATAAGAGAATAGATTACAGCTCATACAAACTGACTCAATTCCACAAAATATGTAAATTTTATCTGCAACCATGCAAAAATATAAAGCTTTCTCAAGTTGGACACCAGCTCTAAAGGAGATAAAATCTCATTTTACAGAATACAGGAAAACAAGTCTTTTAATCAGCGAGGCCATATCAAAAAGACATTTTTGTTGTGAACCTACTGTGGTTGCATGAAATACAAAGAATAATTGAAAGCAATTCTAACTCAACATGGTGGATATGCCAAAGACATTTTTACAGAAATTAATAACTTTTGACTCTTAATCTACTTTCATGACATCTTTTACTTCACTTACTAATTACTAAGTAGCAAATAAAAACTTACAACAGTTAACTACCATACAATTTAGTTTATTTTACCAACAAATGCATGAAAATTCAAATATAATTAAAAATAATTCCAGGCTAGAGCATGTCAACAAAGGTTCCCAATCCTAAAGACATTAATCCGAATGCATAGTATAAAGTCCTTCCAAGAACGAACTTAACCACAGGTTTCTACTTGTCAAAACCACAAGTCTGGATGCTTAGTATAAAGTCCTTCAAGAGCATACAAAACCGCAGGCTTCTATTTGTTTAAGCATGTTGAGATATTCATTAAGTGCAGTTGTCATATATGTCTAAATAATCGAAGGTACACATCAAGGATGCCTTAAAAGCTCCGTAGTAGAGCCATGAAGTTTACCAAGAATCAAAGATAAAAATGAAAACACCTAATATTAAGTTAATATCTAAAACCAATTCAGCTCAAGCTGAATATGTGACCTGTAAATACATGAATTTGTTCAGTTCAACTCATTATCAACTTCCTCTCAACTAGAATGTCAGTGATTAGTGTACCTTTCCTTGATCCAAAGGGGAAGTGGATCCTGCTTAAAATTCTGAATTACAAATGTTCCATAGCTAGGATTCAAAAATATCATCGATTTGAACATGCCAAAACCCTTTCAGGTCAAACGGTTATTCTTTTCTTACATACCTCAAATGCATAAACAGTGAAAACCAAGGTCACTAATGCAACCCTCCATTGATAAATTCCCATCCTATAGTGTTTCAAGAAAAAGTGTGACAGAAATCTAACTAAATTCAATAACTGTGATCTCCTAGCAAATTTTTTTACAAAGATTTCTTCACGTGTTTGCATATCTCATTGCAATTTCTGGCTTTCGATTGAATAAGGCTGTTCTTTGGCAGAAATGTTAAGGTCAACAGCCAAGTTGGATTAGTGAGTCAATCATAGCATTACAACACACCTTAGCAGCCTTAGTTTCACATTTATTCCAGACTCATTGAGGTAATTACATGTCTGAATAGTAAACTTCTCATACTAAGACAAATGTGAAAAGTAAGGAGAAAAGAAAAGCAATCATCAATACCTGAAGCCGATTTGTGAGAATAATATTAGGGTACATAGCTGCCACATCTAGATGATATATAAGAGGACATTCTTCTCGATTTGGAACATCCCGCAGTGCTTCTAGCTGCATATTACATATAGTATAAGTTAAAACATAGTATAAACTATGCATATAACTAACAGTAGTAACTTCCAAGTAAGGTGGAAGTATTTATAGAATTGAGGGGGAAATATTTTGATTTGTATCTGAGTTCAAAAACAATGCAAAAAGGTTATTTTTCAATCAACTGGAAACATATCTTAGGTGGCAATATAAGCTTCCTGCATTTATATTCCATAAATTGATAAAACTGATTTTAGGAGGCAATACGTTTCCAAAAATTTCATTGAGATATGTCACTTTATTATTCATTCCTTCAAACCACCAATAATCGTTGATTGCTCTATACAAAGGTCTAATGATAAGATATTTTGAACTCAATCTTTAGTCTCTTGAACAAAATATTTCTTGGCATGGTGTCAAATACTTCTAGATTTCAACAAAAAACAACAAAGTCTCGTATCTTTAGCAGAACATGTTAGACTTTGCCTTCTTATTGACGGTTGTAAGGTTAAGATATGATCATAACTCTAGTGATTTCTCCAAAAACCTGCTTGGTATTTTGAATGAAGCTTCTTAGACTTGCCTTGGTTATAAATATTATCGTTGTGGGGAAAATGTTTAGCTAGTTGACGCTAAATCCTAATAAAATAATAGTTTTATAATATATGGCAATTATTTTAATGGAATATATGATATGAGGGGTTCAAGCAGGAGAAAACCAAATGAAACAATACAATGAAATTTGTGCATGCATCTAACGACCACTGGTAAGATACAAGTACAGAACAGATCTATAAATATTAAATACCAAAGGAAAGGGAAAGAATTCACTTTACATTCAAGTCATAAAACAAATATACAATATTGATATATAACTATTGTGTCATTGAAAGATGTCCACCTAGACCTACTTACACCAAAGATTAATTTAAAGCCAGTAAAGACAAATTTAGAAGTTTGGGGGCTTCAATTAGAGGCCGAAAAGAGTACCAGGTGAAAGCTTGAAAGTTGTCCACAATCAAAAGGGGAAATTATGTGTACATATCGCAAAGGTTTAGACTGAGCTTCTAGCACACTTGAAATCGCAAGCATAGTTGTTTCATAGAAACAATCTATCTTGAGGAACAAAAACATGGAACAAGTGACTCATTCCTGCTCACCATCAACCTTGTTTTGGCTTCTTACTAAAATGCAAACTAGGATTGTGTGCATGGTAGAACTAGCAATTGCCTCTACGGTGCTGTTGGAAATGTGTTGTATATTTTCCATGAGATACACTCTTCTAGACTGTATACCCCAACAAGGCCAAGGGGTTTCAGGGCATCACCCCAGCAGGGGGTTTGGTGGGGCAGCACCCCGCTCGCCCCTCCCCAAACCCCCATCGAGCATAGTTGGAATACTCGCCTATAACTCGCCGAGTTATTAAAAACTCGCCAAAAACCATGCAAAACGAGTAACTCGCCATAAAACTCGCCAAAAAGGTAAAAAAAAAAATCGCCGAGTTTTGGCGAGTATTCCCGAGTATTCGCCGAGTTTTGGCAAGTATTCCCAAGTATTGGCGAGTATTCCTGAGTACAAGCAAATTTATGTTTTTTAAAGAAATTTGAGTATTTTTTAAGTTGCCGAGTATTCCCGAGTATTGGCCGAATATTGGCGAGTTTTTGCCGAGTTTTTTTTTTTTGGGGTCTGCCGAGTATTTGCCAAATGCGAGTATTCCAACTATGATCGGGAGTTTGGGGCTGGCCTCCAAGAAAAAAATTTGGGCTCCCCTTCATAGGATTTCGGGCCCATATAAGTAATTTTAACCTATGTTACTATGGGTGGTTAGATCACTCGTGTTTATGGGGAGCCGTTATGGGTTGTATTCTTGGCCCATGGTTTGGTACCCATTGTTTTGTAATACCACTGTGACGGTTACCTACTAATGTGCTTACATATAGTTGGGCATACAGTAGGATAGAGTAGAACTAAGAGATATATTATTGTATGGTAAAATAGTTGAGTTAATACAATAAGGAGATAAGTTACTTGCATTGAGTTTTTTTCTCAAAAGGGTTTCCCAGGATATATCTTGTGTACTTGTGTTATTTTGTGTATGTCATTTCTCTATTTTTGTTTTTATCTTAAAAATTCTGTTAGGTATTTCTTCTCTCATATTTGTTTATCATATCAAATTCTCTTCAAGTGCAAAGTATGCTAGGAGATGATAATATTTTTGTAAATGCAAAATGTGCATCCAAAAAACACCTGCCATACAGAGGCATATCAAGAGGATTTATAGCTACCATAATTGAATAAGGAAATATTGAAAAAAGTGGATATCTTCTTATCAAAATACATGACTTGTTTTTTGTTGTTGGGATTTAATAGACTATTTAGTTGTCATTGACGTTTTTAAAATTTCTATATATCTATCTATCACCCTTTCACACTAAATTCTAAGAACTATAATGTGTAGTCCTTCAATAAAAGCCAAAACATGTCTAAAACCAAACTTGTAAGTTGAAATAGAAAAAACTGTGTTGTTTAATGGATAATTTTTTGTTGAATTATACCAATAATCAAACAGCTTATAAAGATGAATTTGTGTATGTCTAGGGATATAGTTATCAACATCAAGAAAACAATCGCACGATTAAACATACCACGTCAATACAATCGCTACATTAAAAGAACTTTGAGCTATCCAACAGAAAATGCTTTTCTGTTTCAATAAAATCTAATTTCAGTTTCTGCAAACTAAATTGATTATATCATTATTATGGCAACAAGCCATAGATGCCGATCGTTACGGTGGATAATGTTTTATTTCAAGATAAAGAGATTTAAATTGTAAACAAGAATATGATAACATATTTTATTCTCCTAGCCACTTCATAAAAAAGGAAAAGATTGAAGGCAGGTTAGAAAACTGTTGCTAGCTTGCAGTAAGCGGAGAAAAGGCCAACCTTGACCTTTTTAGATGAAGAGTAAATAAAAATAGCACTTTCCTACAAACGCTTAAGATATACCTAGGCTCTATAAAGAAAAAATAAGCCACTTGTTGCATGGACAGTTTCTTTTTCCACTTTAAAAAATCTCTTTTTCTGCATAACTCCACTGCAATTAACAACTCATTTTTTTAACCCTCAAGACTCAAGATCTCCATCCTTGATTTAACTGTAGTACAACTCAGGTTGCATGGGCTCCACTTTTAATCACAATGCTAATAAAATTTAATAATCATCCCTTACATCACTTGTTCTCCCTATCTTTTCTTCGAACTGTATTCCCACATGACTACTCAATTTCTGATCAGCCATAGCCATCAAAACAGATATCAATACAAATAGAACAAGGTAAATCCGTAAAAGAAGTTTAAATTCAGTTAAGTATTAGAACTTAACTCTAAAGCCTTGCACAGCCATAATAATACCTGGTGGCGATTGTCAATGACTGTGTCAGCTTCCAATGTGGGAAAAACAGAAACATGGCACATTTTGAACGGGAACGCAAACAATAAAAACAGGTAGGGCTTTCTCATAGAGAACACCTCCGACAAACAAGAACTAACACTACTGAATCTCTTGTTAATTAAGATCGTGAAAACATGGTAAACAAAGTCATCTTATAACCAGTGAGAAAATTTTGATTTCATTATAACAAAGTAAAAATGAGGACATTGTGGCATTAGGAACATAACAGAAGATTTGATTTAATTGTGAGGGATTGCTACCTTCAAATCCAGAGAAAGAAAGGGAATTTTGACCATCTCATCAAGATTAACAAAATAGTTCTTGATCATTCAATTGAATTAAAAAGGAAAGCTAAGATAAAAGCCAATAAGAGAACTAAGTCATGAATAAGTGATCTGATTGAATTGTGAAGGAAATGCAGGGGAGGAGAGACAAGAAGAATCAAACAAACTCTCCATGAAGTCCAAGAGGTTAAGTTAGGAAGATTGGAGGAGATGTTTCTTTTGTAATTACAACATAGCGGAGATCTTATCAAAGCTGAGGATGGGAAATGAAACAGGTGGTGATTATAATAAATGGAGAACCTTGAGCAAGAGCTAGAGGATGTTAAATTTTCTATGCAATAAGTATGTACCTAGTGAATGTGGTCAAAGGGTTGAAAGATAAATCAAGGAAAAGCAGAGCCAATGTCGGCCACTATCACATGACATGGAATCTATTTTGAATTTGCTTGAGATTTGGATATGTTTAATAACTTTACTGGGAGTGGACAACATTAGTATAGAGAGGGCTAAGTGAAATTCCATCAGATACAATATGTTAATACAAAATTTGTATAAATTTTATCTCAAAATTCCCTTTCTTTTGTGAACCATGAAAAACAGGCACACAACATTCCATACAATATATTAGGAAAAACAATCCAAAGATTTGAATCATTTTTAAGGTTCAAAGGCACGAGCAAACCAGAAATATTCAATATTATGTAAGCTCCCAGAAAGTGGAAGACAGTAGAAACATGTGGCCTTGAGAGAACATACCTGCAGCTTTATATCATTTTTACATCATCATAATTGATGACAGAATCCAAATCCATCTTTCCCTCCACTTTTATGGCGTATTGAAGATCTCGATCTAGATTATCAATTAATTGCTACATGAAAGCAAAATAAAAACATCAAAATAATACTTGCAGTTGTAATATTATAGAATAAACTGAATGCCTTTTTCTTTACACACAAAACAACTTAGAAACTAATCTATTACTTAAAAAATTAGCATATACTCCTTGAATGGGTAACTTTGCAAAGGCATATATAATATGGACCAAGATTTTGAAAAAGACGTGTGAAAATTATACATGTATGCACAAAAACATATAATAGAAACTTTGGAACATGTTAAGAAATTATTCAAAAGCATTATAAAGTTAGTATTTATTTTGGTCCTAAGAGTTTAAGTTTATATTCCCTTACATGAGTTCGACCCTTTAATAATTTGTGTTACAATCAATGTCAAGATTAGACCAATGGCTATTATTGAACACTCCAACTTAAGCATTTGGATCACACTTGGCCCTCCTCTCTTATTAGTAAAGAGCATCTCATTGTAGAGGGATTACTCATTGTGGGGCATTCTCATAAACTCTCTTAGGGAAACTCTCGACTGCTTACACAATTGTTGAATACTTGTACATTAAATCCCATCTCTCGTTTCATGTGGGGATGTGTTTCCTTTCTTTCTTGCTCTTATTTTTCTTGCATTGGCTTCTCGTGTTTTAGCTTACACATACCTAAGCCCTAAGCTATTGTAGTGATATAAATAATTATGTGGGATTATAGGATTTTCTAACCATCTTGAGAAGCATTTCAAATAGTTTAAATAGTTAACTCCCTCTTGGTTATTGCAAATCCAAGCATAAAAGACAGATATCCATCCTATTCAAAGCTTTCATCATATAAATGGTCATCCATCCCATCAATAGTCCAACCATCCCTCACAACAATTCCCAGCATAAGGCTAACCCAGCTCTTGCAATCCTAATCCTAAAGAGCCAAATCTACGGTAATTATCCTACAATAAATGGCCAAATTGACAAATCGATTCTTTAAAGATAAGATGGCTTCAATCATTTGAGATGGTAATAAGAACTAGCATCTCAAAAACAGGCCCATGGCCCCTTTCCAATTGTGAGTCCCTAGTGATAATTCACTTTTTTCTTTCAAAGAGTATAGATGCTTAATTCAATAATTAATTTATCTAAAATTCGCCTAGTTGTTAAGTAACATTTAGGATTTGCATGATGCATGCCAAGTGAGCTCGCAGTTAATTACTAGTGGATGTGCAATGTTGATAGTATTATAGCACTCTGGTGTCTAAGAACTTTTATTAGAAGTTTATTCATTCCTTAAAACTAACCTTTTACAGTACATTAACCTTTAAAACAAATTTTATTCAAAAAGGTACCTGATAAGCTAAAGGTTCAAGACGAAATCTTGTAGGAAGATCAGAACGGAAGACACCACTTTCTAGACATTCAACATGGCCTCCAATGTAAGTCTCACTCTCAAGCAAACGGCCATTGTAAAACTTTTCTGGTTCAGCTTGATGTTTGTTGGGACAAATGATATTTGCCTTGAATGCCTGCAAAGATACACTCAATAAAAATCTTATTTCATAATCCCTAAAGCACAGATGGGCTTGCGCAAGCTTCAAAGTACCTTTCAAAGAAGCCATGAAACCAGAAGAAGAATGTAAGCAATAACAAAAGTAAATAGATTATTCTTGACAGAAAAACCAAAACTTGAATAATTGAGGAAAGTATTTAGGCTTTATAATCCCAAAGTCATAAACTTCTATGGTAGATTTCACCCATGTTCTTCTACAAAACTAGCTGGGAATAACTAAGCAGTTACTCGTCTCAAAAGCCACATAACTCAGCCATAAACTTTCAGATAAAACAATTGAAGTCCATTGACTTTCTCAAAGGCGAAAAGACATAAGCAGGAACAATGATTCAAGACTGGAAAATCAACAACTTTCAATCTCCAAATTGCAACTTGAGTATTTGCTATAATATTTGTACCATCCCTTCAAGAGCATAAGAAAAAGTGAACCTGTTATTAAATTTGAGCTTTCTATTTATCAGTGTGCAGAAAATTGAAATCTCTGATATACTTAAATCCCCTCTGTTAGATAGGAAAATTTTACAGAAGGCCTAAAGTCATAAAAAGATCAATCACCTGAACCATAAGCAGCATTTCACAAAGAGTACCACTGCCTTTGCGCAAAACTTCGTCGGGGGCATAGGAATTATTGTTGCAAGAGAAAAGATAAAGGGGTGTACATATGTCATGTAAAGGTAATATGTTGCAACAGCATCAGAAACTGAATAAGAAGCCATTGTCTGCACAATAACTCAATCAGAAAAACATATCATAAAGAAAAGAAATGGATTACAAGATAAGCAATACACTAAGATATCTCAACAAGCAATGTAAATAACAATGTGATAGAATCTTTACTCCCACCAATGAAAAATAAAATAAGTGAAACTAGTATTGCCATAAATATTCAAGTTTATCATAATAACAGACCTGAGGTTGTTCTATTGCAAAGCGGACCATATCCTCAGGATTTACTTCCAATGGATCGTAACCTAACTTAGCTTTTGTTACAGCCTGCAGTAGAAATGTAAAGATTTAACAACTAAGAAACAAAGAATACAGATTCACATGTCTACAGTAATTCAAGAGGCATACATGCAATAAAGCTGAAATGTTAAACTAAGTATTTACATAATATTATTATATTTCTGATTAATTGTATATGCTTCAAAACAGGAATGCTCCCACTGAATTTAATAAGAGTTATACAAAAGAAAAAGCATAGGTCGCCCCAAGTGGAGAACAGTCAAGGTGTACTAAGGAGAGTCAATCAGCACAATAAAGGACAGAGCCTGATAAAACCAAAATATAAAGCATTTTAACCTCAAACAAGTTCCTTAGTGTAGACACCTAGATTTGGTAATTTATCACTTGGCAATGACAACATTGGCTTTGTACCTAAATCATGACTTGTGTGCACCTTCCAAGCTTAATTGCGCATCCTCATCCCTATTGCACGACTTGCTTCCTTAATCCCACTACTCAATCACTCACGGAACTACTTGTATCAGTCCAAAGCAATATATTCCTCCCAGGCATCATTCCCAAAACTTTAAAGAATCCCAACACCTATTTGCACAGGACCGTTCAGTCCAAAGTTAATAGTTTCATCCTCAACAACCCAATAGTCACGTTCTCACTTTGATATCTTTCTATAGGCGATACTTTCCTCACGGGTTAGCCTGAATGTGAAATTACACCTACAAACCCCTATATAAGCAGGTCTAATGCATTCATTTACTCACCTGGCACTTTCAAGAGGACCTATTGCGAATATCATTCCTAAAGCACTTCAAGCTCTCCTAAATTCCTAAAAAGCAGCAGCACACTCTAGGAGCAGCCCCTACACAGGTCTAAAGCACACTCAACCAAGTTATAGAGTCACGCTTCCCAAGCTAGAGACCATCCAAGCCAAGTCAAGCTAAGCACGCCAAGCCATTGTTGCATTGTCAAGTGATCAAATTGCCAAAGTTGCATCCATATAGATATCACATGCTAGGTGGAGAACTACATGCAATTTGAGGCCTCTTCAAAGTATTGCCAATGTAGGCAATGTACAGATTGCACTTCAACCCAAGGTCTCCTACCCATGGTTAGGGTTTGAAGCTACTTTACATCACACAGAGGGTTTCGTAAATGTGTGACACCTAGTGTTTCACAGTGAAGCACATCACTGTCTTATTATACATGCCAAAATATTCAAAAAAGTGGTTTCTTGAAAGATTTCATTGCACATTTCATCCATCAAACAAATTTCAACTTGAGGCTAAATAGTTTGAGGAAGTTGGACTGTCACATGAGTGCCTATAGAACATAATGTGCTAGATCAAGATAACCTTTCACAGCAGATTTGAAACCACTATACACTTTCTGCAGAGTTTGGATCAGACATGGTCAAGATAGAGAGGTTTTGCAAATACCAAATAAAACCAACAGCCAAACGAAGATGAGAATGGTATATAACAATCTGCCCATTATTTAAAATTTGAAGAAATGTGCATATACATGTTGAAAAAATCATGATAATAAGAGAAAAGATCGTGAAGAAGATAGAAGAAAAGGTTCGCAATAGCATAATCATTATTGAGTTTGAAGAAAAAGGAACCACATTGACAAATATGTGAAAGAAAGAAAAAGAACACATTTTTAGATGAAGGATAAATAAATTTTAATTTCAAACTAATCATTAAGTTCAACAATATTTTTAAGAAAAATGCATGCACAAACACATAAACGATTAACCATTCACTGGAACAAGTTGGATGATCCATTTCTTTGCTTTAAACTCTGTGCAAAGCTAATAAATAAATTTTAACAAATAGCATTTCAAAAATTAAAAAAAAATGATGAGGTTATCAACAGAACTAGCACCTTCAGGCCCTGGCTACCTTGTGGCAGATAACTGTCACGCTTAACCCAAGCAAAGCAATCCAAGTGACATGCAAATTTAGCACGACACTCACCTTGAACTTTATCACAACGGAAGCCAAGTTCCTGTAGTTAACGACAGTATTAGCAGAAACTTTATGGTAGGGTCTCTTTCACATTACCAAACCAACTTTAGAATAATAAATTACTAAAGAAATAAATGGAAAAGCAATCTCATATGAATGAACAAAGCATTTTGAATGGATTCCAACAAAGAAAACTACCAATTAACCTTCTCATATCCCAAAACTCTAGGATGGTTTTTTAAGAACATTATTGACATTTGAAATTTAAACTATATTAATGTTCCTGAATGAGCAGAGTTGCTTAATTAGATTGGAGAAAATCAGTTTCAAATAACAACGAACAGGTACAGCCTAGAAAAAGTGATTCCTTGAACACAAGAAAGAAACAAAATAAAGAGAGACACAGAAATATGAATAAACATATCAAGTCAAAAAAGCACAGCTGCCACAGCTATTTAAATGCTAAGAAGGGACTGGTCCCCGTCATTGGAAGAGGAAATTCAGAAGCTATCACCAAGTGCTTGTTGAATAATGTCTTCTATAAATTGGCATGGATTGATGGGCCCTTGGAAAGAAATCCAAGGCAGCATCAATCCATTCAGACCCTGAAAAATGAGGAAACCAAAGAGTAAACACAATATCCAATGCAAAAACTCTCTGATATATGTTAAAAGAAGAATATTAAAGCATATATGAGATATATCCCTAGAAGTAGTGTGCTGTTGGAAAGATCGGGCTCATTAACAAAAACCAATTCAGCTGCCAAAAATCACACTTCAGGAGTTCCATATGATATCAGAAGCTTCAACCTATTTTGCATCGCAAGGCAAAGACATAATCTGTAACTGTCAGAGAACTCTGAAGTCAACATCGTCCCAAGACAGCAGCCTAAAAGCTAGCCGTCAACAATCAGGGTATCTAAAGAAGACAGATGAATATCTTTCAGAGCCCTTGCAAATGACTTTGCATCCCCCTCTAACCTCACAATAAACAGGACATCTGGATACAAAATGCTTTGCAGTATGCACATCATGTAAAGAGAAATTTGCAAACGCAGTCTTCTTGAGGAATGTGGTGAGCAGTCTCCACCATTTGCCAATGAGAACTCATGCAGATCACCAAAAGTGAACTGAAGTCTATGTGACCAATGGTCTTGAAGGTAGGTCCGAAGAAAACAAAGCCAGATTGGCAGAGGTACCTAGGTGTAATCTAGATGATCAAAATAAAGAGCCTTCAAATATACTCTTTAATTTTCAGTGAAGAAGATGGGAAGAGTGACCACTGACAATAGATATTCTGTAAGGAAAGAGGTGATATTATTTATTATATGCTGGCAATGGTAATGGCTAGAGCCAAAGCGGTCCAACTTATACTAAAAGGAATCAGGATAAATTCCTGTTGCATCTGAAGCCCTAGTTTTGCCCGTAAGTATAAAAGAAAAGGGCCTTACCAAACATCAGAGACTAATAGAATGCAACTCGCAAACACCTATGCTATTTGCTAAGAGTTATTGCAGACTTGCTTAAGAACATGGAATAAGAGATCCTCCTGCTTTTACATTGATAGAGATTCTATCAGCAGACCTGTAAGCAGTATTCTATTCTATGCTCGTCTTAAGGTCAAATGCCACAAGTGCTAGTGGTAAATCATCAGGAATTTCATAGAGTCCCAGATTCAAATCCCTGAGAGATACCTTTAAGTGCTACAATTGTGTAGAATATGACATCCAACTCTTGGCAGACTCCAATGGGCGAGGCCAGATCCATGACCTCGGTGACTTTCACATAATAAATAACCCTAGTCATTGCATCTAAGCCAAAGATTACCCCCAAGGGAAGTTTAGCGACAAACAAATTAAATTATGCAAAGAAGAGGAAATAAAATATTAGAGCACTTTAAATTTACAGGATCACCACTGAAACTTTTGCTGAATAGAATTAAATGAGGAACACAACAATTTCATAAAGGCATCTGGAACAACTACTCAACACATAAATCCTCTAAAATGGCCATTTTATGAATCAATGCAGATTCATTAAACCATCCTGAATCATGATTTTTCTTCTCAATTAACGTAGCAAGTTATATAAATAATAAAACTCAGCAATAGTTCGCTAACTTAAGATATTTTTATATTTGATAAGGAAAATTACATACATCACTCATATTCATTCCATGATGATTAGCTCGTTGCTCCAAGAAAGGCCAATCAAAAAATCACCATTATATGTCAATGTCCCTTTTCCCTCGCCCATGGCCTAAGGGCCAATGCGTGCCCTAACCCTAGTCATGCCCAAGGGGTTACGGACACTATTTTGCTATTGGGTATGGGCATCTAGTCCAGTTATTATTTTTTATTGACTGGGTCATAAAGTACTTTTAAAAAGGGACTAGATGTTATGTTTCATCATTGGGGCCACTTAAAGTACCTTTTTGGCGACTTGAGAGGACATGCATGGCATTAAATGTTATATTTCTTCATTGAGGTTACTTTATGGGCCTAGGCGCCTAGGAAGGGAAAAGCAACTTCAAGTTATTTTTAATAAGGCCCTCTTTTTGGGAAAGTGCGCCTTGAGTGGTTTTAGGGTTTCTTTGGCATGAAAAGGTTATAAAAGGAGGTGAGGGGTGAAAGGATAATCATTCATACATACACTCATATTTTCTTTTCATGGTGCAACTGCTGTTTGCAACTTTTAGCTTGTGGAGTAAGATCCCACGGGAACCCTAGCTTCGGTGGTGAAAGATCCAACCCTAGCTAGCAGGGCATTCTTCGGTAGTGAAAGATCTACCCTAGCTTGTCATTTGGAGTGGATTTCAGGGCTGTTTTACAGAGGTATTTTCAGGATTTGCAGAATTAGGGTTTGAAGGGTTTTGAGAGTTTTTGTGGAGATTTTCAGCCGGTTTTCGGATCAGACCTACGGCAGCCATAGAAGAAGGATTCGGCATCATCTACAGAGGGTTTCACAGGGTTTTGGCTGTTTTCCAAAGGGGGCGACTTGTTTGGGAATTTGCAGCCCTAATTTCTAGGGTTTCCAGCAGTCCTTTTTCAGATCTGAAGGTTGGAGAGTTATCTACTATTTTTATATATATTATTTCCAAAGTTTCATCTTTATTGCATTTGTATTCGAAAAGATATTAATTTTCGAAGTTTTCCGGCTATTCTAGGCACGCTGTAAATTTCTGGCAGCATTCTGTTATCTGAAAAATTCCAAAAATATTTCCCTTGTGTTCTACATATTATTATCTTGTTCCAGTTAAAATTTCAAGTATTTTGGACGGGTATTTTAAGAGTTATTCACATTTTTCTGTTCGCTGCCCTAGCTGTACTTTTCTGTATAAAATCTGCAAAAATCAGATTTAGTATATTGCTGCAAATTTCTGTGTTTTGTCATTTTTTGTGGTAAGATCCCAACAAGGGATATTTCAGTGGTATCAGAGCGGTTGTTCCTCCAGCCTGTTAGGGTTGAAAGATGGGAGACAGAGACAGAGACAGTGAAGAAATGGGAGTAGATCTGATGAGACAACTGTTCACCAACATGGTGAAGCAGCAGGAGACTACCAACCTCTATTTGAGCCAGCTTACTGAGAGGTTAGCACAGGGTAGGATCGAGACTCATGCGGAGAAGGGAGAGGCCAGCAATATGGGTCAACATGGTAATAGAAGTGAGAGTCGACATTCGGGACAAGGGTCCCCTCATGCATCTACCAGGCCATTGGGACTCCACGAGCCTTCATTCTTAAAGGATCCGGAAGTTTCGCAGACACGACAGCCCGCAGACATTGTGGATGAAGAATCTTGCTGGGAGAAGTACCGGACTTTGAGCGAGGGTTTCCGAGACAACATGCCATTTCAGGAGTATTGCAAAATGAAGATTGGCAGCAGGCCTAGGAGAGATTACCAGCCACAGGTACCTGAGTTTCAGAAGAGGTTAGGACAGATCTCTATTCCACACTTCGATGGCTCTAGGAAGTGTACCGCCCAGTCTTGGATTCAGAAGTTGAAGACTTACTTCGACTTGAATCCCATGCGCGAAGAAGATGCAATTAAGTTTGCTATCCTACACCTCGAGGGAGATGCCCATGACTGGTGGCATCATGGATTGATCACACAGGGGCACATGCATATCACTACATATGCAGATTTTACACAGAGATTGATGAGCAGGTTTGACAGGAGGGACCCAGATAGGCACTTCAGGGAATTGACCCACTTGAGGCAGACAGGTTCTCTGGATCAATACATTGCAGATTTTCAGAGGTTGTCAGTGATGGTATCTGATGTTTCAGAGATGAGGTTGACTTCACTCTTCATGGCAGGTTTGACGGACGCTTTAGCAGGATTTGTGAAGGCATTTGAGCCTTCCTCCCTACATGAGGCGATTAGGCGAGCACGAGATTTGGAGTTGTCCACTCCAAAATCGAGGTTTCCCCCTCGAAATCAGCCTAAGGGTTTCCTTGGCGAGGTTCACGACCAAAGGGGCCCCCACCCAGGCAGGATACCACAAGGAGACCATTTGTATCGAGAGAGGACCGGGAGGAGTTGAGGCGAAAGAAACTCTGTTTCGATTGCCGCACACCATGGGTTCCAGGACATGATTGTAGAGGGAAAGGAAGGGCCCAATTCATAGAGGTCTTTGAGGAGAGTGAGAACGAGGAGGAGCGGTACCATCAGGAGTTAGAAGATGAAGATGAGGAGGCATTGGATAGCGCAGGGATTGAACAGGAGGAGGAGACTTTTCCCGGGAGACTATTCTTTACTTTGTCAGTACCCCGAGTGTATCTGAGGCATTCAGAGTTAGGGGAACATTACAGGGCCAGAGAGTTGTAGTGCTCATTGATAGTGGGGCCACCCACAATTTCATTGATGCATCTTTGGTAGAGAAGCGGGGACTGCAGGCAGAAGACTTTGAGGGTTTCAATGTAGTGGTAGCCAATGGTGAGTCCATGAGATGCATGCAGCGAGTTCCGCAGTTGAGTATCACCATGGGTAACCATACAGTCACCGATGACTTCTATGTGGTTGGTATTGGAGAGACCAACCTTGTGCTGGGTGTACAGTGGCTCCATTCTCTTGGAGAATTTCGGACTAACTTTCAGACCATGGAACTCAAGTTCAAGTCCGAGGGAAAGAATGTAACCTTAAGAGGTTTATCTTCAGAAGCACCCAGAGTTGTTTCAGCAAAGAGGATCGAGAGGATTCACAGACACAATGGGGTTGATTGGGCAGTACAGTGCTTGGTTTCTACCAAGAACTCAGAGGATGGACAGCCCAGTATCATGTAGATATACGGGGGCTATTGGACAAGCACGGTCTGTTTTTAGCGACATACCACCTGGTGTACCGCCAGAGAGGGGATTTGAGCATGTGATTGAGCTCGAGGACACTAGACCAGTGGTTACTACTCCTTACCGTCACCCCAAACGGTTTAAGGACGAGATTGAGAGGACCATCCATGAGCTTATTGACATGGGACACATTAGGCCGAGTTCTAGTCCTTTCGCTTCTTCAGTAGTGTTGGTGAAGAAGAAGGATGGGACCATGCGGATGTGCATTGATTATCGGGCATTGAATAAGAAGACAATCAAGAACAAATATCCAGTGCCGCGTATTGATGAGCTACTAGATGAGCTACAGGGAGCAATCTATTTTTCTAAAATAGATTTGCGATCGGGATATCACCAGATCAAGGTTAGGGAGCAGGATGTGCATAAGACCGCTTTCAGATGTCATTATGGACATTTTGAGTTTTTGGTGATGCCCTTCGGTTTGTCTAATGCACCAGCCACATTCCAGTCTTGCATGAACCACGTGTTCAACCGCCACTTGCGGAAGTTTGTTTTAGTCTTCTTTGATGATATATTGGTTTACAGCAGGACTTGGGAGAGTCATATCCGCCACCTTGACGAGATATTGGGAATACTAGGAGCTAATTTGCTATATGCAAAGGCTTCTAAATGTGAGTTTGGCATGACAGAGTTGTTGTACTTGGGATATGTGATTGGCGGAGGGGGAGTCAAGGTGGACAGAGTGAAGATACAGGCAATTTTGGATTGGCCTCCACCCAGGACGTTGACACATTTGAGGGGATTCTTAGGACTATGCACCTATTACAGGAGGTTCGTGAAGAATTTCTCACGATTGGCCCCCCAGCGAGAGACTTGACCAAGAAGGAGCCTTCGGCAGTGGAAGCGGCCTGACAGACTTTTGATCATCTCAAGGAGGTGATGAGCTCATGCCCCGTCTTGGCATTACCAGATTTTGCTCGTCCATTTGTTCTAGAGTGTGATGCATCAGGTGAGGGGATTGGAGCAGTGCTTATGCAGGATAGGCACCCCATTGCTTACGAGAGTCGGAAATTGAGCCCCGTGGAGAGGGGGTATTCAATCTACGACAAGGAGATGTTGGCCATCATGCATGCTTTGGCCAAATTCAGACAGTACCTTGTGGGCAGCAGGTTCGTGGTACGTACAGATCACAATAGTTTGAGGTTCTTTTTGGGACAGAAGGATCTCAACGACCGCCAGCAGAGATGGGTGAACAAGGTACAAACATATGACTTTGATATAGAATACACTAGAGGTAAGAATAATGTTGTTGCTGATGCTTTATCTAGGAAGCCTTACCTTACTACTATGTTGAGTTCTATGTCCGAGATTTCAGCAGATTGGAAGGCTCACATACTGGTTGAGTACTCCAAGAATCAGTTTGCATGCGAGATCATGGATGGTATTATCAAGGATGACCGATACAGGGTGGTAGATGATCTCATTTTTTATAAGGATCGGATTTTCCTTGTACAGGGGTCTAAGATGAAGGACAAGATCCTTCGTGCAGTACATGACACACCACTAGCTGGACACCCCGGATATTTCAAAACATACAGGTATATCAGGGAGAGATTCGCTTGGAAGGGGATGAAGGATGATGTCCTTAATCATGTCAGAGAGTGTATGGTTTGCCAGCAAACCAAATCAGAGCATTCTTTTCCTGCAGGTTTACTTCAGCCTCTTCCCATCCCTGAGCAAAAGTGGGAGAGCATATCGATGGACTTCATCACAGGACTCCCTCTGGTGCATGGGCACAATTGCATTTATGTGGTAGTTGATCGATTGACCAAGTATGCGCACTTCTTTTCTCTACCCAAGAAGCATGAGGCAGCTGATGTGGCTCAGGTATTTTATACAGGGATTTTTAGGCTACATGGGTTGCCTAAAAATATTATCAGCGACAGGGACAAGATCTTCATGAGCACTTTTTGGCAGGAGATTTTCAGACTTGCTGGTACCGAGTTGACTCCTAGCACGAGCTACCACCCTCAGACTGACGGGCAGACGGAGATTGTCAACAAATGGATAGAGGGCTATTTGCGGAGTTATGTGACCGGACATCAGCAGGCATGGATCAGATGGTTGCATATGGGTGAGTATTGCTACAATACCACATATCAGATGAGTATTGGCATGACGCCTTTCAGAGCTTTGTATGGATACGATGCCATGTCATTTGCTGATTTAGTATTATCAGATAGTCGAGCTCCCAAAGCTCGGGATTGGTTACAGGAGAACCAAGATATCCTGCGAGCTCTTAAGGAGAATCTCCAGAAGGCGCAGAATCAGCAGAAGGTTTATGCGGATCGACACAGGGTAGAGAGGTCCTTCGAGGTAGGAGACTTGGTGTTCTTGCGTCTCTGACCGTCTGAGACAGTCATCACTCAGCGAAAGGGCGGAAAAGGCTGAAGCCCGGTTTTATGGTCCATCTGAGGATAGTCAGGCGAGTGGGTGCGGTTGCATATGAGTTGGATCTTCCAGAGCACAGCAAGATACATAATGTCTTCCATGTATCATGCCTTAAGAAGGCCTTAGGACAGCACATTGTACCTTCTACAGAGTTGCCACCACTGGATGAGGAGGGGAAGCTGGTTTTAGAACCGGATTCTATTATTGAGGTCAGACAGAGGAAGCTCAGGAACAGAGATATCACAGAATATTTGGTGCGATGGAAGGGTTTGCCTCTTGAGGATGCTACTTGGGAGGGAGAACAGATTCTACGGCATCCTAGTCTGCATTTGCTTGGGGACAAGCAAATTTTGGGAAGGGAGGACTGTAATGTCCCTTTTCCCTCGCCCATGGCCTAAGGGCGATCGTGCCCTAACCTAGTCATGCCCGAGGGTTACGGACACTATTTTGCTATTGGGTATGGGCATCTAGTCCAGTTATTATTATTTTTTTATTGACTGGGTCATAAAGTACTTTTAAAAAGGGACTAGATGTTATGTTTCATCATTGGGGCCACTTAAAGTACCTTTTTGGCGACTTGAGAGGACATGCATGGCATTAAATGTTATATTTCTTCATTGAGGTTACTTTATGGGCCTAGGCGCCTAGGAAGGAAAAAGCAACTTCAAGTTATTTTTAATAAGGCCCTCTTTTTGGGAAAGTGCGCCTTGAGTGGTTTTAGGGTTTCTTTGGCATGAAAAGGTTATAAAAGGAGGTGAGGGGTGAAAGGATAATCATTCATACATACACTCATATTTTCTTTTCATGGTGCAACTGCTGTTTGCAACTTTTAGCTTGTGGAGTAAGATCCCACGGGAACCCTAGCTTCGGTGGTGAAAGATCCAACCCTAGCTAGCAGGGCATTCTTCGGTAGTGAAAGATCTACCCTAGCTTGTCATTTGGAGTGGATTTCAGGGCTGTTTTACAGAGGTATTTTCAGGATTTTTAGAATTAGGGTTTGAAGGGTTTTGAGAGTTTTTGTGGAGATTTTCAGCCGGTTTTCGGATCAGACCTACGGCAGCCATAGAAGAAGGATTCGGCATCATCTACAGAGGGTTTCACAAGGGTTTTGGCTGTTTTCCAAAGGGGGCGACTTGTTTGGGAATTTGCAGCCCTAATTTCTAGGGTTTCCAGCAGTCCTTTTTCAGATCTGAAGGTTGGAGAGTTATCTACTATTTTTATATATATTATTTCCAAAGTTTCATCTTTATTGCATTTGTATTCGAAAAGATATTAATTTTCGAAGTTTTCCGGCTATTCTAGGCACGCTGTAAATTTCTGGCAGCATTCTGTTATCTGAAAAATTCCAAAAATATTTCCCTTGTGTTCTACATATTATTATCTTGTTCCAGTTAAAATTTCAAGTATTTTGGACGGGTATTTTAAGAGTTATTCACATTTTTCTGTTCGCTGCCCTAGCTGTACTTTTCTGTATAAAATCTGCAAAAATCAGATTTAGTATATTGCTGCAAATTTCTGTGTTTTGTCATTTTTTGTGGTAAGATCCCAACAAGGGATAATTTTCTCATTGGATCACTTGCTATCATTATCCTAGACTACGCTGTAGCTTAATTATGGGATTTGCGATAATACAATTACAGAGGAGGCATAATGCAAAGTACTATCAATATGCCACAGCATAGATGACAATCTCAATTAGTTCTAAAATTTTCTGCAAAGGCTTTGAAGCTGATAGTATTATACGTGATCAAAATCAAGCTTGAGATAATGCAAACAACCGACAACATGAAACACAATGAAGTGCAAAATCTTACAAGTTGTTATCAGCTATATATATAAATAAAGAGTATTTGTGTATTTATATGAAGAGTATTGTTTTCATATACAAATGCACTATTAACAGAAAGAAATCATCTACACAAATTTTCACATTTGTAATGACATTTAGTGACTAAACAACCAAAAGTATTATATATCTACAACTTGCTCGAGTTCCCAAAAGGCAAACTCATGTGATCAATAAATTTTCCTAGACTTGCAGCATATTTTATGGGGAATAACTAACTGTGATCAAGTGTTGCATATTTGCCCTATGAAATATCATATTAAGAAAGAAAAAATGGGATTAAAGCTCAAAATCATAATGCACAAGTGCTTTGAAATGACAAAGGAGTATGAGATTATTTCTAGGGGCCGCATCTTTGTTCCAAATAAAATCAACCCCTTCATCTTTCAATCTAACATCTTTCAATCTAAAGATTGCCTCATTCGTGTCTGTGTAAGGGTTTCTCCTCACTTTCTGTCCTGGATTGCCAGTGCTTTCAAATTTATTTTCAATATATGTTTTCAAAGATTTGCCTCTTCAATGCAGTTATTAAGCCTACGGTTCCTGATGAGTCTGAGGTTTGTGGCCTTAGTTTGGGGTCTTCTCATTGAGAGCTCATATGGAGAGGTTCAAGACTGACATGCTTCAACATATGGTTCAATGTAAATGGACAGTTCCTTAGAGCATTGTCCATGAAATGTTTGCCACCAAACCCCTTTGTCTTGAGTGTATTTTGAGGCTCTGTTTCTATATCCACAAATCTGGATCCTTGTGTTATTCAGCTTCAAGCCGTGAGAGATATCCCTGCTTGGCACTTTGTTTTTAGAGAGAATTACCTCTTTGGGAACTATTAGATATCAGTGTTGTTAAAATTTCAAGCAATCTGCTCCTTAAATACATCCCCATATCTATTGATCAATTTCCTGTGTTCAAGTATTCCTTAGATGTCCCTTGTCAACTTTTTCACTCAAATGTCATCAATAGTGATGCCGGTGATGATATTTTTGTATAATACATTCAAATCGCTTTGACTTCTTCTCCACTGCTGCTCAACCTAAAGTTAGCTTTCTATGCTAAACAATTCTTATGTATTGCGGATGGCATCATCATTCAACTCAACTATCTCTAGCATCATTGGTCACATCAGATGAAGATTACCCTTGGCCAAATGAGGGTGAGCTTCCACAAGTGTTACACATTGAGATCAACCACCATATCTTGTGGGGTGATGTGATCTACCATCTCTTCCCACTCCAAGAATCAGAGACTCTGAACTTCTGAAGCACTTTATTTTTAGGTGTCCTATATGCTACAAGATCCAAGGGAGACAGCGATGTTTGTACAGAGACTTGAGCAATTTTTATCCACCTTTTAGTAACATGATCAAAGGTGCGTGGCCCTGCTTCAAGAGGATGTCATTCTCACATGCACAAGGGACCCCTCAAGTTGCAAGTTGTCACGCTAATTATTTCTTTAACCACACTATAAGCATTGAAGTCATTAAATACCCCTTAAATATAATCAATTCATGCTCAAAGGGAAATAAATTAGTGAGAACTGAGATCCTATTCCTCTTTGTGCATTAATATCATAGCACCCCACACCCGAAATCTCACTCAAAGTGGAGCAAATCTGCTTCATCCCAATGTTGGGGACCTTTTCCTTGCCTGCAGCCTTAGTAGTAGAGATAGATGCACGTTACTAGTTTTTCTCTACTAGTAGAGGTTTCCAGCCTTGGATGTTAGGACCTCTACCAGTAGTACCAAGCTTCCTTCTAGGATTGTCCAGCTTGGCCTCCTCAGCTCTAGAAATCCTCCCATGAGCATTCTTAAATTCTAGTTAGACCCTTTTGTGGTAATAGGCAATAATGTTGTCGGCTCTTCTAGTCAGAACCTTACTACAAACATGTGATGGTGTTGGCCTCCTCTTATGTCTTGCTCAATCTTCATCAGCTCCATGTTTTTTAAGGGGTCCTTCCTTGCAAAGCTATTTATATTTGTATAATGTCTTATGGCTCAGCATTTAACCGCTTCCAGTTTACCCCCTCTTGCTTTGTTCACCTTTCATTTCACTGTGTTTGGTTACTTTTCATAACCTAGGGTCATTTTTCCTAGTAATTCCCTCTTTATAGCTAATTGTACTTTTTGAGTTCCATCGACCTATTTTGGTTCTTTACATTGATATAATTTCTTTCTTTCATTCTTGAAATTTTGTAAGTTCATTTAGCATTCACTACTCTTCCGAATAGTTTTCCTCAAACAAGCATTTTATAGCTTAGTTTTTTTCAAGACCCCAACTACCCATTTCTCTATAAGCCAGAACACTAGATTCATAATTTTATCTTTAAAGCAGTTCCACTCTCTAACCAGCTAACTAAGATGAAAGAAAATGCTTGTAAAAATATATTGACAAAGAAGATCTAAAACAATGGCAAATGTTTGTACCTCTCGATTAATAATGAGATAACCTTGACCATCCACCATGTATGAAATCATCATTACCATATCATACTCAGCATCGGGAATTTCAAAGGAAGTTTGGTTGTCTCTATATCAAAAGCACACACATGGACCTCAGCACGCTGAAGAAGATCAGCCCTCTTTTCTAAGGTAACTTTAGCAGAGTCTACTTTGACAGTATACCATTGCCCACACCTTGTATCTGCAGGATTTCACAACAAATAAATATAAGGTTAGAGCTTCTTAATGTTGTTGAAGAGCACTTTGCCACATACCATAAAAATGATAGTAATTTTTCTACAGAGGCTTGTCATTCTTATGCACAAAATTATAATGATGCACTGCCATGCATGATTGTATTCAAACTTTATTTATTTATGGTATATGCTTAAGGATTCTTATCGAATCAGTGTCAAAATACTGTTATATGAATAACCAACCAGCACTGCAAGCTGCTAATAAACACATGCAAATCGAAACACAGATGTATGCAAGTACATCATCCCAAGCTTGACATGAATTCTAATGCCTTGAGGAATACAAAAACAACAAGTTGAACATTCATGAAATGTTATGCAAGTACACCATCCCAAGCTTCTCATGAATTATTGTCTTAAGGAATACTAAAAGTTAAAACAACAAGAAGTTGAAGATTCATGAACTGTAGCATCCACTTTAAGCAACATGCTCTTTTACTAGTAAAAACATAACATGTCAGAAGTCTTACCATTATCTATAGCAAAGCGGACATGGTAGGGAACATCATACTCCCGCATGTCAATAATGCAATCCAAAAAATCTTGTATCTTTTGCTTATTATCACTGCATGAAGCACCCAAAAAACTAATCTCATCAAAGATTGAATTTTAGTAGGGTGATATAAATACATTATTACTTGGACCAACTTATAACTGTCTACTTTGTTACTGTCTTGTTGTAAAAAGTAAACCATGCTATCTAATATATGCAAACAAGAAGCCATTGCATAATCCACCAAACAACTAATTATTTCCATGAGTATTTTGTTTTGTAATTCATCTGCGTGGAATAAGAAATGGAAAACACCAGGATAACTTTGATGTAAAGAAAATAATAACTATAAATAAGCCACCTCAATCAAAAAGATAATTCCCAATTACATCTGAAGATAAATGCAAATAATGTATCACCTCTTGCCAGTAAAGAAGGATTCATAGGCTTCTGTTGCCTCAAGCTTAGCCTGGTTCCTTTCAACAACAGGCAGGAGGTCATTTTTAACATGCATTAGTTCCTGAACAGTGTCGAAGCTGACTTTGAGATATGTCTTATAGGAGCCTGACAGATGATTTTTCTGCAATAGCAAGATACAAAATCATAAATGTATTTTTATTGGCAACCTCATAAACTCCAATACATAAACTACCACCGTCCTTCCAAATAAACTATAGTGAACTGTAACTTGATCCACTTAAGTCATGCTGATCATCAGTTTAACTTATTATTTCCAGAAACCAAAGGGCAATTTAATAAGGTGTCCAACCAGATTCTAACATAGAAGGTGTATGCAACTTGATGGAGGCATCTCCAATAGTATGATGTGCCTGATACATGAGCATGTTTAACCAGATTCACTCTAGCACCAATCATTAAAAATTTGGGAAGAAGTTCTCTGCAAGTCTTACAGCTATTAGCACTTATGTAAGCATGCTATACATCATTTACTATTGAATAACCAAAACCAAGTAACCAAGAGTTATGATTGAAATTCCTAACAAATACCCTACAACATTAGTGCAAAACATGTCATTGCATTATGTATATTATTCCACACTAACCATCAAAGCCAGAAAACAATGACTAACATAGTTTTTGAATAAGACAGATGATCATAACTAGTTGAATTTCTACCCATAAATACATCAAACAAAAAAGTCTTTAATCGTTTGTTTGTAGCAGCTTATGTACACCAAAATTTTATCCCTATACAAACAAATTTGTATGCAATACAATGATCACATGAAAACCACAGAAGACCAATCTAAAAAATAAAAGATTCAAAAGTGTGCCTGCAGTGCTTAAAATATTCATGCCACGCCACCTAAGCATGGTGAAGATTGTTAAAGCCGCTAAAGAAGCTGAGCATATAATGTATAACTACCCACCAAATCAAGATCTTCTTTGTCCAAAACTTCTATGTCAGAAATGCGACCCTCATATCGACTTGCACGCAAGTATGCCTCCACATCCAACTCCATTTTTTCCTGCACATTGGTATACGCAATGGTTTCTTCTTGGTAAGCTAAACAGAGGCAACAAAATTATTACATAACAGGATTTTATCATCTCGTCATTCTTGATAGGTTAACCTGCATGCGGCTCTATATAATGACAAACGACAAAGTAGTGAACACAAAGTTCAAAAGAAGACACTGAAATATTTATAAGAATCTCCAGAACAAGAAATTCAATTTCCATGGTACAAACATGGAAGAAAATAATAGCAAAAAGATCATTCATGTTTTTTTGTAAAATCTAAACATCTTGGTAATGTATGCTAAACATGTCCCCAGTTATATCATGTGAAATAGCTAAACACTGTAAGATCATATGCATGCACTTTTAACCTTTGTGGCAACATAGAAGTATGGAGAAAACTTAAACTTGGATTTGAATGTAGATCCATCCTGCCACACAAAATTCACAAACATATCAGGGAGGAAGTCCAATCAATGTACAATCTTGGTAGCACCACTTCATAATTTATGGGAAAAATATGTTCCTAGATACCCTTAACAAAAGGGATGTGGAAAAAACATATTGAAACTAGCTGTCACCTCACCTGACATACAAAATAGAGATCAACACAGCTGAATGTTTTGTTGTCATCTTCGTCTTCAAATGATGACTGCAGAAGATTTTATTCAAAATGACAATATTTCAGTTAAAGAAAGGTCACTCTGATTGGAACAACCAAAAAAACATCAAAAGGGAATATTATAACTTCCAAAACTAAAAGTACCAAGTCAAAGCAAAATATAACACTACAGCCATGTAGTCATAATATACTTGGACTAAGTGTAAGCCTTTGGTCTAAACTCAGAGGCCAAAACTACACGATGCTGACACAAGAATGTGCCACCTGAAAAACATTGAATTGCAAATTGAATGAAATGCAGAACTATCAAATACTTTACCAAGTATGCATTAGGAATGTAAGATATAATCAAAACTATAGTCTCAATCAGTGTTATGAGACTCGGCAAGTCTCTGGAAGGACTCACAGATCCAGGACCAAGTCCACTTAGGTGAGTTTTGGTAAAAATTCGGCAGACTTGGCAAGTTTGCAGGCAAGCCTGGCGAGTCCTGTAAGTCTGGCAGGACTTGCAGGTACTGTGTCCGGACTCGCCGAGGCCTGCCACTTTTCAAATTTTTTTAAACCGCAAAAATTAACAGATGACAACAGATGGAAAGCATGGTATGTCTCTGTAAACAGAACTTGCATAATATAAGTTTGAAGGATTGGAAGCCAAGGCCTATTATGATCCTGATGGTGTCATTCACAATGATTTGGATCAGTGCAGTTCTTTTCCGCGTTTTATCATAAAGTACTGGAAAGAGAGGATATGTACAGCAATCTCAAAGAGTTCATTCAGGTACAATGTAGAAGGCACCATTAAGAAGAGGAGGTAATTGCTTATAATCCAATGATGAAGACAACTGAAATGACACATGATCTGCAGTGTGAAGCAGTCTCAAAGCCTTTCTTGCAGTCATACCACTAGTCTGCAGCCAAAAATCCTGGCCAATCTACAGTCAGAATCACTATTGTGGCAAGAAAGACCGAGGACAGCAGGAAGACCACATAGGAACAAGGTAGTTCAAAAAGTTTAAGGGATAAAAGGGTCTCTCAGCAACAAGAAGTGACCTAAAAGGGATCTCAAGGTACAGGTGATGGTGGCAAAGATAGTGAGATTACAAGGATGACATTGGAGATAAGAAGAAGAAAGATACACCACCCCCAAAGAGACTTAAGAAAGAGAAAAAGTTTGCCACAGATGAAAAGGAAGAAACCAAGGAATTGGAGGAAAATTAACTGAAGTAGGACAGGCCATTACAGTTCAATCTGACAAAGATGAATCACTCAAGCTTCTTGAAGATATAATTAATAAGAGCCAAGAGAGAGCCCACTATGCAACCTGGTTGGTTCTTCCTTTATTAGAGCCAAGAAAATATGATCAAACGCATTTTGAAATTACATAGGATAATGAGCAAAAGGCCCTGAGGGTAACATCAGCTACTGCAAAATCTAGAAAGCTTAAAAGGATAGGACAGTAACTGGTTATCAGATCTTCATGCAAAAATTGTATCTAAGGAATTTCTGCACCAAGGAAGAAAATTGCTTAAGGGTGTTTTGGACATCTATGATAAAAAAGTAATTAATTACCTTGGAAACAAAGCTTTAAAACTTAATATTGTAGAATTCTAAAATGAAACATCAGTTGAATTGATTCCAAAAAGTTGTAAACAATCCTATCAGCCTTTTTGCCAACCTCGTCAGAGTCCCAAAAATCTAAAATCAACTCTTAATTAATATCAGCTCTCAAGTTTCAAGTTTCAAGTTCAATTGTTCAACTTCAAAGATTTGAAATCGCATTATTTACTTGCTTCTTTTTGTTTATGTGTGTATGTCAATTGTAATTGATTAGTTTCAAAAGTATTTTAAGTTGCTTTGATATAGAATGCATTTTAATAGTTTTTTCCTGAAATTGTCTATTTTTAAATTTGCCGACTTTTGGCCAAGTTTTGTTGCCAAGTCCGAGTCTAAGTCAAAAATTGGCTTGCTGTTTAGCCAGGTCTCGTTACTATGGTCTCAATATAACATTTGCAAATTAGCTTAGAGAGAGAGAGTGCATTAATATTAAATCCTTGCTTTGACAAAAAAGACAGCACTAGCGCAGATTACTTGTTTGCCTCCTCTTGAAAATATTGTGCTAAGGGAGGAAGATTTGTCAAATAGAGTCTGTAATAAACAAGATTTTCTAATAATCCAAAGATAAAAACTAACATATCTTCAAAATGCTAATACAGTGATATTTCCTAATATTCTAAACATTCTATCATCCTACCCAAAAGCTCATGGGAAATTTTTGCCACCCAAACCTTCCAAAACACGAGATGAACATTGCAAAATAATTGTTTAAATAATCATTAATCAAAGAAAGGTGGAAGAGCACTCTGCCACCCAAATGGTAATACTAAGTGCATTGAAACCTAAGAATCCCTAGAATTAAAGAAATAACCTAAGACTCTCAAAATTATAGAAAAAACCCCAGAGATTCAAAATTACTGCATTGAATGAACAATTCTGATTTGTTTCCTATTTTATTACAAAATAACCCTTGCTTAAAACACTCATATTGTGAGTATGTCTATCCTTACAACTTACACCAACATGTACTGTCATGGTCAGAGGAAAACATTCACTTCCACCTTACAATGCTTCAAGCTCAAAGCAATTGATGAAACTTCCCGACATTCATGCTCAATATTTGCTACAATTCATCATTTATTCATTCCTAACTGACTGCTATCGATATCATTCTTGAATTATCTGCTGTCAATTAGGTAATGTCCTTGACTAAGTATATTTTTAGTGTTGGCAATATATTGCGTGTTTACCTTTAATAGTAATTTGTCACAACACAAATCCTCCAATATCAAGTGCATTCCTTTGTTTTCCATGCGCTTTCCTATGAGAATAGATACTGATGAGTGTTATATTGTCTTGATTGTTGACTTTTGTAATAGTGAGTATTCGGACTTTAGAGACACAATAATAAATGGCAAGCACAGGTGAAGAAACAAGGCACCCAATGGCCTGTTTGTAAGATTGAAAGATTCTGCTTTTTATGTATTTTTCTGTGCTTATATGATGGTTTTCCTTAGTTTTTTCTTTCATGCTATCAATCTTTGGGTGGGTCTCACCCTGAGCCTAGACTGAAAAAATAGTTCAGCAAATCAAAATGTCGCTTTGTCTGAAACAATTGAGGAATGTTTAGGTCGTTTGTAAAATTGATTTATTCTGATTTTCACTTCTTTTTCTGTATTTATATGGTGTTTTTCTTTAGTTTTATCTTTTGTGCTATCAATCTTTGGCTAAGCTTGCCCTATTGTGTAGAGTTAAAAAACCAGTGTGACTTGTTGAAATCTCATTTTGCCTGATGCAAATGGGGAATGCTTTTTAACATTTATGAGTCATTTCATGCCTCCTGGACTGAGATTATGGAAAAAACAAATCTAGAGATTGATGGCATAGACTGTAATGTACCAAACAGATTATGCTAATTAGAGATGTGATATCATTAAGCACTGAATTATAAGTAAACAAAAGTATGCTAATTATAGGTCTTCCTTCTCTCGGTGAATTGGGTACTTGGTTTCTTAGGCCTTGCCGTTAGCTAGGCAATATCCTGTCGTGGTATGCAAGAAATTGCATGTGGAAGTGCCCTTAAGCTGGTTGCTTCAGACATGGTCAAAGTTCAAACCAGGAGATACAGAAAACCTAGTTGCAATAGTAGACTCCTCAGATATGGAGAACTAACCCCGTGTTACAAAAATCTCAACTTCATTTTTTTACTAGAATAAGCTGTTTTTATTTTTAATAATTTGGAAGTTGGATAGTTTTACTTGAGAGCAGATTCAGGGAAAGAAACCTTCCACTTCCTTTCTCCTTTTGGCAGGCTGTCCTGCTCTCTAAATGCTTGCAAGAGAGGTATCTCTTAGTATTAGGAAAAAGGCTATTTTTGCCCCTGAATCCTGGTGGTTTAGCCGGCCTTTTTGCTTGGTCCTGCACCTTTAAAGGCCATATTTTAGTCAGTTTGTTATTATCATCAATGGCAGTTTTAGCTGGCATTGTTCAAACCATACTCTTGTATTTGATATGATATCTGATATGTGGAAAGATTTAAATTTTGGATACAGTGTAAGGATCACCCTCCTCCGCCAGAATATATGCTTTTTTAGAGCATAGTGGAATTGAAGTCCAGCAGTGGTATGTTGTTAATAAAGATTTTACACACTCAGAACAAAGGGCACCATGTCTCCTTGTCAATCTTAGCTCATGTTTTCACACAATGACAGGATATGTGGGCTAAAGCCACATCTAACCTTTTGTCATGCATTTTACATGCCTCCTGTTTAATGGCAAAAATGATAAAGCTTGCATATAGCAGATAAGAGTAATGATATGCTCAGCTTGCTGGTCAGAATCTTATTTCTTGATTTCTATAATTCATTCCCAACACATTCTATTCCAATCAGCTATGTCTTCTTCTTTGTGAAGTGTGTCTGCAATACATTCAAATTCGATTTAGATCAAAAATATAAAAAGAAACAATTCTCTATGAAATGATTTTTCATGGAAATTATCTATATGTTCTCCACAGTGCCTAGGTTTGTGAATTGCAATCACAAAGAAATGTGGGCTGACGTACATTGTTCAAGGTTTTATGTTTTTCTTATATTAAATTAATCCTTTACCTACTATTATGAAAAATCGATCCCATTAGAGAAACTTTATGGATGGTACGTTGACAGCCTTAAAGTTAATATATTTAAGGTACTGGCTGGAGAACTTTATCTTGATTTCAATCAGATTTCTCGGGTTCATACTTGATATGATTGTATGTGTCAAATTACTTGACCTCGTTCCTGTCGAGGATTGCTTAGGTCTGGAGATTGAATTATAACTGTAGAATAGCTGAGTTAGAGCCATGCCCAATAGCATACAAAAAATTCCCTTTCCGAGCATACAGAGGCCAGCCTGTTGGGAATCTACTATTCACAGAGATGGGGTGATTCCTTCTGAAATTCGGTGCAATCCCCTGGTCACCAAGATCATCTGCAGAGGTAGCCACTCACTATCCCCAGTGGAGGACTCTATCAGCCATGCTCAAACCAGTGTTTTCAGAACCGGTTGAACTGGAACCGGAACCAGCCAGTTCGACCGGTCTGAGTTTTTAGCATGAACCGGTTGAAAAACCGGATCGTTTGACCGGTTTGGCCCCAAACCGGTCCGGTTTTGATGCAAACCGGCCGAGTTGTGTCCCTGCACAGCTATAAAGTGCCATTTTTAAAAATTTCACTTTTTAATTGTTGGAAATCATGGTTTGCCAGTACGGAACCAGCAGGTTTGGTCCCAAACCGGTCAAACCGGTCCGGTTTTGATGCAAACCGGCCGAGTCATGTCCCTGTGCAGCTATACAGCGCAATTTTTAAAAATTTCACTTTTTAATTGCTGGAATCATGGTTTGCCACATCTAAATCTTCAATATCTCGAAAATGAATTGTCCAATCTGCATGAAAGTTTGTACCAATGTAAAAGAGGATGTCTTGGAGGCTCTGAAATTGATTTCACTTGTTTTGGACACCTGTAGAGAAAGTTATGCCCAAAACACAGTCAACAGGCCTGTGTGTATAAGGTCTAAAGAAAGCTTGTTTTTAGGACACTAAAAACCTTGTAAAAAGAGAATGAACCCTCCAAATGGTCTGGAAATTTGTGGATAGGTTCAAGAAGATGTATGTTAGACATTGAAAGTGGTTTCAACCGGATTGAACACCTGTAAGGCTGTAGGTGAATTTATTCAAGAAACTCAGATTTTACAGGCCTAGGGAATAAGGTCTAAGAAGACTGTTATATGTTGTTGCAAGAATCAGAGTTAAGAAAGAAAAGGATCAGTTTGTTGAGTCAAATGATATCTAAAGAGAGGTAAGAACCCTGCTGAGAATATAAGGAGTCCTTGTGTGAGAGAGAAAACTCCAATTTAGAAACCATGTATTGTATATGTTTGTATATATATTGTGTATTGGACTTGTGTGTAATTGTTGGAATCATGGTTTCTAATCTTTCAAATATATTGTTTTTAAAATATAAATTTTTATGTGTTTTATAGTGAACTGGTTCATAAAGTTTGAACCGGTCCGGTCCAACTCTCGACCAGTTCCGAGTCTAGTTCCAATTTTTAAAACATTGGCTCAAACCAACGCAGCTGGCAGGCATGCATTTGATCCCTGCGCTCCACCAGCTAAAATTTAAATAACGATTAAAATCACATTTCCTGTTTAGCCTCGTTTATCAAAATTATACAGGATATTCTAGCAAAAACTTTCTTTGTGCAGGCATAATTGTTAAATTACGCAATGGCATCAATATCAGCATTTGGGATACAAACTTGAAGATTCTTCCTAGGATTATTATATGGCACTAGCAAATACTATGAAAAAGTATTCAGCATGTTGTGAGACTACTAGTCAAGCCAAACTTTACACTTTCATGGAGATTGTAAACCTCTGGTTTTTACTAAAGTGATTTACCTCTGGTTTGTCATAGGAAGTCAAGGTATTTGATCTGACAAACCATTTGGGGTCTGTTTTAGCTTGGGTGTAAATTTTTGCTCTCCAAACCTCTATTTTCTTTACCTGTAGGAAACAAAAAGGTTCATCGGGCTGTGCTCTAATTGTTGAGATTGAGCATCAGACTAGAATTCAAACCCCAGCAGGCATAAAGTTTTGTGTACCTGAGTGTCTTGAATTCAGAAGTTTCACTCAAGGAATCTTTTGAAGAAAAAGGAACCAAGGTCTCGTAGTTTTCCTCTCGTGGAACTAAAAAGAAAGACAATGTTTCCCAATGTTAAAGAAAAGAAGTTATTGTGCATGGGAGCTTGACTTAAAAGGAAAGAGGAGTCCGTTGGGCTGTGATCTATAGGAGAAGAAGGCACAACAGGCTCAAACCCCGACTGAAGCCCTTATGTGGGCGAGTGTCTTGAATTTGCGAGTTGGACTTGAGGAAACTTCCGGGGAAAAAAGGAGAAGAGTGTTTGCCAATGTTACTTACAAAGAGAAACTTAAAAGGTAAACTTGTATGGGATATTGACTTACAGATGGCATGGGATTGGCATAGACCACCTCTTGCCTATTCTATGCCAGCGATAATTTTATAGTCCCGTTGGCATATTTTGGTCCATATGGCCGTGTCTAGTAGTTGAAACTAACTGACCTGGTACAGCGTGTATGTTTGTTGAAAACAGCAGTTCGATTTACAGTATCTTTCAGGAAAAAGGGAAACAGGTGTCCCATAGGTCTCCATTGCTGCAATTGAAATAAAAAGGTAACAACCGCCAATGCTCCAAAAGCTTGACATACAAATGTGGCAAACCATGCCGATTATGTTTCAGATTTAATGCAAATGAGCTGTGGTTGTTTCTAATTTTTATTTTATCTTTTACAGCTTGTCGGAGGCGTATTGAGTGCTCCTCTGATCTATTCTAAGCTAGCTGCAGTTTTTCTTCGTTAAAAATTCCAGGCATGTGTGCGCTATAATATATTTTGCTTCTTTACCTTAAAATAAGAAAAGTATGTAGGAAGTTGAACTTACAGATGACATTGTAAGAAGCCATCCTAAACGGGGTTCGCCTTCCGTGAAGAGATCGAACCCTAGCTTGGCATCTATCTCCTCCTCTGCAGTACGTCTGATCTTGTTGACACCAGGCCGTCTGGCAAAGCCTCTGCCACCTCCTCCTCTGCCTCGTCCTCCACCTCTGCCACGCCCGCCTTCAGGCGCATTGGATCTGTAACCGGGGCCTGCAACAGGGCCATTTTTGCCTCTGCCTTGAGCGTTCATTTTCGATTTTGTTCAGTTGAGCTCAGAGGGACTCGAACTCGGATCTCGGGTAGGATAGGGTTTCATGGAATGGATAGAGTGAGTAGTTCAGATGAGCTGATAGAGAGGGGGGAGTAATTTGGCGGGAGTATTGTGCGCGGGAAGGTCCAACGACATTGTTTAAATTTTGTTCCGACACGTTCAGTGTGGAGATGCTGTAATAAGAGAATTTTTGCTTTGGCCTTTTTTGTCAAATTAATTAGCTCATATATCTTAAATGCATTTATATGACAATTTTGAAGATTTTTAGAGTCATAGAAACAAATTTCAAATGTTTTGAAGAGGTATGTTTGATTTTAGGTAAGTAGGTATGTAGATAGAGTTAGTTTTGCATGATTTATTTGGATTATGAAGCCATATAGGAGAAGGGCAAGGCCAAGTAAGCAAACGTACTCATCTTGCAACCAATCAAGTTAGTAAGAGAATGACTTCCATTGTAGCGTTTTTAGGTTTGTCGTATAGTTTTGTTCTTTGAAGGAGAGATGGCTCTAATTTAGTTGCACCGGTGCGTTTGGGTCAAAAAAAATCTAGGTATTAAAAATGGGGTTCAAATTCTATGGTATGCCCAAGATATCACAATTTTTCCGATCATCTTCTCCAAATAATATGGAAAATTGCCTTATAAGTGTCGAATAGACATCAAATTTAATTATTTTCATTTTTAATGAATGCTCTCAAGGACATAATTCTCAACTACCACCCTTGATTATCATTTATAAGTTATATCTCTCGACGTAATTAAAGGGCACAAGTTTTTATCCTGTGTAAGTAAAATGAATTTTAGTGGTTTATATAGTAACATGTCTCATTCACTTGCCTTCGATGGTAACCATCACATTGAAGATTGATATTTGAAGTTCTTTTAATATTTTTAGTTGCTGCTTAATTCAATTTTAGTGGCTTATATAGTGACATGTCTCATCCACTACCTTCGGCGTTAACCATCGTAATGAAGATTGATAGTTGAGGCTCTTTTGATTTTATTTTTTTGTTTAAGTTGTTTTTGTATGATAGTTTTGTTCAATTATTAAAGATCATCATCATGATCATTATACGGAATTAGCAATTACAACTACTACAAGTAGGCTTCATAAGCTACCATTCACACTTAAAATGTTGGAAAAATAACACACTATATTAACAATTGCCAATCATCTACCTACACATATTCGGTAGTAACTTGCCTCTCTCTCTCTCTCTCTCTCTCTCTCTCTCTCTCTCTCTCTCTCTCTCTCTCTCTCTCTCTCTCTCTCTCTCTCTCTCTCTCTCTCTCTCTCTCTCTCTCTCTCTCTCTCTCTCTCTCTCTCTCTCTCTCTCTCTCTCTCTCTCTCTCTCTCTCTCTCTCTCTCTCTCTCTCTCTCTCTCTCTCTCTCTCTCTCTCTCTCTCTCTCTCTCTCTCTCTCTCTCTCTCTCTCTCTCTCTCTCTCTCTCTCTCTCTCTCTCTCTCTCTCTCTCTCTCTCTCTCTCTCTCTCTCTCTCTCTCTCTCTCTCTCTCTCTCTCTCTCTCTCTCTCTCTCTCTCTCTCTCTCTCTCTCTCTCTCTCTCTCTCTCTCTCTCTCTCTCTCTCTCTCTCTCTCTCTCTCTCTCTCTCTCTCTCTCTCTCTACCATTCACATTTAGAATGTAAGAAAAATAACACTTTGTATTAATAATTTCCAAAGAGTAATCTACCTAGACACATTCGAGGTCAACCCGCCAATTTTGAAGTAAATTTCATTATATGAGTTGTCAAGTTTTAATCTATATAAAACAACATGTATGTATGTATGTCTATATACACATTCAATCTATATCAATATACAATTTAAACAATTTTTGTACTTATGACATATTGTTTTATATATAAATAATTTATAAATTCATTGCATTTAAATAGGTTAAGTTCACAAGTATAGTTCAAAAATGTAACCTAATTAGATGATTTCAAGATTCTAAAAGGGATGTAACATGTAAACTTTAAACTTACATATTTTTGTTTTACATTGTTGGCTGAAAAATCTGCGAGTTGAGCAAAATATCAATAGTTCGGGGATAATGACCCCTCTTCTTGATGAGGAGGTTCCCTTATTTGGAGCAAAATTGATCCTAAAATATTTACTGAGAATATACAATTATTCTATGAAATCACTTTTGCAAAATGCTAGTTTCATTGGATAATCATATAAGGTTGAACACATATAAAAAGAAGTTAGAACAAAAACCATTTTGAAGATAGTGGTAAGGTAGGAAGGAAAAACAATATTTTCAAATAAGGAGAAACCAGATCTTACTTTACTCTTACATGTTGATAAAGTTTCAAGATACACACATTCGCATATAATGGAGATTCTTTACCTTAAACAAGATATATATTGACTCCCAAGTTCAATAACTCTTGATAAAAAAAATATGAACATAAAGTTTCTTAGTCCAAAAATATATAAATAATACATAATATGACCAAAGATAAATATAAAAAAGGTAGAAACAATGAGAAAAGGGGTTTCTCTTTGGTATTCAACAATTATTTTTCTCTTTACATCAACTAACTAGCATCCAACCCCTTTACAAATGAAAAAAGGCATTTTATAGGCATGAGGGAAATAACTACCTTAAAATAACTAATTGTTATTTAAGTGACTAATCTCTTAATTAGTTAAGTCACTAAAATGACTTTTACATTTCATTTTCTTTTCAAAATAAAAGTCAACAATAAAACATAACAACTAGTTTTGACTAGCACTTGAGGAAGGAAGAGAAGAAATGGAAGGAGCTGAGACTTTGAGCTTCAACACGTGCATCTTGAACTTAGTCACTACAATTGATATTTCTGATTCTTTTGGCACTATTGTGTTGGCAAGGTTGGTCATCCAACTTCCCAAGGAGTTCTCCATTTCAGAGCTAGTTCCACCATATTGAGCTAGGCCTTTTGAAGCTTCAATTATCACGTTGTTTAGCTCAAAAGTTCCTCCATCTTGTCTTTATTAAGATTCTTAGTTTTGTATAAATCTTCTTTGATTAGTTTCTTGAAGTGTTATTTGATTTTATCTATTGAGTTATGTTGGGAAGAATTGTCTTGGAAGAGATCACAATGGAGAGCCTCTGAGATCAACGAAGATTTCAAATTTCAAATATTATCCCTTTTGAATTATATTTTGCAAATCTATGGAAGCCTCCTCAAGAACCTTAATTCTCCATTCCAAATTGAATGACCATGTGCGATACATATTATTCTTAGTATCATCAAAGATTTTCTTTGAAAGAAGAATTTTTTCGTATGTGACAACCATGATGTGAAGATCTTGGATTACATCCACCCATATTTTTGTTTCCTTCTCAATACTCTCAATTCATGAGCTTACTTGTTTCTGTGCAAAATAATGTTATCATAGGTCCTATATCCCTCATCCATGAATTGTAGACTGGTCATGAGTATTTTTTCTACCCGGCCTTCAGCAACCTTCCCTTGAATGCAGTATGTTTATGCACTTTAGATATTGCTTCCATATCAATATTAGTTATTGCGGTAGGGCCTGAAAGAGAGGTCAAGGGAGTAGGATCGAGAGAGAAAAGCTTTGGTGCAAGTGGAAAGGGTTTGCACTTTCTCCTCTAGTTGTTCTTAAGTTAGTTTTCCTTTCTCCACTCTCTCAATAACCTTGAAGATTGTTTCTTTCAAGTTATGCACATCCCCTTTAGGAGTAGATTCCCTAAAGATATTCTTGTGAGCTCAAAATCAGTGGTAGAAATCTCATGTTCACTCTTATCAACTGTGGGTTTGGCAATTTCAATAAATTGTTGACCTAAAGTATCAGTAACCAAGCGAGAAGTTGTCTTAGCTTTCTTGGTAGGAGCAGGAGTACCAAGAAGTGCAGCCACAACATCATAGTTAGGAACCTCAACTTTTGATTGAGTTTTCCTCTTTTTACTTTCAACCATGGGCTAGACCTATGAGAACGAAGTATTTGAAATATCTCCCAAATATGTACATGTTGATGTCATTCCAAGTGCTAGGGGAGAAAGAGAAGACTTTGATGCAGAGACAACTATAGTAGTTGTATGGGGAGGAGGAGAGGGTCTTTGCATATTCAATTTGGGTATGAAGCACTTGCTTTCCCAAAATTTGAGCTAAAATTTTAAAGACTTCTTCTTCTTCTCGCTTTCCTCTTCTTCATCATCTCCTTCCTTATTACTTTTTCCTTCTTTTCTTCTTCGTTTTGTTCGAACAATAAATGGAGATTATTGTTGATGAAGTTTGTGTTTTCAAATGACACTCTCTTTTGAAGTGGATGCATATGAAAATGGGAAATAGCTATTTTAATATTTTATGCATCAATAGATGATATATAAGTATAATTTCTTAGGGATATTGAGAATTGAATACCAAACGCTTTCATATCCCTACAAGTTTTGTGAAGAATATCAAGTTGCCTGTAAAGTTCAATGAGAATAATTTTATCATTGAAATAGATGGGAAGTTTGTATGGAATTCCTTCAAATCCTACAGTTCTAATATACGATAATCTATGAAATTAAATGAACATGCTCCCATATAGCGCTATCAATTGTTTGGCTTCCTGAGAAAATTTGCTAGTAACACATCCCTCAAGCAATCTGACTAGAAACATAGTGATGGCATCATTAACCATTCTAAAATGGATTTTGTTGTTGTTGAAGGTTAATTGGGTCTAAAAATCATATATTGGGATATTTTGCCTACTACCCTGACTTGACAAGCCAATCCAAATTTTGTATCCAACAATAGTATATATAAAGTAGGAAGTCATATGGAAGGATTTGGTTTGGTGGACCTAAATTAGTTATTGAGTTAGATTTTCACAAATTATTTCTCCCCAATTTAAAGTTTTATTTCCTTTAAAAATTATGTTAATAAAGATGCACATCCAATCTTGAAATTATTTGGTAGAAGGAAGACCCATCACTCTTGCCATAAGGGTTATAATGTCTGATAACTCTTTAATAAAATCACTCTTATATAGAGTCTTTGATAGCTTTGAAGGTCCTTTCTTCTTTGTCTTCAGCCAATATTTTGCAACCATAGTTTGGTATTTATTAGGAGTCAAATCAAACTCTTTTGGGCTTCAACTAGAGTCAAGACTTTAACATTGTCAAAAGTTGGGATACCAAGAGCTAAATTAATGTGATGTGCATTTAGCTGAGTAATGAGTTGGCCCTAAGGATCTCTTAACTCTTTGGTTTGAGGTTGAAACAAGAAGCACAAGCCAAGACAATATTAATACATTGTACGAGGTAGGATTTTCCAGCATGGGCTAAGCCACTACCAAAAATCTTTTGACCCAATGATGAGGTAGGTTTTTATCTATTATTCTTACCCAAAATTTTGTCAGATCCATGTGTTTAACATCATTGTCATCAAATTTTGGTACAAAGGTTTCTAGGGAGGAGATTGGCTCATAGCCCGCATATTGGAACTTCATTTTAACTATATTAGGAGCACCGATAAGAGAAAAACCATCCTTACAAGAAAACTTGGGCAAAACCATAGCAGAAGGGTACCATAACAAGAAAGAGAATGAAACAAGGGAAAACAATGGTGAAAATTATTACTAATTAGATGAAAATGCGGTGCTTCCACCACATTCTTCATGCAACTAAAATTCTTAAAAATGGTTGGCAAATGGTGGAGATTGGGCAAGAAAATGGTTAGGAGAAGAGCAACAATAACAAGGGAAAAGTTCAAACGAGATTTTGAAATGATGTGAAATGAATGGACAAGAATGATTTACGTTATTTATATGCCCTCGTTTGAATGCCCTAAATTTCCTTTAAATTGGATAATCGAAGATTAGGGGAAATTGGGAACAGGTTCTGAAGTGTCATTAAAGACCAATTTATCCCATTAAACGACGTTAAAATGGTGATGGTAGGAATGTGGGGAACTTGGGCAATGAAGGAATAGTTCCTCATGTGTTTTCCAAGCCCAATTTATCCGATAATCGGTGGTTGTGGGAATGCGGGAACTCATGGAACTCCATAATTGTTCTCGAAGTTCTTGCAACAACCGACATAACCGAACATTATAACTTTTGCCAAGGGTCGGGTAAGGCAAGCGGTCAGGGAACCAGGAGAACATTGGAAATTTTCCCTCATTTTCATCTTTAACCGAACTTACTAGTTTGCATATAGAAGTCGGTCTTAGAGGTAAAGTGGGAACAAATGGACTAGAGGAACTATTACACATGTTCTCTATTTGTCCGATTTTTCCCAATTTTGACCCAATTTTGCAAAAATGACTAACTCTTTTTCAAGAGGGACTTAAGAAGAGAGGGAAAACTGACCAAAACATGAAGAGGTTGCCCATGATTTCTAAAATCTTGAATTTTTATTGATCCATGACAAAAGTTAGTTGTTTTTGAGGACATGACTTGCATTGGGTGAAGTACAACCAAGAAATAATTTTGAACTCTAGATTCTCAATGTTCATTAAACTAGTGTCTTATCCATTGGGAAAAAGAGGAGATATGGTGACGGAACATAACCAAAAAAGGGGAGATAAAACACACAGAGGGCAACAAAATAACATAAACAAAACAAGACAAAAAAATAGAACTTATGTATAAGGGAAGGACACTCATTCAACACTTATACAATTTGAGATATTTCCCACTATATGGTAATGGGAGGGGATCCCATCCATATAAGCAAGGTAATATGTATTTTCACCACAAAAGTGTCAAATTTGGAAAGGACCAAGCCAAAGAGAATCAAACTTACCATGGCTTCCACGAGGCTCTCTTCACTTGTCCCAAAGTAAGACTAGATCTCCAACTTGAAACTCATGAGACTTGGCTTTCTTATCAAAAAGTTCCTTGACTTTTTGTTGATGATATGAGATCCAATCTACCACAAGGACTCATTCTTCTTCAAGATTCTACAAATACATGATTCTTTTCTCAAAGACATCCTTAAATTGACCATTCTCTATTGTTTTAGCCAACTGTAAGGTAGGAAATTCCAATATAATGGGTAACTTGCATCCATACCATACACCAACTGAAAAGGAGACATAACAATTTCTCTTTTGGTAGTTATATGATTAGTCCATAAGGCATCATATAACTGCTTATGTTAGTTTCCAAGCATTTCATCTACTAGTTTCTTCACAATAATAATGATATTCTTGTTTCTAGACTCTACTTGTCCATTTCCTTATGGGTAGTAATTAGAAGAATGTGAAAGTGAAAATACCATATCCATATAAGAATTCAATTATTTTATAAGAGGAAAAAAAGGGGCATTGCAATGGCAATTTTGTGGGGCACTCCAAAGTGAACTAATATATTTTATTTGATAAAATTGTAGATGACTTCATAAGTTGTTCTCTTTACATAAATTGTTTCTACACACTTAGTGAAATAATATGTAGCTATAAGAACATGAGTATTATCAACACTAGAGTTCAAATTTAGAGTATAAATGAAATCAAGTCCTTATTGTTAAAATGGTTCTTCAATAACTATCGATTTCAATGGCAAAGTTGCCAACTTGGGTCTACCTACAAATGTTTGATATATCTCACACTTAAACACCCATTTAGCTACATCTTTGAAAATATTGGGCCAATAATAACCTCCATGGAGGACTTTGTAGGCGATCATTTGGAGAATAAAATTTCCCACCATAAGCTTGATCATGATATGCCTTTAACAATCTCTTTTGTTGTTCCTTTTCAACACATCTTATAAAGCAACCATCAATTCCCTTTCGGAAAAGAGAATTTCCCACAACACATATCTTATTGATTTGAGTTTAATTATTATCTTCTCCTTTTCTTTAATATTTGAGGGAAACTCTTTGTATGTCGAGAATTGTGCAATGTTAGAATACCATTCATATGTGGTACTAACAAATAAAACAGTTGGCATTTCTTCAGATTTTCCATCATTAAGATCCTTACCTTCACTTTCACTATTAATTAACACAAACCCTAACCTCATACAATCTTGGTTGAATTGATATCTATGTCATATTATTGCACCTTGGCAATCCAATTGCCTCTATTGGAACCGAGTTCTTATTGAGTTGAAATAAATTTGACAATTAGGGTTAGGAATAAAAATGATAGAGTGAGAATTCAAAATATCAAACTTGAATTGTTTGATCGCCTTAACAACTACAAAGGCATGTTTCTCCATCTGAGAGTACTTGAGTTCATGTGCTTTCAATCCATAACTCATAAAGGCAATGGGAGATTCAATTTCTTTAGTGTTTTTCTAAACTAGAATGGAAGACAAAGTATGCTCTGAAGCATAACAATAGATAATAACATCTTTATCAAAATTTGTACATACCAAAATAGGAGTTTTGGAATAACTTCTTTGATCATACCAAATGTTTTCTTTCCTTCTAAACTCCAATGAAAGGATTGGTTTCCTTTCATCATTTCAACAATATGTCGGGTCAATTCAACAAAGTCTAAAATAAATCTCCTGAGAAAATTAATTTTACCAAAGAAAGAATGATCTTCTTTCTTGTTAGTTGGAAGAGAAATCTCTTGAATTACTTGCACTCTATTAGGATCAATTTTTATCCCGTCCTTTGAAGCTATATGACCTAGGCGTTTCCCTTCCATTACTTTGAACATATATATTTTTGGGATTGATGGATATACCATGATCTCTACACATCTCGCAAAATAAACTTAATATGTTGAAAATGATCTTCCCTAGCCTTAGAAAACATTGTGAGATCATCAAGATAAAAAACAATGCACTTATTTTTTAAATCTCCAAAGGCCATATCCATTTCTCTTTGGAAGGTGGCTCCAACATTAATAATTCCAAACAACATTCTTCTATAAGCAAAGGTCCTCCATGGAGTAGTAAAGAAAGTATTGTGTTGATCTTGGACATCAACCTCAATTTGATTATAACATGAGAAACCATCAAGCATAGATATCATCTCTCACCCAATAACAACTTGGAGAATTTGATCCATGATAGGAAGAGGGTAATTTTCTTTGAATGAAGCCTAATTTAGGTTTTGAAATTCAACACAAATCCTTATTTCACCATTTTAATTTCTCATAGGTATAATATTTGTAATCTAGGTTAAATGATGAATAGGAAATGTAATCCTAGCATTTAACATTATTTGAACTTCTTGGTAAATTGTACCAATAATCTTAGGATTATATTGTCTTTGTTTCTACTTGAAAGGTTGAATACTAGGTTTCAAAGGAATGTAGTGTTATATTTCTCTCATCTTAAAGGTTTTCATATCTTCGTAAGAATATGCCAACACATTGATATAATTTTCAAATGTTTCACAAATTTCTTTTTCTCCTCGGCAGAGCAACACTTCCCAATGATGATAAATTTGGGATTTTCATCAATTCTTAAATTTATATTTTTCACACTCAACTAATCTTTTGGTGTCTTTTGGTGCCTTTTTTTGATAAAATGATCATGTTTGTCAAAAATATCCTCCAAACTAACCAATCCTTTAGGTATTTTATTTCCCTTCAATTTAATACAACCTTCATTATCATCTTCACATTCAATTCCCTCTTCAACTTTGGATGAAAGTGACTCCCTATATCCGACTTCACTTCCTTCAAATTACAACTTGGTTGAAGTTGTCTTTTAACTCAAGAAAGGAAATGAGGTGTTGATCATTGTTGAAAACTTGTCAGTTCTCTACATTGTCAGGTACACTAGGCCTAAAGATAATTTTGATAATATATTTGTCTTGATCAAAATATAGATGAGGCACTAATAAAGATCTAGAGACTTTCAAAGCATTTACTCTTGAATTACTCTTTATCAATACAACATTAACAAAAAAGGTTCCAAAAGACTTGATTGAGTCAAATACCTTATTCACGTAATGTTTTAAACTTTCATTCTTAACCTAAAAAGGCCTCGAACTTGTTTCACTATATGTTCAACATCACATCGTGCTCAAATATTCTTAACCCCCATTTCCTTTTCTATTGTCAAACCAAATAAAGAGCTTCATACTCATTTGTGTTGTTGGTATTTGAAAATTACAACTTATATGAGAATGGATATGTTTTACTAGAAGGTGAGATGAGCATTATCCATACTCTTAATCCAGTAGAAGAACAAACTTCCATCAAACTCAAGATAAAGGAACAACTTCCATCAAAATCAAGATAGAGGAACAAATTCCATCAAACTCAAGAATCCAAATGACATTTGAATCATCTTAATAACCTTAGGGGAATTCAGTCCTGAATCAAACAACCATATAGTTTCCATGACCAAGATCTTGATACGAAATTTTTGCTCTAGGGTCATCCATTTTCTAAAAGTATATTTCACTTGTCTCTCAGGTAATAGTTTCTTCATTTCTCCTTTTACCGGAATTAAAGCATGAGACTAGTCCATTTATATCTCTCCTCCCACATCTTTCCAAAATGTTCTACTTAAAATCTTTCCATAAGAAGTTGGAATATCAACTACTAGAATAGTAGTCTTAACTCATTTTCTTTGGAAAATATGCAAAGGCAACTTGGACATCCTTTATCCGACCTAATAGAGAAAATTCCTTAGTTTCCATGGAGTAGCATGATCCAAAAGCTTTGGTAAGACTAAGGTTAAGTGCATGAGCCACTTATGTGGGCATAACATTATCAGAGGCACCATAATCAATGATACAATTGCTTAATTTATGTTGTGTTATCAACAAGGTTACATAGAAAGGCTCAAATTTTTATGATGTGGAAGGAGTAGAGGCAAATAAATTATTTGTAGATACGAGGCTTTAGGAGTAGGTAAAATGCCTTTGTAAGAGGAAGTGCTTTGAGATGACTTCACATTAACGAACTCAGTGACTTGAGAAAAGGCTTCAAGATGAGTTTGATAGTACTTGTCTTCAGAAATTTGGACTTTAGTTTTCTTAATACGATCAATTATGTCAAAAGAGACTCAAGTAGAGGCCTCAATATTAGACATAACACGGACTTTAGGTTTATCTAATTTGGTAGTTGTAGAGGCTTTAGGTACAAGAGTTGGAGAGACAGAGTTATTTACTTCTTTAGCGATGGGTATATGAGATCCTCGCTTTGTAATCATAGGTATGACTTATGGAGATTATTTTTTCTCTTTTTGCTCCATCTAGACAATGTTCTTCTTCTTTCCTAATCGTACCATATTCATAACTACATAGGATTCACTATTCATATCTCCTACTACTTAGTCATAATCATCCTCTTTTGATTCATAAATAACAAATCCAATTTGTGAATCTTCAAGTGTTTCATTATTTTTTTAGTTTACTCTTCAACCTCTTCTGCGATTACTTCCTCATTTGCTTCTTAGATTTCACAAGCTACATTGACCAAAGATTTTATAGGAGGACCTCCAATGGCTAGTTTAGGTTGATATACGTTATTTATTATTCCTACATACAAAATTCTTCATGGAATGTCTTTGTATAGGGTATTTTGAGAATTTATTTTAGATCAATTAGTCATTGGTCGGTTTTTGAACCAACCGATCGAAATAATTGACCTTGAGGTTGAAACTTTGGCTTTAGCAGGATCCTTTTTCAAATTTCTAGAAATAATAAGATCATCCTCTATAATTATAGCTAATTCTTGATCATCCCTAAGATTAGGTAATTTGTCCCTTCGTAATGCGAAGCTTAGTTCGAGAGAGTTAGGAATTTATGAAGAAACAATTTAAATTTTCAGCAATTGGAATTTTATGTTGGAATTTTATGTACAAGCCTATTAAACTTTGTTATGAACTCCCTCGTGGGTTCATATGGTTCCTATTTCAATTAAGAAAGATGAGCCAAGAGTGTATGAAAATATTTTGTTGGATTGAAGCTAAATTCAAACTTGGTCTTCATTACATTCTAGTCATGATGTTATTGGCGGTGGCGATAAAAACCACTCTGCAACATTATCTTACAAACTCTTGACAAAAATTCTAACTGAAACATCCTCGTGAACAACCCTAAGAATTCCACAGGCAACATAGAATGCTGCCAAAAGTTCATTAGGGTGAACTTTACCATCTCCTCTACATTTTGGGAAGTTTTTATACTTCCTTGGTTAAGTCGTGGAGGGGTTGATCTAGGGCCAAGAGCCCAATATTCTTTCCTAGTGGAAATACTAGAGTAACCATTTTAGGAAAGATAGTTTGCAAAGGAAGAGTGGTTCTTGACAATATCAAGGCTTCACTTATACTTACTTGAGAAGATTGTCCAAATTTCCTTTCATTGGGTGGTGTACTCATGAACCTTTTTCCTTTTCCTTTCTTTTATGGAGATAATCCGAAAGAGTTTTGTTGCTATAGCTAAAAATAATGATCTTCGACTCCTTGTGCTCTACTAGCTCGGGAGTATCTACGCTCAACTAGTTTTTGAACTTCTTTGAAATCCGTTGTTATCTAGCTATGGTTAATCATCATATTTAATGGGCATTACTCAAAATTACAAACATGTTTCACGGTGGGTGCTACAAATCTATAGGTTGCAAAATATGTAGGTGAGCAAAATGTCGCAGATTAGGGGACACCAACCCCTCCTCTTGATGGGGAGGTTCCCTTATTTAGAGAAAAATGATCCTAAAATATTTGCAAAATATATAGTTATTCTATTAAATCACTTTTGAGGATGTTAGTTTCATTGTTTAATCATATAAGGTTGAACACAAAGAAAAAGAAGTTAGAACATAAACCAGGTTTGAAGATGGTGAAGGAAGGAAGGAAAAACAACATTTTCAAATAGAGAGAAACTAGATCTTACTTTACTCTTGCATTTTGATAAAGTTCCAAGATATACACATTCACATATAATGGATATTATTTGCCTTAAACAAGACATGTATTGAGCCTAAGTTTGATAACTCTTGATAAACAAAGATGAACACAAATTTTCATAGTCTAAAAATATATAAATGATACAAAATATTACTAGAGATATAATAAAAAGGTAGAAATAAAGGTAAATGGGGGCTTTTCTTCTATATTCAACAATTCTTTGTCTTTTTACATCAATTAACTAGCATCCAACCCTTTACAAATGAAAAAGAAGCCTTTTATAGGAATGAGGGGGGAGGGATAACTAATCTCTAAATTAGTTAAGTCACTAAAATCACTTTCACATTTCATTTTCTTTTCAAAAATAAAAGTCAACAATAAAATAACAAGTAGTTTTCACTAGCATTTGAGGAAGGAAGAGAATAAATGGAAGGAGTTGAAACTTTGAGCTTCAACATGTGCATCATGAACTTCATCACTGTAGTTGATATTTCTGATTTTTGGCACTATTGTGTTGGCGATGTTGGTCATCCAACTTCTTAAGGAGTTCTCCATTTCAGAGTTAGTTTCATCATACTTGATTCGAGGTCTTTTGAAGGTTTAATTATTAAGTTGTTTAGCTCAGAAAGTTCCTCCATATTGTCTTTATTAAGATTCTTAGTTTTGTAAAAATCTTACTTGATTAGTTTCTTGAAGCGTTTTTGGTTTTATCTACCGAGTTATATTGGGAAGAATTTTTTTGTAAGAGATCACAATAGAAATCCTTGAGATAAACAAAGATTTTAGATTGTAAAGATTCTCCTTTTTGAATTATATTTTACAAATATTTGGAAGCCTCCTCAAGAACCTCCATTCTCCATTCCACGTTGAATGACCATATGTGAGACATATTATTCTTACCATCATCAAAGATTTTATCTAAAGAATTTTCTCATTTACAACAACCATGATGTGAAGATCTTAGATTACATTAATCCATATTTTTCTTTCTTTCTCAATACTCTCAATTCCTAAGCTTACTTGTTTATGTGCAACAACAATGTTATCATAGGTCTTACCTCCACCATCTATGAATTAAAGATTAGTCATGATTTTTTTTTACCCAGGCTTCAACAACCTTCCTTGAACAATTTTTATGCACCTTCCATATCAACAATATTTTTATGCGACTTTCTTGTAAGAAAGGGTTTGCACTTGCTTCTATTGTTCTTGATATTTGTTTTCCTTGCTCCACTCTCTTAATAACCTTGAAGAATGTTTCGGAGATGAGAGAAGAGTAGATTCCCTAAAGATATTCTTGGAGTAGGATCTCATGATCAGAGGTCATGGGTCCGGAGTAAATCGTTGACATGAGTATCGGAAATCTTTTTCTTAGTAGGAGTGGAAAGTATTTGCACCTTGCATTTCTTAATTAAAAACTATTATAAAACACAAAAACCCAAAAAAATCATAAGACCACATAAAATGTTAACTTGATTTTGTTTTCCTTTATTTTTTCCATCTCCCATCTTAATAACCATTAAGAATGTTTCTTTGCACTCAAAAACTATGTAATCACATCACCCTTATGTGTCCCTCTTCTTTGAGTAGATTCCCTTTAAAGATATTCTTGTGGTCTTGAAGAAGTAAAAAGCACAAATGATAGATCTTGCTTACGCAAAATCTCATGTTCACTTTTATCAACCGTTAGCTTGGGTGTGATTTTTGGGTGAATCACAACCGCGATTTCCTACGATCTATAAATTTTTCATTTACGCTTTGTCATTTTAATCAAAAAATGTATCTCCTTAAAATGGTTAACCGAGGCGGGTTCCCTAACCACAAAAACAACTTTTTTAGTTTCCTTGGTAGGGTAGGAGAGTTTTACCCACTTTATTCAACGAAATAGACCACAATTGTGCTTCTCCTTATAAAATGCATTTTGTTTAACCAAAATTGATGCATATTAACTAATTCATCTCTTGCAGTCTCTAATTAAAAACACCTTTTTAAAATATTATAAAACACAAAAAGATCCAAAAAATCTATCCAAAAAACCACAAAAAATAGGGATAAAAGACAACTCACCACCCATTTAATAACCTCACCCACTCACATTTATTTTTTAAAGGAATGAATCATCCCACCTACCCATGTGCATGCCCAATGCACTATAGACCCTATCATTGCACCCATATGTGTCCCACTCCCCTTTATATGCACTCAAAAACTATGATGATCATCACCATCACCCCATCATTCATTACCCTTGACTCTTTGAGAGGTTGCTAAGGCTATACTTGAGTTTTCTTTATCTTTTTTCTATTGTATCTCAAGTTTTTACAAGTAGGTCTTGAAAAGTAAAACCCTGAAGCACAAATGATAGATATTTTTACTTAAAGCATTTCAAGTAAGGTTCCCTAAAATTGTTTTTTTGATTTATTTTGCAAAATTTACATTTCAAAATAGGTAGGAATCACAAATTTTTCAAGTTCTTTACATTAGCTTCTCTCAAAAAATATATTATGCGATTTTTTTTTCCTGGGTGAAATCACAACTATGATTGTCCCACAAAAAGATCTAAGACAAAACCCCGTATAATTATCATTTTCATTTACAATTTTGTCATTTTAATCAATAAAATGTCTTTTATCTCCTTAAAAGGGTTAGTGATAAATCCGATATCAACTAAAGAGGACAGTTCCCTAACCACAAAAAACAACTAACATTTTTCAAGTGTTTTGTGTGCCCCTAAGTTTAGATTCGATCTTGAAAAAGAGTTTTACCCACTTTATTCAATGAAATAAACCACAATTGTCCCTCCTTTAATGACTTAAGCAGACCACAACGAAGCATGACCAATTTGTTTGGTATCCTTATAATGGAATCATAAGCCCATTTTGTTTTAGTATCATTGATTTGGATAGTTTTCATATTAACTAATTTATCTTGCAGGTGATCCAAATCTAGGCATACATTTTGGCGACCACGGTGGGACTATTTTGGTTGTGGGTAACTCTTTTTAGGAGGCCACCTTTCATTTTATGAATTTAACAGTCTTTTTTTTTTGGGTTTATTTTAGGTTTGTTTTTAAATATTTTTTTCCAATGTTCTATATTGATGAGGTAATGAGGATAAGATTTGTTGTTGAGATCTAACATCTAGTTCTTGCCATGCAGATCTCAAACACTCAAGGTTATTAGCTATCTCAAAAAACAAAGACGGTGACGGTGTTGAAAAATCCAAAAAATAAAAAAAATTAGGTTGTTGGTTTACCCACTCAGGAAATGCAAGTTATGATTGTGATTGGGTTGCGATTTTATCAAGCTTTCAAAAAAACTCACAAAATCTAGTTGCGGGTCCAATAGTCGAATAGAATGTTTCCAAGAATTGTTCATGTGTTGTAACTTTGTTTAGCTCTCATCGTGTAAAAAAAAAGGAGTTAAAAACACATTTGTTTTCTTAAAGGAATGAATCGAGAATGAACTACACACATTTTATTGTAGGTCTGGATAAGGGTAAATACCCGTCCACATAATTATGGGAAGTGCATGGGCATAAGCCTAAAACTCATTGTGAGGAGTACCACTCATGAGGGCCATTATGGAATCCCAAAGTAGTTGGCACATTGAGGGAATTGGCCAATGAAATGGGTACCCCACCTACTTGACTAGTACACCCATGAGGATTAACACCAAGGTTATCCTTAGTGATGGCCCCAATTTGATTGATTGAGTGGAGTAAAATCCAACTTGGTTAATCAAGGGGGTAAAGTAAAGTTCCATTGGACATACGACGACTATAAATTTTTTCTAGTGTATCGCTCATCCTTCATCCGAATTTGGGTAACCCTTGGTATTTAGAGAGAGACCCTTTTATAGGAAAAAACAAACCAAACCCATATTCCACCTTGAGACAAACAAACATTACTACATTCATCAAAATATTCTACAACACTATTTTGGTATAACACAGTCACACATTCTGACTATTTTTTCTTCACAAACCCTTTTCACACTGTGCCATATATATTTTCTGTCATCCATTTTGAGTTTTGATTTTCCCAGTCTTAGTCACATTTGACTACGAAATGTGTTGTGTTTTCCACCCCATATTTTCCTAGTTAGTTGCAGTTAATCAAGGGGGTAAAGTAAATTGACCTAGATAATTTTCTAGTATCATTCCAAATCACTTATTCTACATTTCCACCTGTTTCACTAATTCTCATTTATCCACTATTTTTGAGTCCACTCACTATTTTTGTTCTTCACAAACCCCTGTATATATTTTTGACTATTTTGAGTTTTGATTTTCCTAGTCCTACCATCTTGTTGACTTTTTCCACTCATGTTTTAAATTCCTAGCCATTGTCATTCCTCATGGTTTTTACTCATCTCCATGTTCATTCTCATCCTAATTTGCTTCATCAACACCTTATTGCATTCTCATCATAATTGCTTAAGCTTGAGTCCCAACATTTGGGGGAATTCCACCTATACCTACTTATCATTCTATTTATAATGAGCCTATCCATCCCATGATACCATGTCATTCCTATCCACCACATTTCAAATTACCTATTTTTTCCAAATTTTATGGCACCAAGGACCCCAACACCACTTGCATCTATTCCGATACACATGCCACCCCATTCAACATGATGACACTCTCCTTCTTTGCACTTTCCCACTTTCACTCGATGGTTGCACACACTTATTAGTGCCCACGCCCCCACAACATAGAATTTACACTTTCACACAACTTGTGGATACATTTTTATCTCACTTCTCCATCCATATCACACCCAAAGCAATGCTCGTTGACCTTCACATGCTTCATCCCATCCCAGTAATGAGTTGATCATTGAATTTTGCATTGTTGGTGTGCTGCTTTTCACCGCCTTTCATTTACCCTCCCATAATCCAAACTCATTGACATATTTTCCAAAATTTGTGTCCCTCACATCTCCCACCACTTACAAATTCATCCATTACACACATTTGATGAGGTCATGCACATGGAACAATGCCTCGAGGATTTTCATCTTGTTCCCCTCCTTCCTTACCACACGTTTTATTCCTCCTCCACTTACTTGCACCTTCACACTCTCATATTCACAATGTCATCCAATCTAATCCCCTTCATACTTCATCACCTTCTACACCCACATCTTCACATTCATTATGTTCCCTAGGGCTTATAGCTTCATCCACCCTCCTCACAAATTCACTCCTTTTCCCGAACCACTTTCTTCTATTCTCCACAAGTTTCTTGACACCAATCTCATCACTCTCCCTCCCAAACAACCCCCCCCCTTGGTGTTCCTCCTTCCCATGAAACGTGTGCCTACCATTATATGATGGTCCATCTATTGACTCATGTCCTCAACTCCACAACATCATTCATAACCTTCTCAACAAGGGGGCATTGCAGTTGAGCCTCCATCTCCCCTGAATTCATCTACTAATACCCATCCAATCACTTCACACAATACTATTCCCATTTCTTCTCCATGTGTCATCTCTCCATCATTTGATTCATCACTTCCCACTACATCACAATCACAATCATCATCTAAATCAAACACTTCACAATATGCATCCTTACATGCTTCCACCTTGAACTCAACACCATCATGCTCCCCTAATCACTCATTATCTACATCATCCTTATATCAATCTCCACTATCATGTACTTTCATTATGGATGTGGTCTCATCCCCATCCTTATCGAAGTCTTTCAATTTGTCACCACATATATCTATTTATCCATTATATCTCTCACCATGTCATTCTATCACGCCCATCAAGTCCTCAACTTCTTCACTTTTGATTCGATCATATACACTCCACTTATCACACCACTAATTACTCCACCTACATTGTGCCCTTCATCACATAGGGTTCCATGCATCATTTCACCTACCTTACCGACTTCTTCCACATGCATTTCACACCATTCATCATCACTCATTCAATCCCCATTATTACTTGTGGTGCCTCTATTACATATATACCATCTATCAAGGTTATTTACACTCCTCTTGTACTTATGCCTCGTCACTTATATACACTTATTCTTCCATATCTTCCTTGCAAGTCACCTTTGCATGCTCCCATTGCTTCACCTCCTCCGGGAATTTTCTTCCACATTCATCTTCTTACATCCAACCCACTCATATAAGCACCATTTTATTATTTTCTCCTCATTTTCACCTCATCAATCACACCCACATGACCCTTTGTTCTTCCACATATGTTGCACAAACTTCCTCCATATCCTATTACACACCCATATCATTTCAATTTTTCCCACATTCTCATTTTTTGAACATTCTTTCTTTCATACATATTCCTATTCCATACCAACATCTTCTAATCAAACTCATTCATCACAAGCTCACACCCTCAACTCTCATAGTTCCTCTCCAAACATCACTTCCTTGTCCACTTGACATTATAACTTTCACCATGCTCCATAACACTTTACCTTCTACCATTGACTTATTCTCATGTCCTCATCCACCTGACATTCTTGGACATTCAACATATTTCTTATGCATTTCATCCCCACACTCATAGCTTTTATTTGACATTCTTGCTTCACTTATCATCAACGTCATCCCCACCACTCCAATCATCTATCTCATTTATCGCTTACTTTTATACATCATATCTCTCACTCAACTAGTTCCTATATGGACTAGGGGGACTTTCATTTGTCTTCACTATCACATTTTATACACTCTATACATTTTTCTTTGATTCATTAGGGATGTATTTGAAACAGGATCTGATTTTTAACAACCATTCTATCACTAGTAACATAAACACAAACACACATCATTCACACAACTAAACATCTTTCAAAACTTAAAAAAATCTATATATTCCAAAAATTGCAATAAACAACACTTTCCCATGGATGTTCTTCCCGCATTTACTCCACACATTCATATTTCATTCCAATTCGTTGTTCATTGTTACACATATAATTTACATTTCATTCATATTCCATGTTTTGGTTTGTTTCACAACTTTTAGTGAACACTTTGATCATCTTGTTGTCATGTTTTGTGAGTCAATAATCTCTACTATAGTTACTTGAACTTGGTCTCTCCTTACTTGGTGAATTAAGAATGATTGTCCTCTTAGATATCTATGCACACTTACACACTTAACAACTTATCTTGAAGACCCTAGGGAATTCCTTGTTGATGCTTGTTAATGTCGTCTCTGTAATCACTTCCACTCCCTCCACCAAACCACTAGTGGTTCTAAACCCCTTGGAAAACTAAGAGAGCTACATATCATGTGAAAAAAAATCAAAACAATAAAAAACAAATGTCAAAATTCAAAATTTAAAAAAGAAAACAAAAGAAATATCAAAACTCTCTTTTAGGGGTCTTTCCAAGATCTCTATCAAGTGTTATGGATGTTTGGTTGGTAATAGAGCAATGTTGCGACTAGAATCAAATGTATCTCTATCGGGTCTATAAATGCATGGTTGATAGCAGAGCAATACATGACTTACAATTACCTTCCATTTCAATATTCACCAATTGTGTATTTCACTCATACCTATACATTGGATTGTGTTTTCACTCACTATCTCACGGGTCCTCACTTCAAGCAACAATTAACTCTCATTGCACACACTAAATCTCAATGATTCATAGGCTAGTATGTCATCTTGTGTCATTCAAACATTATTCAAGCTATTATTTTAGCTCACTCGGTGTCTCATGTTTCGTGTCTTTGAGTTCATCATGTGTTCACTAATACGCTTGTCAAATTTGTATTCATACACTAACAAATATAACACTTGTAATTCATCATCATGATTGGGTCATGATGCATGTTTGCATTTCACCTTATTAGACTAAAAATTCTTGGGCATCTATTGCCTTCTCGCATACTTTTTACATTACCTTGCTTTCGCGTGGCCTAATTACATCATTTTCATCACTTTGCATTTTCCATTTTTACGTCATTTACATTTTAACCATTTTCCTATCTTCCCGACATTATCTCACACACCGCATCATGCACCCCACTTCTCATATTTCACCCATTTTCACACCTTCATCCTATTACCTCGCCCCACTCACCTCATCTCACACCTTACCCTTCCCCTCACCTCACCTAACACCTTAACTTATCCCTCATCTCACCCTCCCCTCCCCAACTCACCCCGACAAGTTACTCTAGAAAATTGTCAAGATAACCCTACCCTTTTCCTCCAAACTCGGCTCGGTGAGTCATCCCAACAACTTGTTGATCTACCCTTACCCCACCCCCAATCCCCATCTCGGTCGTTATAACAATCGAGTTCACCATCCCTATTACGCCCTTAACCTATTGCTTGTATTAGGATATGAGTAGCCGACTTGTGGCTTACCATATCATTTTATTATATCATTTATACTTTCTCATGCTTAGTAGGTCGGCCTTGGTGATGGCCATAACATATGAATAGTATATATAGGGGATTGTAGGTAGTATTTCATCATCATTGGAGTATTTGAGTATTATTGTATGGTTTGGAGGTTGCCCCCTCGAAGTGGCAAAGCTATTATAATTGCATATTGAGATCATTATTCTAGAATATTGTGTTATTTGGTGTTATATTTCTGCTCATGATCTAAATTATACAAGTAATTTCATTACAAGTGGTATCAGAGTTGTGATCTGGGCTAAAATTAGGCAAAAACCCTAATTTTTGTTTCCACCATATATTGTGAAACAAAAACGAATTGGTGGGAGATATTTTACCAAAGTTTGAAACATTTCAAGTAAGGTTCCTTAAAATTTTAGACTTTTTTATTTATTTTGCAAAAGTTATTAAGAATTTAGTGTTTTTCATAAAATCACTCCCTAGGGTGCAAATTGTGGAATTTTTTCAAATTCATTACATTTTCAGAAAGAAAAACAAAATTTATTTGGGGTTTGTTCTTCAAGTTTTTTTATATTTGGCCGAATTCTTATCGAAATCTGAAACCCTAAAATTTGACCGTGATCCCTACATCCTACTATTTTGGGGCATCATGGTGGGGCCTTCCACAAGAGGAAAAAAGAATCCCATCACTCCGGGTAAAACACTAGAAAAGGATGAGATAGTAGTTGAGGAGTTGGAGATAGAAGATATAACTACAGATTCCTCAGGGTTAGGGTTTACTTTGATAGACCATAAAATAAGCCAACTTGAGTTTAACCTGAGAGACCTCGAATCTAGGGTGGCCAACAAAGAAGATGTGGATAGGATTGGACAAAGATTGGAGGATTTCATGCAAAAATTCAAATGACGCATATGATGGGTAATCATACTTATGTCAATCAAGGTGGATCCTCAGATCAACATAATAGACACATGAGCCAGAGTGGTTCTTCGAGTGTGCATAATCCAAATACGAGCACTCTGCAGCCCGTACTATGTTTCCAAAAGTGGATATGCGTAAGTTTGATGGAAAGGATCCACTCAATTGGATCAACCAAATGGAGAATTTCTTTGAACTACATCAGATTCCATCAGGACAAAAGGTGACCATGGTAGCTTTGTATCTCGAACCTGACCAATTCATCTGGTATCGATGGTTATGTGCTCAAAGGAAGAAGAGTGGTCTCAATGTTACATGGACAATCTTCACTGAAGAGTTGCAATTACACTACAGTTCTAGTGTGTCAGATAATTACTTCAGCCAATTAGCAAAGTTGAGACAGATATGATCTATTAAGGATTACATTCATCACTTCCAAAACCTTTCTCTATGGGTGGAAAATATTACTGAAGAGAATCTGAATGACCTATTTCTTGGGGTCTTAAGGATCACATTGAGCATGAGGTGCGTATGTTTAATCCTCATAAGGTTTCTGATTCAATGATTATGGCAAGAAGGGCAGAGGAGAAAATTGTTTCAAGTAGGAGACAACATTTCACTTATACTAGAGATCGCAACACCTTGGCCCCAACACTCCCTCGGCCAGTTAGATTGACACCTCAACAAATTGAAGAAAAAAGAGAAAAAGGGTTATGTTTTAATTGTGATAGTAAATTTGGACCCGGACATAAATGTGCTGAAAAGAAGTTGTTCTACATTGATGGGCCTAGTGAAGATGAAGAGAATAATGAAGATGTAGAGTCAGAGGTCTTGGTTGAGCCAGAGGAGGAGTCAGGAGATCCTCAGCCAATGATCTCATGCCATGCAATTTCAGGTATTAGCACCCCCAAACCCTAAAGGTGGTTGGATTCCTAAAAAATAGAGGGTCACAGTGTTGATTGATTCAGGAAGTACTCACAACTTTATCAATCATAAGTTAGCAGTGCACCTAAACTGTTTCATTTATCCAACTCCTGAATGTCAAGTAATGATTGTTGATGGAGGTACTGTTACTTGTTCTAGAAAATGCCATAGCATTAAGCTTTCCATGGGAGATTACATACTAAATAGTCCCATGTATGCCATTTCTATGGGAGGAGCAGACATTGTGTTAGGGGTTCAATGGCTTACCACTTTGGGAACCATTGAGATGAACTTCCAAGACTTGTTCATGCGATTTCACTCTGAAGGAAGGACTTTTGAGCTAAGAGGCTTAAGAGCAAAGTCTCCACAAATAGTAAGTTCTCATCAGATGCACAAAATGCTAAAAAAGGGTGCAGAGGGATTTGTGGCACAACTCTTTTCATTGGAGGCTCATCATTCTAAGGACATTATACCATCAGATATGCAAGTAGTGTTGGATGCACACTTTGTTGTATTTGAAAATATACCAAAGGGATTACCTCCAAAGAGAGATCATGATCATGCTATTCAGTTATTACCAGGAAGTCAACCACCTAACATCAAACCTTATAGGTACCCATATGTGCAAAAGAGTGAAATCGAGAAGATTGTACAAGAGATGTTAGAAGCAGGAATCATCCGCCATAGTCAGAGTGCTTATTCTTCTCCAGTAGTGATGGTACGAAGAAAGATGACATGTGGCGCATGTGTCCTGATTATAGGGAACTTAATAAGTACACAATCAAAGATAAGTTTCCTATTCCTGTTATTGATGATTTGCTTGATGAGTTGCATGGTGTTGTTTATTTTACAAAGCTTGATCTTCGTTCGGGATACCACCAAATCAGAATCAAGGATGAGGATGTTCATAAAACCACCTTTCGGACACATGAAGGCCATTATGAATTCCTGGTAATGCCTTTTGGACTCACAAATGCACCTTCTACATTTCAAAGTTTGATGAATTCTATTTTTAAGTCATTCATGCGGAAGTTTGTCTTAGTGTTTTTTGATGATATATTAATTTATAGCAAAACATGGGAGGAACATTTGCATCATGTAAATAAGGTTTTGGAAACCCTTGAGCAACATCAACTTTATGCAAAGCCCTCTAAGTGTTCTTTTGGACTCAAGGAGGTTGAATATTTGGGTCACATTGTCTCTCATGAAGGGGTTAAAGTGGATCCTAATAAGATCAAAGCCATGATGGAGTGGAAGGTTCCAAAAACCCTAAAGAATCTACGAGGATTTTTGGGGCTTACAGGTTATTACCAAAGATTCATAAGGCATTATGGAAGCATAGCTACACCTCTCACAACTTTATTAAAGGACTCCTTCCATTGGAGTGAGGATGCAACCAAAGCATTTGAGCAACTAAAGGAGGCCATGTGCACCACTCTAGTCTTGGCTACTCTAGATTTTTCCAAAACATTCATTGTTGAATGTGATGCATCAGGGGTGGGTATGGGGGCAGTTCTCATGCAAGAAGGCCATCCTATTGCCTTTTTGAGCCATCAATTCAAAGGTAAGAATCTTTCCAAGCCGACTTATGAGAAGGAAATGCTAGCCATACTTCATGTAGTAAAGCAATGGAGACCATATCTCATAGGAAGACACTTTAAAGTGAAGACAGATCATGATAGTCTAAAATACTTCTTGAGCAGCATTTATCATCTGAAGAACAACAAAAATGGGTCTCCAAGATGTTGGGATATGATTTTGAGATTATCTATAAGAAAGGGAAGGAGAATGTAGTTGCAGATGCACTTTGTCACAGAAAGATGACTCAACTGCAACCTTGTTATGTGCCATATCCATATTACAAGAAGATTGGATAGATGAGGCAAGGTCTAAATGGAGAAATGACCCAACCACACAAAACCTCATTCATCATCTCCAGAATGATCCAAGCATGTCTGAAAATTTGTATTGAAAGGGGATGCTTTATGGTATAAAGATAGATTATACCTATGTAAGAACTCCACTCTTAAAAATAGGATTCTATCTGAGCTTCACTCTTCTCCAGTAAGGGGGCACTCTAGATTCTTGAAGACTTATCATCGAGTCAAACAAGATTTCTTCTGGGAAGGGCTCAAAGGGGATGTCCAAAATTTGTGGCAAAATGCATGGTTTGTCAGCAAAATAAGGGTGAAATAGTTTGATCCCCAGGTCTTCTACAACCTCTATCTATTCCTAGCCAGGTGGGAAGAGGTTTCCATGGACTTTATCATAGGATTGCCTAAATCTGATGGAAAAAATGTCATCATGGTTGTGGTGGATAGACTCACCAAATATGCTCATTTTTGTGCCTTGGCACACCCATTTGCTGCAAGCACGGTAGCAACAACCTTCATGGACACAATTCAGAAGCTTCATGGGACACCGAAGATTATAGTAAGTGATCGAGACCCTATATTTACTAGTAATTTTTGGACTGATTTATTCTCATGTTTGGGTACTCAGTTAGCTCGTAGCTCTTCTTATCATCCCCAATCTGATGGGAAAACAAAGTTGTAAATAAGTGTTTGGAGGGATATCTCCATTGCTTTACGTCAGATAAACAAGCAAGATGGGTCCAATGGTTGCCACTTGTAGAATGGTGGTATAACACTTCCTTCCATACTTCATCTAAAATGTCTCCTTTTTTGGCACTCTATGGGTACCATCCACCATCCATCACATCATCATTGAGAGGAAACCATGGGTTAGAGCAGTAGAAGAACACATTCAATATCAACAAGAGGTCCTCTCTAGTCTCAAGGAGAACTTGGTCATGGCACAAAACCGCATGAAGCAACAAGTTGATCAACATCACACGGAAAGGCATTTTGAAGTCGGTGATTGGGTTTTTGTGCGGTTACAACCATATAAGCAAATGTCTTTGAAACAACAACAAAAGGATAACAAACTTTCACCAAAGTATTATGGCCCCTATCAAGTATACAGAAGATTGGTATTGTAGCATACAAATTAGAACTTCCACAATCAACCAGAATACATCCAATATTTCATGTTTCTTGCCTAAAGAAAGTAATTGGATAGAGAGTATCAACCCAAACAATGTTACCTGAGCTCGATGAGGAGGGGAGGGTCATCTTGGAACTTGAATGCATCCTTCAAACACACACTAAAATATTGAGGACACGGGTTATTACTAAGTACTTGATCAAGTGGAAGAATATGGACAATGAAGATGCAACATGGGAAGATATGACATTCTGCAAAGAACACCCAGAGCTTCTCAACATTGGGGACAATGTTGCTTTGAAGGGGAAGGGCATGCTACGCCCTTAACCTATTGCTTGTATTAGGATATGAGTAGCCAACTTGTGGCTTACCATATCATTTTATTATATCATTTATACTTTCTCATGCTTAGTAGGTCGGCCTCAGTGATGGCCATAACATATGAATAGTATATATAGGGGATTGTAGGTAGTATTTCATCATCATTGGAGTATTTGAGTATTATTGTATGGTTTGGAGGTTGCCCCCTCGAAGTGGCGAAGCTATTATAATTGCATATTGAGATCATTATTCTAGAATATTGTGTTATTTGGTGTTATATTTCTACTCATGATCTAAATTATACAAGTAATTTCATTACAATCCCTTTCACATACACAGTCACACTTATGACCCGATTCCATAATCCCACCCCAAACCACCCATTTCCCCACTCACACAACCTCACCTACCTACCATCCACACCCTTCTCCCATCTATCCACTTCACCTACATTTATTTCGTGACTCACTCCCTCTGCTTAACTCACTAGCCCACCCTCATTGCGAATTCCATCCCTCTCACCGATGTGCTCGACTCAACTCACCTGATTGAGTCATCACCGCGACTCGGCCTTGACCCTTTTTCCTCTCATCCCCATGTCACAAACCGTTGGTCCCCATCTCCTCATCCGATCCCCCATTATCCTTCCTAACCCTCCCCCACAAGCCCTCACCCACTTAGTCACTCATGGTGATCGAGCTCATCGAGCTCACTCACCTCTCTCATGCTTCCTTACCCTCTCCTCTCACTCATGCTCACCTTGAGCTCACTTTGTCCACTACCCACTTACCACAAATTCCACTCTTAGTTATAAGCATGATCGAGCCTCCAAATCGGAATTCACACTCGCGAATATATATCTCTCTCTCACCAATCTCTCTCCACACTTTGTACCTCACTCCAAATCACAACTACCATGTTGTTGTTATGCCCTCTTCTCAACCCTCCACCGAGCTACCCCTTCCACACTCCCTTTCACACCCTGCGACCTCTATTTTTTCATTTTAGTGACATGAGCTCCCTTCCACTATGCTCACCACCACCCGCTCAATCCCTAGTCCTGTTCACAATCTATTGTACCATCCTTCTCCCTCTTCGCCATCCTTCTTTCCCTCTTTTCTTCCCATGAGCCTTCCACTTTCCACTCCCGTGAGCCATCCCTTTCCTTTCGAGTCATGATAGCATCTCTCCCTTCCCGAGTTCACGCGCCTTCCCAACTTTGAGTCACATCCACCTTTAAGTCACTCATGTGATTTACACACTAGCTCACCGAGCTACCCCAGCTTAGCTTCCCTTCAACCTAAATCATCGAGCCACCCCATCCAACTTTCCCTTCACCCAACTTGTTCTACTCATTCCTAACTTTCTGACTAGCTCCCACTCACCCATCTCTCTATGCTCACAATCACTCCCAACTCTCTCATTGCTCCCATCTTTCATGAATTTCTCTAGCATGCTTGCTTGGTCCATCTCACTCACTCTGCTTTTTGTCATCAACTCATAATCAACTTGTCAACTCAACCTCTTCACCTCGTGACCAATCATACTTACATGTGATTTTGTACATACTTATCATATCATTTTCACTTACACGCAATCGGGAAATCATGTCATCGAGTTTCATTCAACATGCCTTTATCAAGGATCATTTTCTCTCATCTTTAATCGCCACTTTTTTAGTCCTACGTTATGCTAAGGCAATTTGTGGCTCCAAAAATTTTCACTTGAGGGGGAAGTCACACACAACCCTTCTCATCAATTCTATGAAAATAAATCACCAATCATCTTAGTCAAATGACTCTATAGTATTTGCCTCATAAAATCAACCTATCAATCCCTTCACAGACTCACTAAAGTGGCCCATCGATCACATTTCTAGGTTCTTGTCTATCCAGTTAACCATCTAAGGCCACATTGCGAAAACCATAGTCATAGGGTTAGATGACCCCCATCTCATCTTTATTTTTTACGTTGTATCCTGTCTACTGCAACACACATAACCCAAAAGGGGCAAAATGTAGACACTATAAAATGCACCTTATGCATAAGGTCTCTTAATTAAAAAACACCAAAAATTATAAAACACAAAAATCCCAAAAAAATCATAAAACCCCATAAAATGGGGATAAAAGACAACTCACCACCCATTTACTAACCCTCACCCACTCACATTTAATTATATCCATCCCACCTACCCATGTGCATGCCTAATGCACTATGGACCCTATCATTACACCCATATGTGTCCCACTCCCTATGTAATAAAAACTATATAATCACCATCACCCCCTCATTATAACCCCTGACTCTTTGTGCACTAAGGTTATACTTGAGTTTTATTGCTCTCTTGTTTGCATATCTCAATTTTACAAGTCTTGAAGAAGTGAAAGTGAAGCACAAAGGATAAATCTTGTTTACTACAACATTGTTCTAATGATAATTCAATATAGGTGGGAATCATAATTGTGATTGGCTTGTGATCTCCGTGCGATTTTTGGTGAATCATAATTGCGATTGTCCTATGATCTAAGTCAGGTATATTTGTCATTTTCATTTATTGTTTTTTCATTTTAATCAATAAAATTTCTTTTATCTCCTTAAAATGGTTAGGGATTTGACCGAGGCAGGTCCCTAACCACCAAAAACAACTAACATTTTTCAAGTGTGCTTGTGTGTAGGTTTAGATTCATATCTGAAGAGTTTTACCCACTTTATTCAATGAAAGAAACCATAATTTTCCTTCTCTTTACAATGGCAACATAATCCCATTTTTTAAGTAGCATTGATTTGGAGTTTTCATATTAAATAATCCATCTTGTAGGTGATCCAATTCTAAGTATACACTAAGAAGTGCAACCACAACATCATAAGTTAAGAACCTCAAATTTTGATTGATTTTTCCTCTTTTTACTTTCAATCATGGAATGGACCCAAGAGAATTAAGTATTTGAAATCTCACCGAAAGATGTACCTATTGATGTCATTCTAAGTGCTAGGGGAGGAAGAGAAGATTCGATGCAAAGACAACTATAATAGTTGCATGAGGAGGAGGAGAGGGTCTTCATATATTCAATTTGGGTCTAGAAGCACCCACTTTCCCCAAATTTTGAGCTGAAATCTTAATGAATTTTTCTTCTTCTTCTTCATCTCCTTCCTTCTTACTTTATAAATTCTATTCTTCTTCTTTTTGTTCGAGAATCTTCCTTCTTTTCTTCTTGTTAAAGGTCATATTTTTATCACTTTTTTTATTATTCATCATTTGAGGTCCATGCATATACTTGTGTACCAAATTCTTTTGAGTGGAGGAAGAAGAAGTTTTCTTAGGAGAGACTACCTCCTAAGGATCCTTGAATTCTTCCAATTTTTTGGTGAACCATTTCTTGGTTCTTGAGAGAATAGGAGCAATAAGATCATCAAGACTATATTTCTCCTTAAGTGACCAATCAATGGTAGGAAGAGAATATTGGATAGAGTTTACAAATTCAAGTTCTAGAAACTCATAATTATCATCAATTATGTCATCTAGTACTTTATACAACTTGAAATGTTGAACTTTCTGAAGCGTCGTCCTTCCATACATCCTTTTTCTTACTTCAATTCATCATCACAATCTTCCCAATAATCTTCAATTGTGGGCACATGAAGATATGATAAACGAAGATTATTGTTGATGAAGTTCTTGTTTTCAAATGATAGTCTCTTTTGAAATGAATGCAAATGGAAAGGGGAAATAGTTCTTTCAATATTTTGTGCATCATTAGTTGATCTACAAGTATAATTTCCTAGGGATATTGGGAATTGAATACCAAACACTTATCCCTACATGTTCTATGAAGAATATCTAGCTATCTGCAAAGTTCAATGAGAATAATTTTATCATTGAAATAGATGGGAATTTTGTATGGAATTCCTTCAAATCCTACAATTCTAATATATGAAAATATATGAAATTAAATGAACATGCTCCCATATAGCGCAATCAGGTTGCTCGGCTTCTCGAGAAAATCTATTAGTAACACATCCCTCGAGCAATTTGATTAGAAACATAACGAAGGTATCATTAACCATTATAAAATGACTTTTGTTGTTGTAGGAGGTTAATTGGGTATAAAAATCATAAATTGGGATATTTTTCTCACTACCTTGACTTGACAAGTCAATCCAATTTTGTATCCAACAATAATATATATAAAGTGGGAAGTCATATGGAAGGATTTGGTTTTGTGGACTGAATTAGTTTTTGAGTTAGATTTTCACAAATTATTTCTCCCCAATTCAAATGTTTCTAGCCTTCACAGATTATATTAACAATCTTGAAATTATTTGGTAGAATGAAGACCCATCTCTCTTGTCATAAGGGTTATAATGTCGCTTAACTCTTCAATAAAATAACTCCTATACAAAGTCTTTGGAACCTTTGAAGGTCCTTTCTTATTTATCTTTAGCCAATATTTTACATACCATAGTATGGTATTTATTAGAATCAAATCAAATTCTTTTTGGGCTTCATCTAGAGTCAATAATTTAGCATTATAAAAAGTGGGGATACCGAAAGCTAAATTAATGTGATGTGCATCTAACTAAACAATGAGTTGTACCCTGAGGATCTCTTAATTAATGTGATGTGCATCTAGCTAAGCAATGAGTTGGCCCTAAGGATCTATCAACTCTTTGGTTTAAGGGTCAAAACAATAAGCACAATCTAAGACAACGTCAATACATTGGACCGGGGTAGGAAAACCTCCAACACGGGCTAAGACACTACAAATAATCCTTTGATCCAATGGAGTTAGGTTTTGTCTCTCATTATTCCCTAAAATTCTATCAAAATCCACATGTTTAACATCCTGTAACCAAATTTTGGTACAAAGGTTTCCAGGAGGAGATTAGCTCATAGCCCGTATTGGAACTTCATTTTGACTAGATTAGGAGCACCGATAGGAGAAAATTCATCCTTACAAGAATATGTGGGAAAAACTAGAGCAAAAGGGTACCAAAACGAGAAAGAGAATAAAATAAGGGAAAATAATAGTGAAAATTCTTACTTGATTGGATGACAATGTAGGTGTTTCCTACATGTTCTTCATGTAATTGAAATGCTTGAAAATGGTTGGAAAACGATGGAGATTGGGCAAGAAAATGGTCAAGAGAGGAGCGATAATAGTAGGGACAAAGTTTAAATGATATGAAATTAATGGTCAAGAATGATTTTCCTTATTTATATGCCCTCGTTTAAATTCCCTAAATTACCTTTAAATCGGCTAATCGAAGGTCGAGGGGAAATTGGGAATAATTCTCAAAGTGTCACTAAAGACTAATTTATTTGATTAAATGACATTAAAATGGTGAAGGCAAGAATGTGGGGAACTCGAGGAATGAAGGAACAATTCCTTGTGTATTTTCCAGCCCGATTTATCCGGTAATCATTGATTGTGGGAACGTGGGGAACTCGTGGAAATCAAGAATTGTTCTCGAAGTTCCCGCAATGACCGACTTAATGGAACATTATAAATTTTTCCAAGGGTTAGGTAAGGTGGGTGGTCGGGGTTCTAAGAGAACATTGGGAAATTTTCCTCAATTCCATCTTTCACCAAACTTACCAATTTACATATAGAAGTTGGTCTTAGAAGTAAAGCGAGGAACAAGTGGACAAAGGAACTATTCCACTTATTCCTCATTTGTCCGATTTTGCCCAGCTTTTGTCCTAATTTTGTAAAAATGACTAACTCCTTTTCAAGAGGAACTTAAGAAGAGGGGGAAGAATGACCAAAACATGAAGAGGTTTCCCATGATTTCCAAAATTTTGAAATTTTATTGATCCACGACAACATACATTCTAGTGATAGTCTTCAAGATGTAAGAGTGGAATTGCATGCACATAAGTGATAGAGATTTGACCCATCATTTTTGGAATATATATGGAAATTTGTTTGAAATTTTTATACCCTCTTGATGACGCAAAGAGAATCTAGATGCTCTCACACCAATGACATACAAGTCCAAACTTTTTTATGATTATGGTCCCTTAGTTTAGATCTTCAAGGACCTCACTCATATTTTTATGATTTCACTTTGATCACCTACAAAACATAAAATCTCTTTCTTGTCCTAATTAAGCATTGGCATATGAAATTTAAGAAAACAAAATATGTTTTAGCGCATATATTATAGTAAAAATAATAGAATTATCTTAATATTTATTTAGCTTGTGAAAATAACAATATAAAAACCTTAATTATTAGAGAATAAAATGCAAACTAGTATTGTGGGATGCATCTAAAAAAATTGTGTGCTTATATGAATGGTCTAATAATTGCTTTGTTTATTCTATAATGCTTACAAATGCTCAATTATTTATTTGTAGAATGCCCAATATACTTGTTGATAAATTACATAAAATGCTTGTGTTTATATACAAAATGAATTCAAATCGAGACTATCCATGCCCAAATTGATCTCTAAGAGAATGATTCCATCCGAATTCAAATGATCCAAACAAGCCCCAAGAGTGTACAAATGTTTCAAAAAGGCTCAAAATCAAAGAGATCATACGAGATAGAAGATGGAAGATTGAAGGGGATAAAAGGAGGCGGTACCATAAAAATTTGATTAAACACACTAATAACACCTAATCTAGACTAATAATTGTGCGAGTACACAAATATGCTAAAATGATGTAATTTAACGACCAATTAATGTCCAGATACATTTTAAGTGTTTTCATTTTGCCCCATTTTATGAGATATATTGAATAAACATGTGGAGCCAAGTGCTACAAAATCTTTGTAAAATCTTAGACATAATTTATATTATATTTAATGACATTATTAAATAAAGCTACATAAAATCACGATATTCCATTGTTTAATCCTAGTCACATATTGATATACAATGCTAACTATAACACTAATGTAACCATCTTGGTGATTTAACCCTAAAATTTAAAAGGGCGGATTAAAACCTAATTTAGGATTAGATCCGAAAAGTGTGTATAACCACATTAATAGATAAATGTTTAACATTTAGCTCTAAAATTATAGTAAAAGGTTTGAGAGATTGAATCTAATTACATCACATGTTAAATATAGTGAAACACAAGAGAATACATCCACTTATATTTTATATGTTTTGTGGACTTATATGAATATGAAATAGGGTGGAATGGGTTGGAGAAAGTATTGAAATGATTCATCTCCCCAAAAAAATTCAAAACCCTTAGGGACACTAGAAATAGGTTATATACACTAGCATATGATGCTTCTATATGCCTTATACAACTCTATCCTTTAATGTTTTTTTAACTTTGACTATGGGATCATGTGTAATAAATGGATATATAGCCTTGCGTTTGATCATGACTCAAGAGATGTTTATAAGTCCTCAAAACAAAAATTATTTCCTCCAAACCCTAGCTCTCTTCTAGAAAACCTATAAAAAGGAGTCAATAGTTTTGGTTGTGGCACCCTTGCATCACCTACGTAGCATTACTCCGAAGAGGCATCAAAATCATGTGGTTCTCCACCTATTGGAGTCCAATTTTGTTGAAGCAACCAAGTGAATGAAACTATAAATTTGGATCTTAAACACTTGATATTGATAAATTTGACTTGGCTTGAGATGTTTTTGAATTGGATTGAAATGCTCTTTGTTGGATTTAAAGTGCTTTAGACTTGTGTAGGGTTATTCCTAATGTATGGCCTTGGAATATAGATGTTTAGGGAAAATTTTCTTAAGACATAGAGATTCCTTATATTTATCAACTATGTGATTGAATTGCCAAATGATTAAATAATATCATTTAACTTACTTTTATATTGTTCCACGAGATATAATTTCACACTAAGGACAACCTAGAAAGTCAATAAATATAGAAATATCCATTTGCTCATTGTTTCCATGTAAATTTGAATTGTCTAAAACTTCTCGATTTGTGTTCTATTATCTTTAACTCATATGAGATATGAATTTTGAGTATAAATAATTTATATTGGATAAATTTCACCTTATTGGGTCTTGTTTTGACCCCAACATGATGAATGACCTCTCGAAGTTGTCTTGTTTGATATGGTCATTGAAATCCCAATACTCTTCATCAACATAGTTTATGTTCCACAAGGTCATATCAATGCTTATGTTCTAAATCAGCCCACTTGGTGTGACTACTCAAAATGACTTGAGTACTATTTGAAACCTCAACCAAGCCTTGGAAAGGAAAATAAAAATGCAATGTATGTTCCATGTTGGATTTTTGGCCCAATCGGTTAATGTGCCATATAAACTTAAAAATTACCTCATCACGTCTTTGAAAACCCATCAAGAGACTATAGAACATTATTTCAAATATATTTTGGTTAAGTCACTCCTCATGAGAACTAAGGGAATGCCCCTCAAGTTCTCTAGTTGTATGAAATCCTAAACAATATGACGACATATGATAGTTGGATGGATTTTGAGTGCTCCAAGACTTTTTATCACTTCATCGCAGATTATAGGGCACATCATAACTATTCTAAGGTTCATTTGGTTCGTTGATAGGGCGATAGGCCCGATTGAGTATTGGGGATTCTAAATCCAAAACTTACCTGTCATCACCCCATTACACATCACAAGGCCTTTGGGAATGGTTCCAATGTTCTTTATCAAATTTGAAGGCCCAAAACAATCTAATTCCCCACTTGGTGCAATGAAATCATGCATTCCATAATTTTCTATGCTCATACCGAGGTAAACATAATTGATGATCATATGGAAATATGTATTGTGAGTTTTGTATCATTGCAGGGTATGAAAAGTATTGAAAAGTATTTGGAGGGTTCAAGGATCACTCATATTACAAAAAATTCAATAGTGAAACTATTTCAATCGAGCTTAAGCACAACTTTTATGTTGGGAATTTTGTATGGTGTAAACTAAAAACACCATATTTGGTGGCTTAGTTGAGTTTCCAATACTTCGGATACATCAAGTTTTAAAAGGAAATGAAGAATTAAAATATTAGTCATTAATGGCTATTTTTTATGATTAGACATTTGCATAGTTTGATGTTTCTCATTTGAAACCTTTTCTAAAGAATTTTGAGGAGTTGGTAAAACAACCAATTGGGAAGGCCTTTTTATAATGCAATGGATAAATCTCTAGATGAGCTAGTAAGGTGAGGGTCATTTGGTTTGAATTACTTAAAATTGTGTAGGAAAACTCCCAATCCCAAAGACATTATTATAGTTGGCATTATATTTGATCCCCGGGAATTGTAATAATTTTTGACAAACATCTCTTACATGCTTGTGAAATTGATATAGGTCCTTTAGAAAATTCTAATTGTAATTTGAATGTGAGTGTGGAGTTAGCTAGCACGATCTCCATTTATAGTTTTCCTTATGTCAACAATCCCTTTCCTATATTTGTTTTGCTTGTAGTTATCTTGGTGGGTTATTATATAGGTGTTCTAGTATTATGGTACTTTCTATTCTTCTCAAATATACAATTTGGGGAAATTCTTACAAGAATAATGAAAAGTAATGTTCACTAGTTCATTATGTTTCATGGTGGATCATTTCCGTCATGCACCAAGAGGATAAGTTTACTTCTCATAACAATGAAATTGAAATTTCATGTAATCTTATGCTTCAATTATTTGGTTTCATCAATTCTAAGAAGCAAAGTGAAATGACCTCTTTTAGGGTAAATATTTCACCCAACTCCAGATGTTGTGATTTGGTGTAAATATGGTTCATGGTTACTCTTGTGTGAAAACAAAAGCTCCATACCCATGATTTTTGTGCAAGATACTACATGATTTATATGGTGTCGTTGTTCTACAACTTCCACCCACATAAGTACATGAAGGCATCTATAAAATAATTTAAGCTTGAGTGATGATAGAAGGGAAAATCTTAATCCTCTTTGATTATATTTGTATGGGATGTTGAATTTAGATAACTCAATTATTCCCATGGTGACAAAGAGATGGAGTATAATTCTCCAAACTAGTTCTTGTATAGATCATGAAGTGATTCCACTTTGGAATTGAATGAATTGGGAACCTATGTAATGTGCTTCTTGGGGACATTTTATTTTGGCATTTTAGTAAGGATAACAATGTTCAAACTAAACCAACACTTCAAGTTTCAGTGCAATTGATGATGAAAAGAGATGAAATTCACTCATGAATGCAAAACCGAGGCTCATTGAAGATCAAAGCAATAATGGGTCAAGCCCATGATTTTATTTTTGACATGGTGACTAGCTTGTGATATGAAGATGATGAATATTGAATTACTTAACTCCTATATAAAGGCTCAAATGTTAAAATTGTAAACAATCAAGAAATTGTGTTAATTGAATAGAGTGATTTTCACTTTAAAAAATTCAAATGTACCAAGACTCGAGAAAACAAAATGTAATTTTGTAATTCATTTATACATTAATTAAAATGCCATAATGTGCTAGTGTTAACTTGAATCAAGTTCAAGTCATGGGTTGGGTTAAGTTAAAAAAGTAGTTATTTAATTACTTATAGGGACGAGTTCCTATTTAAGGTGGAAATCAATAGTTAAGTGGGGATCTCTCTCTCTCTCTCTCTCTTTAATTATGAATATGTTTTTCAAGTTCATGTGTACATATTATTTTTATCTTTTTGAATATGACGAATACAAGTAAGCAATATGATTTTCATCCCATGAGTTTTAATGCTCTTTGATTGTGAAATGTACTTTATTGTTCATTGTTAAAGGCTTATTAATGACTTAATGTTCTTTTAATGTGTGCAATGATTTTATATGAAAAAATTGTGTTAGATACCTTTGTGTGTGGAATTTGTGTCATATTTATGCAATCTAGATATCAAGTTATCTCATCTTGCATGGAACTATTGTTTTTAATATCATTTCCTTAAGAGGAAGAAATTTTACCACCCTTTTATTTTACCTAAGTTATCTTGAAATTCCTCCATGTTTAGTTTGTCATGTTTCTCCCTCGTATCTCCTCTCATTCCCTATTTTTCTTGTTTTTCCATTTTCACGACTTTTCATAATTTCTAGTTAAAAGTACCAAAATCCCAAATACCCCCATCATACTAGAGAACTACCTCTCTCAAATGCGTAAGAAGATCACCTTGTCAAAGGTTGATCTCCCAAAGTGTTGCGGGTTTTATGCTACTTGAACTAGGTGAGTCATTAAAATAACCAAATCAGGCATAACTACACGAATTATTACCACACACATAAAGGACAACACTATAGAGCAATAGAAAAAACCGTATGATGGTTCTATTAAACCTATATGGTGTTATATAGGAGGATAAAATACTACATGTCAAATATGGAAAATCCTGTCCGGAAGTGTAAGATGTCTATAAGCAATGAGATCACTCGTGAAAGTGTTTGAGTAGTAGAATAAGATAATATGAATTGTTTACAATCCTTATGAGAGAGTAGGATAATGTTTAAAGTTTTTTTATGTGCACAGTCACGAATAAGGGATATAAGTAAAAATATCAATACCGAATGTTGAATTAAAAAAATTTGGGTGTTTACCTTTTCCCTGTTGGGATAATAAATAAAATTTGTTCTTAAAAAATTTGGGTGTTTACCTTTTCCCCATTAGGATAATAAATAAAAATGTTTACTTAAAGGAAATATAGCGGGAGTGTGTAAACACACTATGTCTTTTTCTAGATTTCTTGATTACTTGAATAGCTACAAGATGCCCCTAAGAAAGCAAACTATAACACAATATTATAATCAATTCCCATATAATGAAAACTAAAACTTTAACTCGAACATATTGAAATCAAACTTGAATTTGAAATTTAATTTAAAACTTGTCAAATAGATAAGAGTAATGAAGAAGTACACCTATTTGTTTACAAACATCATAAAAAAAAACTTTGCGCATAAGGTCTTCCAAGCCAAAAATATAAAACATCCTAAAACAACAATAATCCCAAAAAAAAAAATCCCATAAAAATGGTTATGAAAGATACACCATCAACTATTTACTCATCCTCACCCACTCACATTTAAGGTTATCACATCCCTCTATACACTTAATTACTCCACCTACCCATTTACATATCCAATACACAATGGACCCTTATGATCTCAATTCTCTATGCACATCACACTCATATCCATCCCAATCTTCTATGAAGTCATGTGGACTTCACACAATTGTTATTTACATCACGCCTCTAAGTATGTCATTATATACACAAAATCAAGAAAACTGCTTGTTATTTGTTTTAATTTTACATTGCATTCTTTTTATACTTGATCTTTACATCACGCCTCTAAGTATGTCATTATATACACAATCCACATGCAAGAAAACTAGATATTAATGACACTTGTTTTAATTTTACATTGCCTCATTCTTTTTATACTTCAATCATTTGATTTTTTGGAATGAATACCTTACTTTTGGACATTAGACAACATGTGACCCAACACAATATTTCTTGTTTTATCCTCTGAGCATCCCAGACAGATCGCCCTATACTATTGTCCCCTTTAGACACTTATGTCCTTTTCCCTCCTTTTCTCAAATTTGAAATGCCACATCAATTATTATCTTTTCTAAATTAATACCTATCACTTTGATTTAACCTTTTTAGTTGTTAATGATGAAATTCAAACACGGGAATCACACACACACACATACTAATTTGCAAGTTATGAAAAATAACGAGATAAAATGCAAAAAGGAAAGAATGGATCCAAATCAACTCAATGCTCCATGTAATATAATGATGCAAGTGATGTACATATAGGAGGTGAATGTGTAATCTCCTTCTAGAATAATTGAAACCTCTACCTATAATAATGGTAACCTCCATACCAAAAATAACAATCAACAAAGAATTGGTCAAGGGTAGTATTTATCACTAGCTAAAATAGTGTGTTCAAGTGTACACCTAAGTAAGCATATCCCATGAGTATAGGAAAAATCCACATAAATAAAATAAATAAGGAAAATGAGTATCCTAAATTAATACCCCCATAAGCACAAATTAGGTGGGTAGTGAAAAATAAAGTGGGTCATGGCAACAATGCCTGATGAGGTACCCACATACAATGCAAATCTCTCATAAAGATAGAGTAAAAGGAGAAAACCTAGTGGGAAAAAACTCCCCCAAAAGAGAGACAAGAAACTCACTCAAGAAAACTAGAGAAGAAGAAGAAGAAGCGGGTCTCGGTAACTCGGCCTAATGAGGTACCCATGTACAATGATCATCCCTAGAGTAGAGAGAGAAAGAAGTGAGGACAAGAAGGTTCCCCTAAATAAGAGTGTTGATTATGTGGTCCTCCACCTAAAGATTAAAGAGAATCCACTTGCATTAAACAATGTTCTTACCCTTGGGAAGGAAAAAAAGGAGCATTGAAATTCAGCCCACTCCACAAAGGAAGAAGAAGCTGCAATACTCTAATATTTGCATCTAGTTTGTAACTAAAAGGTGGCATAGGTCTGGAAAAAATGTGCACAAAAGATAATGGGAATGCCACTATAGTATACATGTCGAGAAAGAAAATGGTTGGGGTCCCAATAACCCTCACAAAGGGATCCACAAGAAGAGGTGGATCATGAAACATTTATGAAATAATGGAAGTGATAAATGTCTCAAGGCAGCCACTCCTAATGAGAGAGATGAATGGGTCCTCCAGATGTTGTATCTAGCTCAATCAGATCATATTCTTGTAATGAAACACAAGTGGAATATGCAAATAGACAACTTAGGTCGGTAGATACTCATCCCAATGGGGTTTCTCAATGAGAATAATGTATGATAAGAATGTATTAGCATTACAACATGAAGTAGAAGGATAAGAGATGCTGGAAGTCCAAGATGAAATAACACTACACTTAAAGGTAACAATCGGTGTATGTGGAGTGTCGTTAATTGAGAAATCAAGATACAATGGAGCACAAGAGGCAATGGTCACATCTGTCTTAGAGGAAATTTCTCTAATAGAACAACTTTGCCATGAAGAGTGAATGGAAGCATGAACATGGGTGAGAATGACCTCTGTGGAGGAAACAATAGGGAGAGTGTGCTCAATAGAAATATCCTTTGGTAAATGGTTAACACGGGGACTCGTAAGTAGTAATAGGTTTAAAAGAACACTTAGAAATGAAAGGTATGTGAGAAGGGGGGGAATCTATGGTGGCACTAGAATGGTTCGTGATTTAACAAATATCTAATTTATAAAACCCTAATTACAGAGTCACATATTATAAATTAATGCTATAACATGGAAATTGACACAAGAAATAAGCTAGATAAAAATATAACCCTATGTGCAAGAGAGAGGATAAAAGACTTAGTGATTCCACAATAAATCTCAAAGTGTACTAAAATAGAGAACTAAAAATAGGAGGAGCATCTATCGTAACCACACCTAAAAAAATTTGTGATTGTTAAACAAGCTCGGATCGGTCGGGCACTTAGTGCTGGAGGCTACTACAGGTACCCCCATGACTATGAAAAAATCGAAATAGATTTTTGTTGTGTTGTAAGATGGTTGCTAACTTCTTTATTGATCACTTGTGTGTCATTGGATGACTACATAATTTTCCCGTAACTTACAAAATAAAAGATATCCTGCAAAACCCCAAAACACACAAAATCCTAAAAATAAAGATGCAAATGGGGAGTCAAACTGACCTTGACGGTCACCCAACAAAGTGAACTTACAACCGAGCACTGCACTATATTTTAGACTCCATGTAGTTCTTGTGAAGTGTGTGTGAAATAGTGCCCTAAGAAGCTCTTGTGCAAAGATGCACTTGATAACAAGTGATAACTAGATGTAACAATGTAGATAGATGTGTGGATGTCAAAATGAACTTCCCCTCCTATGTTTGTATGCAAAAAATGCAATCCTTTATCCCTTGAGTGAGTGCTAGATGGATGCTTTGATGTTCTTATAATGCCTTTGGATGCAACCTTAGGTGATGATACTAGATGTTTAGAGCTTGGTCCTTTATTATGGTCATATAACTTTGTATTTATATGATTCCCTTGTTTAAATTTTGTAATTGATAGTTAAAAGGCTGACCCATAAGAAAACAAAATGTCCAAAAATAAAAGAGGCCCAAAATAGGCAAGTAAGATACAAAGAGGTTAGGGAAACCTAAGCGCTAGCGTACTCATTAGGCGTTGGTGTTTAGAGTCAAGAAAGATGAATCACCGAAGATCAAACTAGGTTGTGGGGTGTGAAAGACCAAAGAAGAAACTAAAAAAATAGAAAAGAGGCCAAAGATAGATGTCAATTACTAGTTTTCTCACTTAGGAATCATATGAATAGTGGTATGTGATTAGGACCTAGAAATGTACCCAAGTGCGTGATTTAGTGTCTACATTTACCCCCACTTTATGTTGTTGAGTGAATACTCAATAAAATAAAGTAGATAAGAGATGTGTACTTGATAACCATGTAGATCGATGGTGAAAGTGTGCCGAAGAGACAAGAAAAAGTGTGGAGTGATAAAAATGAAGCGTGGAAGCTAAGGAAGAGGAAGTGACCCTAGGGGTGAAGCGTATGTGTTGTGTCGTGTTTTTACTTGTTGTCATTGTTGCTTGATGAAGGGTTGCTTCTTGTTGTGTATTAAGGATAGACCTGCAAAAGAAGAGCAAAAGAATAGTCAAAGTCATGTATATGTGAAAAATCCAATCCAAGTATGTAAAAATGTGTAAAAGTATGTAAAAAGTAAAATGAAAGTGTGCACTTGATCTGTGATGAGTGAAAGGGATAGAAAAGGTCCTAAAATGTTGTAGAAGAATGAGTTTTTTGGGTGATCTCACGCCAAGAGTGAGTTTTTTGGGTCATCTCACGCCAAGTGTGAGTTTTTGGTTGATCTCACGCCACGACATAAGAGTGTTGAGTAGAAAGTTCTAGTGTTAATAACCATCCCTGACTGCTTCCCAAAATTTATACACCACTGTAGATGGTGTGATCTTATTTTGTTCATGTTTGATCTAAGTAGAAAATGAAGGTAGAATGCATTTTTATTCTTTGGAGGATGTGCCCATGTTGTCTAAATTGCTCTGTAAACTTTGTTTTGATATGAGAAAATGATTATAAGCGCCACTTGGTCATAGGTGCCCAAGAAGGGTCAGGAGCACCCAGGTGCTCATGTTTGTATCTAGGGCACTAACGTTTGTGCTAAATTGGACCTAAGTTATAAGTTGGGCCATTTTGTGACTATACAATTGCTTTATTCATATAATGTAGCTCGAGGGCTGATGAATGGGTGACTGATTCACCCAATGTATGTCCCCTCATTTGGGGTGTATGCGACGTCACTAAGAGGATGTGGCCCAAAGGAAAGGACTTGAAACGATATGAATTATAGCTCTACATGGGGAATGTGCATGGTAGAAACCAATGCACATGCAAACAAAGTGGCTAAAAACAAGTGTTAGTGTAATCAAGACAAATACACATATAGAAGACAATGTGTAATCTAACAAGAAATAAGACAATGTAGACCACAAAAACAAGTTTCAAACATGGGACATCATTCACAATTTTGTAAGACAATCAAGGCCGAAGCGGTCAAAATAATACAAGCAATGACCAAGTAAGACATAGGGCATAGCCCAAAAACAATGATATACAATAGAAGATAAGAACAAAGAAAGTATCGACAATCGTGGTGGAAATAGTTCCTCTAATGCAAATGTTGCACATGAAAGCACTTGTTAGCATGTTAGAAAGATAAAATGTATGTCAAGACATGTATATATCAATAGAGTAAGGTGCTAGTAAGAATAGGAAGTAGTATACCATATCCATTGTTGCAAGTTTTTCTGCTACAATATCAAATCCAACTGGTCCATCCCTTAACCCTTTATCTTGACCTCGCTAATGCCTCTCTTTCTTTGTCTTGTCTGCTCTCGAAAAGATGTTGCATTTGGTTCTTCAAAATCCCCACTTTGGGAAGCTACTTCCACATAGCGTTGATGGGACTTTGTCATTACAAATCCCTTCTTCGATTATTGAAGTTACGCAAGCTTCAAGGGAGTTATCGCTGATTGGTAAACTTATGGGACCCAGGCCGCCTTTGGAGGAGATTAGAAAATGGGTACGTATTAAATGGACTCCTTGTGGTCCGGTTGATATTGTTGCTCTTTCAAATGGCTTTATGATTTTTACTTTTACTCATAAGGAAGATTTTGTGAGGGTATTACCGGGGGCCTTGGTTTTTGGTAGGAGGCTTCTATCTTCGACGTTGGACTCCCAAGTTCAATACTAGGGCGAAAAACCATGACCCGTGCCCCGATCTGGGTTCTTCACCCCTGAGCTCCCCTTGGAGTTTTGGCACTCAGCTGTCATTGAAGGTATTGCACTCTCCATTGGCTCCCTCATAGCTATTGATCAAGCAACTAAAGTTGGCACTAGATTTATTCATGCTAGATTCTGTGTCAACGCTGATATCAACTCTCCTTTTCCATCTTCCATTGAGCTCCACTCTGATCTTGGTACTTGGGTTCAACCCATAGAATATGAATATATTCCTCAGGCATGCACCTTCTACAAAAGCATTGGCCATCGTGCTTAGGCTTTCCCTTCCAAGCCAAAACCAAAAGCTAAAGAGCAAGTCCACACCCCAAAGAATAAAAGCAAGTTTGTACCCAAAGTCACTAAGGATGTCAGCACTTTGAATCCTTTTGATGTTCTTCTTGAGGAGGGTGAGATCCTCCTTTTTTCTACTCCCTTCCCCCTTTCTGGTCCTCCCTATTGGATCCTTCGTTATCTCATTTGTTCCTAATTCCCTCTAGTCTCCATTGGTTGTCCCTTCCCTTCATCCTCCTTCTCTGGGTTTGTCTTCTCCTCTTCCATCGTCCTCTTCTCCTTCTCTGGAGATTCCTTTTACCTTTCCTCTCTTTGGTCTTTCTCCGGTTGTCTCTCTCTCCCCCTCTTCTCCTTCCCTTCATGCATTTTCGAGTCGATTGTTTGTCTTTTTCCCCCTCGTCGCTCTACTTCGCACTCAGTTCTTTGGACATCTCCTCTTTAGTTCCTTGCTCTCCATTAAGGGAGAAAACTCTCATCTCCTCCTCGGCCTCTCTATTAGCATAGAAAAACCTGTAAGGAAGACTAGAAATAGTGCCAAACAGAATCTTGATGTGGGGCTTAAAAAGGCAAAGGAAGGCTCACAAATAAAGCCAAGCTTCAGGAGGAAGCATTTTAGAATATTGCCCAAGGTACACAAGGTGTGCTTACCATGTCGGGTGGAAGTAAACATAAATCAAAGAAATGAAGATCTTCTCATGGAATGTAAGGGGTTTAAATGCCCCTCAGAAAAAGAGAATCCTCAAAGACTTTAGACTCAAGCATTGTCCTGATATTTTAATGTTGCAAGAAACTAAGTGAAAGAGGAGGACTTTCTCCATAGGTTTTGGCCTAATGCCTCCTTTTCTCTACAACCTCTGTTGGTAATTCAGGTGGTTTATGCACTTTTTGGAACCCGAAGACTCTTTTTGGTGAATGTATTATAAAAACTCCCCATTTTCTGGGACATTTTTTTCAAGAAATTGGTTCTAATGTGGGATGGGTTGTTGTAAATATTTATGCCCAGAATCTTGAAAATCGAGAGATAAAATTTGGAAGGAAATTTTGAATTTCGTAATACTTGTAAACACCTTCTTTGTATCATAGCTAGTGACTTCAATACTCCCATGTATTTATCAGAGAAACAAAGTGGTTCCAGTATCAACACTAATAACATGGATGCTTTAGCTGATTTTATTAGATAGGGAGAATTTTTGACATTGATCTTCATGGAGCTTCCTACACTTGGTCTAATTGAAGAATAGGAAGCAATCATATTCAAATCAAACTGGATAGATTTCTAGTCTCTATGGATTGGATTGACATCTATAATGATTTCTACTTGATGGCTCTTCCTAAAATTGCTTCTGATCATTGTCCCCTACTCCTCACGGCTTCACAAATTAAGAACATGAAACATCCTCCTTTCTACTTTGAGCTTGCCTGGCTTCAAAATCATAATTTAGATAATCTTATCTTTGATTGGTGGAAGATTGATATCCAGGGCTCGACAATGTTCAGGTTTGCTAAGAAGCTCAGTTTTGTCAAAAAGGAGCTTAAAATCTGGAAGTTGCAGGTTTTTGGTGATATTCGTAGGAGGAAGGATTTACTCAATGAAAAATTAGCCTCTATTACTGCCAGTATTGATGTAAGTGGCAGATCTCCTCTTCTCCACCAGCAAGAGCTTTCTCTCTTAGTGACTTCCACAATACTCTTGCTTGAGGAAGAAGTCTATTGGCATCAAAGATCTAGAGCGATCTAGCTTCTGACAGGGTGTTCAAACACAATTTTTTTCACACGACTTCCACTAAACATAAAAGTAGGGACAAAATCAAGGAGCTTATTACTATGAAAGGCACTTACTTAAATAAAGATGATGTGATTTCTTTTGAACTAATTAATTACTACACCTTCCTCCTCCATGAGGACTCTCCCCCATGTGAAGAGGATTGCTAGGAGATGCTTCAACACATTCCAAAACTGATCTTTGATGATATCAATTACAAACTCACTCAGCCTTTCTCTATGGAGGAAGTCAAGAGAGTGACTTTTGACATGAAGGGTGATAAATCGCTAGGCCCCAATGGCTTCCTTGCTACATTTTTTTCAAATATTTTGCCACATTGTGGAATCAGACTTGCACGTAACTATCCTAGAGTTTCAACAAAATGACATTCTTATAAGGGAATGGAACAATACCTTTGTGGCCCTTACTCCTAAATCTATGGGTTCTAAGCTGATATCTAATTATATGCCTATAAACCTTTGTAACACGTCTTACAAGATTATTACTAAGTTGTTGGCATCCAGGTTGAAACCCCTTATGGACAGACTAATCTTGGAGCAACAAAATGGGTTTATTGGTGGTAGGTTTATCCAAGGTGGCATTATTACTGTCCATGAGGCTCTTCATTCAACTTCTCTCACTAAGTCGGCAAGCATGATTATCAAACTTGATATGCAAAAAGTGTTGATAGAGTGAGTTAGCCCTTCTTACTCAAGATACTTGAGAAATATGGTTTTGGGGTGAAATGGTTTTCTTGGATTCAAAACTACATCTCTACCCCAAAATTTTTCCATCCTTATAAATGGTATCCCTCATGGATTCTTCACTTCCAGCTGAGGAATTAGGCAAGGGGACCCCCTTTCACCCTTCCTTTTCATTCTTATGGCGGATACTCTCAATAGAGCCTTCGAAGCAGCCAAAAGAGCTGGCAAAATTGTTGGCATTACTACTACATCAAAAATACTTGCAGCTACTCATAGCCAATTCGTTGATGACACACTCCTGCTTGGAGTAGCTTTGGTATTGGAAGCAAAGGTCTTGAAAAGGATTCTGGATTGTTATCAATTTACTTCTAAGCAATTAATTAACTTCAATAAGAGTAATATTGCTTTTATCAACACTCCCGCTAGCAGACAAAGAAATATTGCAACCATTTTTGGTTGCAATATCATGGATCTTCCTTCTTATTATTTGGGGCTCCCCCTTTTCAAGGAAGACAACTCAAGATGCTTTGGAATCCGGTTATTATAGATATAAAAGGAAACTAATAGGCTGAAAGGTGCTCTCCTCATAAAGTAGGTAGGTAAGCTACAATCTTAAGTTAAAGCTACTCTGCAAGAACCTTCCTATTTATTTCATGTCTTTACTTAAAATGCCTGCCTCGGTTGCATCTACTATTGAACAAATCCAAAAAAGTTTCTTTGGTATGGGAAGAAAGAAAAAGAATGCACTTAGTTTCTTGGAATGTGGTTTGTAAACCGACTGCTCTTGGAGGATTGGGTTTGTGCCGAATTGCTGATATGAACTCCTCCATGTTAGCAAAATTGGGTTGGGAAATTGCAATAAAGGGGAAGGATTCTTGGATGTAGCTGTTGATTTCAAAATATCTTTCCCCTAATGGAGATTTTTTTCTAAAGATCTTTTGAATGGCTCAACCATCTAGAACTCCATTAAAAGTTCTAGAAAATTACTATAGTTCAGTACTGGAAAAAAATGGGAAATGGTAAGTTGAAATTTTGGACTGATTGTTGGATTGGTGACCGTGCTTTAGATACTTGCCCTTTTGGTACCCTATAAGATCCATGCTTACAAGGTTATGTGGGAAATATGTTAGTGGCTATATTGATCGCTCCTCCTCATGCTCGCATTGGTTCATTCCTTGTTGGGAAGGGGCGAGCCCTATCTAGTTGCGGAACTAATTGAAAAGATTAAGCATTTTTGTTGTCACAATATCTTCCTGTTTCGCTTATGGAAGATGTCGGCATTTGGCCCCATTCAGCTTCTAGTAATTTTTCTGTCAAGGCCACCTATCTCTCTCTTTTCCCCACTCGATTTGAGGAGGGCCTTGCACTCTCCCATATATGGCTTCCACAGGTTATCCCCAAGGTTGGCTTCTATACTTGGCTAGCATTTAGGGATGCATTCCTTTTAGGCAAAAAACTCAAGCGACAAGGCTACTCCCTTCCTAGCAAGTGCGTTCTTTGCCTTACAGCTCTTGAAACCTCTAATCATCTACTCTTACATTATAGCTACTCTCATTCTGTCTGAATTTTCTCTTTCACAATTTTGGTGTGTCTTGGGTGTTTCCCAATTCTATTTTGGATGTTATTTTCCAATGGGTACCCCTTTTTCCGACATCAAATTGTTAACCTTGCTTGGAAACTCCTTCTGCCCCATACTATATGGAATCTTTGGAAGGAATGAAACAAGTGAATCTTCAAAGAGCAATCCAATAATCCCCATCAAATATACAACTTGGTGGCGGCTGGGCTACAAGAAAATTTGAATTGTTGCATCTGGAAACAACACAAATGCAAAATCTCTCTCAATATGAAAGAGAAGTGGTCACAGCAGCTCCAGATTCTCATTCATCCCCCTAGTTCGGCCGTATTAAGAGCTCATATTTCTTGGTCTCCTCCACCTTTAGGTTGGCTTAAAGTTAATATTGATGGTGTTGCTAAAGGTAACCCGAAGATTGTGGCGGAGGTTCCTCTATTAGAGATGAACAGGGTCAACCAATGGCAGCCACAACTATCAATTTTGGTAAAGGAACTAATCACGAGTTGAAGCCCTTGCAATTATTAAAGGTATGGAGCTTGCTACCAATTTTGGCAAAATAAAAATCATTGTTGAAAGTGATTCCCTTAACTTGATCAATCTTTTAAACAATAAGGGTATTGCCAGCTAGACCATTAGCAACATTATTACTGATATCAGAAACTTCAATCTCAATTCTGCAATGTTTGGTATCAACATATATATAGGGAAGGTAATTGGGTGGTTGATCTGTTAGCTAACATTGGAGTTTCTATTGAGATACAAAAGACTTGGATCGGGGATTTCCATGAACTTCTTCTAAAATCTTTTGCTGATGACTTTCCTAAGAAAAATTAGTAGAAGTGAGTCTCTCTTTGTCAATTCTATTTTTTCTCTCACACTACAATAATGTTCATCCGCTCTTATCCCTATTTCATTGCCGATGCAAATAACATTAATTATGACTTGATGGTGGTTTTTAGTAATTATGCACATCTCACGTGGGAAGCCAAGATCTCAATTTTAATTTTTTTATTGTGATTTTTAATCATAATTGTGAGCATCCTATGTATCGGTTGACACGTGGAATATGGGTCAAATGTCGTTTTTTAAGGCCCGTTTTAATTATTCTTTATTCATCACCTTTTTTTAGCTTCTCAACTCTTCGTTAGCTGGGGGGTGCTTAGTGCAAATTGAGCCTATGAATTGCGATGAGTTGAAGAAGGATTTGAAGGTGTGGACATTGCTCGAGGAGAAGGGGGTTATGTCATTTATTGAGTGACTGTCTGGGCATTCTGTTATTGTGTTGAGTAACATATTGTCCTCGTGGAAGTGAGGTAAGGTGAAAGTGGGTAAAATCAAATTTGATATTTCTGTTGAAAGCATAGCTGCGGTGACAAACCTTCTTGTTGAAGGTGACATTTACTTCAAGAGGTCCTTAAAAGCATAAATGAGAAATTTTTGGCAAAGAGAAAAGAGTGAGATTATAAGTACTAGTCTGATATGAAAGGGCCTCTTTGAAATCTCCACTGGAGATCGCATTGTTGAGAAATTTATGCATTATTTCACGTTGGAAGGTAGGAATAAACTCATTTTTGGCCCCAAATTTTTATTTTGGCCCATTTTCATAATGGTACTCAAGATGAATTTGGCGAACTTCATATTCGAGTCTTTGGATTTGTCAATTAAGAAGGCCCGTGTTGGTGAGGGACCCCTGCTCCATTAAGGTTTGTTCTATTTTCTTTTCAAAACCATCGTGGATGCCCACACTTTGTCTCATTTTTCTTACTATGTGGCTTGTTTGGCGCTCCGTCGTGCCCCTCCTCCTCCCCCCTGTCCATCCTTCATCCCACCATCTTCGTCACCCTCAACCCTCCGCCTATTTTGACCCTCTCGCCTGCTTTAGACCTGAAGTGGAAATCACAGGCCATCGTGAAGCCACTTCACCCCCCTCTCTCTCGCCTCACTCCTCTCCCCCCTCGGTTGTTTCTCCCTCCGTGGTGGCGCTCAATCCCCCTCCCATTTCTCTCCTACACATTTTGTTGAGGAATGGAAGTTTCCAATCCGGATGGTGATGGCACCATTCTCGAGGTCTTGCTTGGTTTAACTAATGCCTATCCTAATTCCCCGAACCTCTCTTGCTAGAATTCTCCTTCTAACTCTGTTGCAGAGGAGAAAAAGGTGAACTTTAAAGATGACACTGTAGCTGATAATGTGAACACTACTAAGAGCACCCCTTGGATGATGTTATGGAAGTGTCTGGTTTTGCTGCTGCGGGTGCCAATGAGGATCAAGTGAACTGCCACTATGGGAGAATTCTGGTATTGATACTGCTGAGTTGCTTCAAAGGGTCATTGGTAACATCAACAAAACTTTTACTGTTATTAAAAATTGGAAGGATTACTCTAGATGGCACATGGGCTCATCTTCAAAATGGTTGTAAGGAGTTAATTATTGTTGCTGACACTTTAGCTGGAAAGACTTCTGATACTGTTGTGCATGAAGCAGTTAAAGTTCTTAAAAATATGATAGATATGTAGCCCTGTTTGTGGGCTTTTTGCTCTTTTGGAATGTTGGTCTCTTTTTTACTTTTGTCTAGTTGTAATTTTGCTTTGTAATGTTATATCTAGGCCATATGGGCCCATTGTAAAAATAATGTGAATCCTTTCAACACCCTCATCATTTACCAACTTTAAAAAGAGAGTAGGAAGTAGATGCCCCTAGGAGCCTCGGTAAGGGATTGGTAAGAGGTACTTTATCAAACATTCATGTTACATGTAAATATCTATAGAAAGTTTACATCCACAACTAGAGAAAAAGTGAACATGCATATGTATATGATAAAGATAATGATATACGAAGTATTTGTCTAGCATGAAAACAAAGTGTACATATAACTAGAATAAGAAAGCAAGAGTGATTACAACCAAGATATGCAACATTTGTGAGTGTGAATGGAATGGAATGCAAAGTGAATGATAGGAGCAAGTGTTCTCCAGAGCGGATGTGGATGAGTATTAGATGAGGTTCATTTATAAAATAATTTTTGACAGTCAAGAATGAACCATAGAACAAGAGTGTGTCATTAGGGAAATAGATTGGATTGTGTGCACTAGAAATATAGACCGTGAAGCATAGAGTGTGAAGAGTGAAGGTGGTGAGGTTCATTTCAGATTTATACCCTCAACAATCGAGTATGAACCATGGAAATAGAGTGCGTCACGAGGAGTGTGCTATGTGTGAATGTGATGCCGAGAGAGATGTGTCGTAAATGCACAAAGTGTGAAATGTGTCTTTTGTATGATCTGAGGTTCATGGATGTAGTATGCCCTCAACATTTAAGTGTGAACCTCAGCACAAGATTTCTTCATAGGGTAATGACGATACAAGTATGTGAGAGAGTTTTTGCTTTCCAAATTTAACTTAATAAAATGAAATAACAAAAACAAATCGACCTCATAAGACAACAAGGTTTTCCGATAACCATGAGATAGCTGGTGTTAAAATAGATGGATGATTAAATGGTGTATCCAAGAAACATAAACAACCATCAAACCACTCATCAAAGGTTTACAAATACCAAATTCTACCTTACTTTACAATGAGGATCATCAAGCTTAATTAGATGCCTAAAAATGGCTTATTCATACAAATTTTACCAATTTTACCTTAGATGAATTTTCAAGGTCTATATCCTATTCCACACTTTGCAACTCAAACCTATTCACTTATCATAATGGTCCTTTGTCAAGAGAGAATTCACTCTTCTTATACTCCAAACTATCCCTCTTTTTCATTACTAGTTTCCTTAACCTCAATTGAGATAACCTTAATCCTTTTACTCATTCACAATGCTTTACTCACTTTTCTCTACTTCCAATACCTACATACACTCTTCCCTTGATGTACCTTAAGCCTCCAATAACTCATTTTTCATCCACAATTACTTGGCTCATACCTTTCTTACTTTTCCCTTCAAGATTTTCAACTAGACCTCTTTCTTCAATATCCAAATTTGGGTTTTGGATTATTTTCTTACTCCCTTTGTCATTACCCTACTCACACACCTTGAAACACGATTAGAATGATTATCAAAAATGACCCAAACCGCTAAAATTGCAATACTAGTCTCTCTTAGCAAAATTGTTCTTTTCCTTCTTGAGATAATGTGTATTTATACCATATAGGGGTATAGCCTTCTAGGAGTACCTCTGAGACTTCATAGACTCCATTAGTGTCCTCTTAATACCCTAGATGTGTGACTAAAATTTGAGGGTCTAGTTCTTTGTATAACTCCTTCTACTTCCTTGTTTGTGTTTTTGGTTCAAACCCTCACTAGGTCTTTGCTAGGGAACTGTCATGCACAATATCTTTTCTATATGTCTTCAACATGAAAGGAATATCATTTTAGGTACCCATTAAAGGGTCTGAGATGTGTGTAAAATTTTAATAACTAACTCTGAAGGATTCTTGTACTTCCTTTATAAAGTGACCCCCAAATTAGGCTTCCAACCGTGGTTTTCTAGGTTTGCTTTCAACCGTCGTGATATCTTTCATGCGATAGCTCCTTTTAGCACAACACTTTTTCCAACACTTAACAAGCATCATAACAAATCTACCTATCAATTTTCAATTGATTTCATTAGTGGAGTTGGGAGATTTTCATGTTTTCCTTTAGAAACCCTAACTTCCATGTGAATAGGCTCGAGAGAACTTAAATAACTACAACTTACACCCTGCTTGGTTTTGAAGCTCCAAATTTGCATCATAGGGTTATTGCATTTGTTACTCCCTTTCTATTTTAGCAGAGGTCATTCAAATGAAGTATAACTTGAATGATAGTTAACAATCCACAATGTAGGTTGGGTTATGATGCAGGAGCATCAACTCTAGGATATGTGGGATGGAAACATCCATTTTTGGCTTGAAAATATTTCAGTAAGGTTTTAAAGGTCATTACATAGTATTTAAGTGTGTTAGATGGATTTTAGGCCTTTCAAATTTCAAATTACTCACTTTCCCTCCAAAAGTACAATTAGAGTTTTGAAGGCCATTTTTGGCTTGTGATAGGTGTTTTAGGGGATTTTTGTAGCTTATAAACCTTGCAAAAATAATGAAATGGGGGTACAATGAGTTGTATTAGGTCTTTCTATGAATTAGAAGCCTTAATTCAATGATAAGGAGCTATGTCTTGAGGTCTCCAATAAAAAATCCCCTTGTATTAAGACTTAATCATGTAATTAAGAAGGTGAAAGGCATCCATTCGATGGAAAACTAAAAGGAAAGGTATATAAGTCTTATGTAACTATTTTATCTCTCATTCCATCTAGATGAGAATCAAGGTGTGTAATGTTTCAGGAAGAAAGTTGAAGGAAATTAGTATATGACTATTTTTGGGCATGTTTCTTGATTGTGCTGAGCATATATGAATTGGTTCTTGCTATTATATTTAGTAAGAAGGTGATCTAGAGAATAGAAAAGTTATTTGAGTGCATTTATATTGATTCGGTAAGATGATTGTTTGCTCTTAAGATGATATAAGGTATTAATACCTGTTTAGTGTGTGGATGGTCTCTTAAGTGACATGAGTGATAAATAGATGTTTGGATTGTGATGAGACTATGTTTCGAGTATCCTTGCTTTTGAGTTCGAAGAGGAATCCTTATTAGAACTTGTACATGTGATTGAGGTGACTGGAACTATTGTCATGCATTAAGAGTGATTCCTTTTATGTGACATTTCTACAAATAAATACAATAGTGCAATATTGTGATAACTTGGGTGTTCTTAGTGGCATAGCTCAAGACTGTGATAGAACTAGTGTGTGCATGCATAAAAGGATGATTTTGAACCTTGTGTATCAAAGGTGAAAGATATTTTTATGGTAAAGGAATGTGGCAGAGATTCCTTTGTAAGTTGAGTATTGATAACCCTGCTATCAATGTGTACACCCAACCTACATTATGGATTGTTAACTATCATTTGAGCTATACTTCATTTGAATAACCTATGCTAAAATAGAAAGGGATTAATAAGTGCAATAACCCTTTGATGCAAATTTGGAGCTTCAAAACCAAGTAGGGTGTAATTTGTAGCTATTTAAGCCCTCTCGGGCCTGTTCACAGGGAAGCTAGGGTTTCTGAAGGAAAACTTGAAAATATCCCAACTTCACTGGTGAAATCAATTGAAATTTGATAGGTAGATATGTTATGATGCTTGCTAAGTGTTGGAAAAAGTGTTGTGCTAAAATGAGCTAGTGCGTGAGAGATATCCCCTGACAGCTTGAAAGAAAACTTGGAAAACCACAATTGGAAGCTTAATTTGGGGGTCCCTTTACAAAGGAAGTAAGAGAATACCTCGAGTTAGCTATTAAAATTTTGCAAACATCTCAGAACCTTTAATGGGTACCTAAAATGATATTCCTTTCATGTTTAATCCCTCTAGAAAATATATTGTGCATGACAATTCCCTAACAAAACCTAGTGAGGGTTTGAACCAAAATGCAAACAAGGAAGTAGAGTTCTACAAAGAACTAGATCCTCAAATTTTAGTCACATATCTAGGGTGATAAGAGGACACTAATGGAGTCTATGAATTCTCAGAGGTACTCCTAGAAGGCTATACCCCTATATGGTACAAATACACATTATCTCTAGAAAGAAAAGAATAATTTTTCTAAGAGAGACTAGTATTGCAATTTTAGTGGTTTGAATCATTTTTGATAATCATTATAATTGTGTTTCAAGGTGTGTGATCAGGGTACATGAAAAGGGAGTAAAAAAGAATTCAAAACCCAAATTTGGATATTAAAGAAAGATGTCTAGTTGAAAATCTTGAAGGGAAAAGAAAAGGTATGAGCCAAGTAATTGTGGATGAAAAGTGAGTTATTAGAGGATCAAGGTACATTAGGGGAAAATGTATGTAGGTGTTGGAAGCAAGAAAAATGAGTAAAGCATTGGGAATGAGTAAAAGGATTAAGGTTATCTCAGTTGAGGTTAAGGAAACTAGTAATGAAAAAGAGGGATAGTTTGGAGTATAAGAAGAGTGAATTGTCTCTTAACTAAGGACCATTATAATAAGTGAATAGGTCTAAGTTACAGAGTGTGGAATAGGATATAGACCTTGAAAAGTCATATAAGGTAAAATTTGTAAAATTTGCATGAATATGCCATTTTAGGCATCTAGTTAAGCTTGATGATCCTCACTATGTAAAGTAAGGTGGAATTTGGTATTTGTAAACCTTTGATGGTTGTTTATGTTTCTTGGATACATAATTAAAAGTATTGAGTCCAAATGAAAGCACAAGTCCTCATGTCTGGAAAGCACTTTGCAATCAAAGAAAATAAACATAAGATATTAGATAAATGGATAAACGAGCTGCTTTAAAAGGTCGATTCTAGGAATCCAAAGGGACTTCCTTGGAGGATGTCAGCTTGCTTTTAGACAATTAAGTAGATTGATAAAGATAATGATAAAGATATGCAATAGAAAATGATAGATAGATAATATATGAGAAGCTCTAGAACTCAAGGTTGAAAGGCAATTCATGTGAAGTTTCAAGGTGGCCCAAGCAAGGGTGGATACAATCTGAACGGACTCAAAGTAGTCATACCAAATCCTTAGTTTCTTGTTAAATGTAATGGAGGAACTCGATCTGATCCTCGATGTCGGTGGAAAATTATATTGTGCACAAAGTGAACTCATGAAGGATGTTGTACTGTTCCCAAAAAGGGGTGTTGAACTATAGGGAGATCATAAATGTTTGTAATTGGATGTGAACGGCCAGGAACTGCCATCTAACAGAGAGCCATGCTTGGAAACAAAAATTTAAATGCAAGTAGATTTGATAAAATGATACTAAACTGATAAAATGATAAAAAGTGATGTTTTGACAAGGATCGCCAATGAATTATTGATGAATCGCTAGTGATTCAGGGAATCACTAGCGATTACTATTAAAAATATAGTTTTGCTAAAAATGATGGTAGAAGCTAAGAAAATGATGTTTATGCTTGTTTTTGATGTTTTTATGAATTATAAATGATAAAAGGAGATGTAGGAGTACCTTTGGATGAAAGAAGAGCGAAAAGATACCTCAAATATTCAGTGAAATCGATCAAAGTTTTGACTTGGTTGTCGTGTTTGTTGAGAATTGACAAGTGAAAAAGGCTATGAAAACATTGTGTAGATGATTGCTGGAGATTGATGTTGTCTCTTGGTGATCTCTAGAATGCCTTGATTCTCTAAAAAATTTGAAGAACTAAGTGTAAGCATGGGAAAGGAATTCTTAAGATCCTAGAGAAAGGGCACAAAGGTGTTATTTATAATCGTTGGCGATTAGTTAGAATCACCGATGATCCACTTTTTTTAGGGAAAACATTTGAGAAGTGGTTAAAACCACTTCTAAACAAAGTTTTTGGTTTTTAATGAAGGTAGATGGTTAATGGGAAGTTAGGGATGAGGTATAAAGGTTGGTATGTGTTGATAAAATAGGATTATATGGTTTTAAAATGGTTAGGGTAGATTTAGAGTGGTTGGGTGGTTTCTAGGAGGGGTAAAGTAAGATTTTACAGCTGTAGAATGATATTTATGGGTGTAAGATCATGGAGTAAATATTGTGGAGGAAATTAGACTTAGGATAAGTGGTACATGAATTAAATAATGTGATTAGATGACTTATTTTGACTTGATGTTTTTGTAGGGGTAATGTATGTGGTTAGGGAAATTAGTGGTGTTAATTTTTAGGTGTCTACATTTGCCCCTTTTTGTCAAGTAGTTTGGTGTAGGCAAAGTGATAGACAAAAATGATTTTCTAAAGGTTGATTTTCTTTGTATGGGTGATCCCCCCTCAAACTAGGGTGACTACAACATAGTGTAAGGAACACTAGTTTAAAAGTTGTTTTAGATAATTTTGACATGTGTTTCATGGAAGTTTCCCCAGACGGGGGTATCAAACAATAAGTGCTACCATGGAATCAAGTGATAGGGAACCAAAGGGTTTGTTGTTTATGGACATATGATTCGTAAGGGTAGGCTACAAGGATGAGGAATTCAAGTGATAGGGGAGCCAAAGGGCTCGTGTCCTATGGACATATGACTTTCTTGTGCTAAGTTCATGGATTGATCCTACAAGGGATTACTTATTGGGGTTCTCTAAATGAAACTTTTTTTTGGGAAATGTGATAATGTTATTTTGAAAAAATGTTGATTTCAAAAAAGGATGACTTTAGGGTAAACTGTTACGAATCATTAGTGATTTATGATGATTGATGGTGATTGGGATGAATCGTCGGTGATTCACAAAATCATCGGTGATTCTATAAAAGTTTGGGGGCTATAAATAGTCAATTTTAATTGTGAATAGTTCATTTGTGTGATTTTCGATTACAGTTTTGAGAGATCAATTGAGTGATATAAAACGTTATTTGGGAGCAATGGCATTGGGAAGATCATCAAGTAGACATAGGAGGTCCACGCAAGTAGAGGTAGGTCCTTTATCTTGCTATTTTTTTAATTATTTTTAGCTAGTTTTGGTTTTTTTTTTTGCCCATACAGGGCTTGTTTTTGGAATCTTCCGAATCACTCGATGATCGAAGGGTCGCTGAAAATTCATATGAATTGACTTGATGATTTAGATAGGTTTAGTAGCGATCCAAGATAAATGGTTTGCGGTTGATGTTTTTAAAAAAAATTGATTGGAATTTTGATGAAAATTGATTCTAACCTATGTTTTTGTGCTTTGTGAATGCAGGTGAAGGTAAATTTGACCATCCAAGATAGGATTCCAATGATCCTAACAAGGTGAGAGAGGATATGTCAGATGATGATTGGGAACATGTGGAGGAGGTGGGTTTATAGGGATGCATGATTATAGATGCATTCATAGGCACCAAGGATTGTTCTTAGCATTGATGGAGAGTTGGGATCCGACCATCTATACTTTCTAGTTGTTACCGATGGTGAGATTACCATCACCCCGGAGGATGTCCATAAGATTACAAGGTTCTATAGCATGGGGGAGGGTGTTTATTGTATTGATGAGACTAAGAGAGAGGATGTTATGAGGAGGTTGTATGGGAGGATTTTGCAGATGTGAGATATACATCAGGTGGATTTTATTATCAATCTCTCTATTCATAAGAGGGAGGGTTGTGTTAGGATAACGATGATGATGATGGGTATTGTGTGTTTTTCTTTACTAATTTTCTCGACGGTGGTAGATTTTTTATGGATGATGACTGGGGCTTGTTAAAGATATGATGGATCATCGTATAGTTTTTGCATGGGCCCCTATGTTACTAGTGCAAACTTATAGGGAGTTATGGTCTTGGAGGGTCCATAAGAGGTTCAAGATTGATGTCACATTTCTACTACAGTGTTGGGATTTCAAGCACATTGTGGTGGCCCATTCTCATGGTTAGCCATGGGGAGGGGTTTGTATGGTTGGGAGATCTGATTGGTTTTGTATGATGGCGATCAGATGCATGACAACCCGGGGAGTACAAAGTGAAGATTTTTATAGAGATCTCCTTATATGCTTATAGGTTGGAGATGTATTGTGGAGGCCATATATTGATTTTCTAGTGTGGTCGGGATGTGAGATGGAGCTGAAATCTACTCAACATGACTATTGGGTCTAGGAGGAGGAGAGTGGGAGTTAGTTAGATTTAGTCACTTCGAGTAACATTTTGGTTTGATACAGATGTGCTTGAGGATCCATTTTTATACGAGGAAGATGAGTGGGACTTAGATACCCCTAAGGTGGTTGTAGATCATCCGTTTGTTGTACATGGTGATAGATTTTTGAGAGGGCATGTTTAGTTTGGAGAGGTAGGAGGGTGTGGGCTCGGGTAGAGGAGGCACATGGGGTAGTTGATGTTAGTGATGAGGATGAGGATGGAGAGAGGGAAACCCTAGAGGATATAATTGTATAATTGATGACCGAGAAGGCCACCGTCGAGACTAAGAGAGATAGTTTGAGAGTGGAACGAGATGACTTGATTTGAGTGAGGGCTAGCCTGATATGAGAGAGGATGGCATTATAGATGAGTGTGATGGTCTCAAGAAGTAGTTAACATAGGTCACAACGGACCGAGATAGATACAAACAACATCGAGACACCCTGAAAAGGGATCTCGACATTACAAGATCATTAGTGTCAGTCGAGTGCGAGTTGACGCCCGAACCTAGCTCGGTAGTCGATGGGTGTGTCGGGAATGGTTAGTTATGCCCATTATCATTCAGTTTGAGAGGAGTTTGACATACTATGAGGACTTGGTGATAAAGAACATGCCCACCGCTTTGCGATATGGAGAGCATCGAGCTCAATAGGGAGCAATTCCTAGTATGAGTGCAACGAGTATGGCCATGCCACCTCGAGGTCCGAATAAAGGAGATGGTGGTGCACAAGGTGGTGATGGGAGTGTTGTTCATGTTAGTGAGTTCCTAGGTGGTGTCTAGTTTATTGGATAGTTATGATATGTATTGTGTTTTGATATGTATACAACTCTTTATGAAACCTCGATGTATAGATTTTGATACATGAGTGTATGGACTCTTGATGATGTATTGGGACTTTGATTATATATATATATATATATATATGTGTATGTGATGGCATATTGTGACTTATGACTCATGTATGGATTGTGATATGATTGATGGATGTTTGTGTTAATGTATGTTAAATGTTTTTATTTTTGTTTATTCTTTAGATAGTGATGTGATTGATATCATTGTGACTTTGACATGATCCAAATTTATCAAAATGTGTTCTAACTTTAGGATAGGAATAAAAATGGAATGATTGCTTTGATACTAGATTTGATACATACGTGATGGGTATAAACATGGTGAAGGCACTTGCACTTTTGGCCTTAACAATAAGTGTTAACATGGGACTATCAGTAGGTAGTTACACGTGGGATCTCAGATACAAAGATGAAGTGAGAAGATGTACCTTCCTAAGAAACAAAAAAGGTTAACATGCGTGGTTATGTGGGGATGAGGGTTCTCCTTTCAACAATTTTATAGAGAGATGCCCTAACTATATATTTATTTTTGACATAAACTGATTGATGTGGGAAGTTTGCTTTGATGGGAAATATGATCGATGCGGTAAGATTTCCTAGGATGCTTTTGATATTTTTTTTGAAGGTTGATCAATGCGGGAAGCCTTTTTACATAGGTAGCCATCCTTCGAGGGAGTGGTCTATATTTTGACATTTTGATATTTATTTTTATAGATAGATAGCCATCCTTCGAGGGATCACCTTCGAGGATTTTACTTTTCTTTTTTTGATATGATTTTGTAGTTGTCCTTCAGGAATTAGTTTATTATTACTTTTAAGATGTATCCATGAATATTTTTGACTTTAATTTTGGGTTGAGGGAAAAAACCTAATAGACTATTTCAAGGAGGGGGAAGAGATGAGTGCACAAACTACACATGTGTGCCCCATGACATGTCTTTGGTTGATAAATAGGGTTAGTGGATGTAATGATTGGGGTTCCCATAGGAACTTGTCTATATGAAAGATACGATGAACAAATCCCATCTTTAAGGTCTTTAAGGATGATGACGTGATTGAAAACCACATGCTTTCAAATCATTACAATGATAAGATGATTGGTTGGTGATGAAAAGAGATCTTAGATGTAATGATTGTCTTGATGGTCAACAGGTTAATAGTAGAAAGGCCACAAGTGCAAGGCATTTAGAGGTTCCTTTTCAAGTGTACCATCAAGGAGGCTAGGAGATACACTCACGAGTCTCGACCCATACTTGTAAGTGATAACATATGGACCAATCCAGTTAGGTACAAACTTTCCATGTTTACTCCTTTCCAGAGTAGTGACATTTTGATTTTCCTTGAGAACAAGATCACCTATGTTAAATTCTCATTCTTTTACATGTTTTTTATATGCACATTTGATGCATTCTTGATAGAATGATTATGTTCAAGGGTTTTAAATTTTTTTCATCTATCAGTTCTAATTGTGCTAGATGATCTTGTTGATAATCTTCATCAGGGATAAAGTATTTGAGAGATACATGAGTGATGGGATTTGAACTTCAAGGGGTAAAACCTCCTCGGAGCCATAGAATAGTGAGAAATGTGTAACATCTGTAGGAGTGTGGATGCTAGTCTGATAAGCCCAAAGAGTAAACGAGATTTAAAATGTCAATTCCTACCTTACTTCATTAATTGTTTTCATGAGGATTTTGTTAAGTGTTTTATTAGAAGCTTCAGCTTGTCCATTTTCTTGGGGATAATATGGTGATGAAAAAAATTAATTTGATGTTGAATGTGTCGCAAAGTTTCTTAACATCCTTATTTTTGAAGGATTTTCCATTATTAGTGACAATTTTATGAGGGACACCAAAGTGACATATGATGTGTTGATAGATGAAGTCATGATTTTTTTTTTAGTTGAGGTTAAGGGAATGGCTTCAACCCATTTTGTAAAGTATTCAGTGGTTGTGATAATTGAATGATGTTGTTGAGAGGAATGAGGATTGATAACATCAATGAGGTCTAACCCCATTATGAGAAAGGCCATAAGTCCTGAGATGGTTGTAAATCTTGACTAGGAATGTGAATGAGGTTCAAATGTTGTTGACATTTGATGCATTTCTTGACATATGTGCAACAATATTGATTAATGGTAGGCTAGTAATAGCCCATTCGTAAGACACGTTTAGCAACAAATGATACCATTGAAATGTCCACCGCATATACCATTATGGACTTCCTGGATGGCTTTAATGGATTCATGGGATTTAAGACATCTTAGTAAGAGGCCATAAAATCTATGTTTATAAGGATACCACCTATAATGATGTAGCGGTAGCACGTTGAAGAAAATATTTTTAACGTTTTCAGATAGATTGGGGAATTTTAGATTCTGAAAGGTAGTCAAATTTTGTGTACCAAAGGTCAGTTGAATTATTTTTGATGACATTGATAGAGGGGAGTTCATTTTTGTGAGATGGTTGATCTAATCTGAATGACAATGAAAATTTTGGAATTATCAATTGATTCTTTAGTTGATAAAGGAATGAGGGACCCTAAAGAAGCCATGGTATCCAAAATTTATTAGAAGATCGTGGTACTATCTGGATAATGTAATGATCGAAAGCTTTGAGGAGGAATTCAACAATGTCTTTATATTTCTGTAGGATTTCATTTTTACATTGATAAATTCCTTTGATTTGATTGATAACGAGTTATGAGTCTTTGTAGATTTCTAAGATTTGAACACCTAAAGATGACAACGGTTTGAAGACCCATTATTAAAGCTTCATATTCAGCCATATTGTTAGTGCATTCAAGTTAAGTTTGAATGATACAGGATAGGATTTATCCATGGAGGTATGATAACAACACCGGTCCCTCCTCTTTTCGACATTTAGATCCATCAAAGAAGAGGGTCATTTTGATAGGAGTGAATTTTTGATCATTGATAGTGTTGATTGATTCATTGGGAAAAATTTTCATGAGGTGTTCGATTGTTAGAAGAGGAGCATGGGTGAGTTGATCTATAATGGCTTGACCCTTAATAGATTTTTATGGCATGAATTTTAGATCAAACTCGAGTCATAAGCATAGCCACCAAGTGATGCGTCACTATGATATGGTTTAGAGTGCATGGTTTTGAGTGGATTAAAACTAGTTACACATAAGTATTATGATTGAGTAGATAATGGCGTAGTTTGGAAGTTGTGAAGTACAGGGCACAACACAAATTTTCAACTTCGGTGTAATGAGTTTCATATTCATGTAGGGTGTGACTTATATAGTAAACAACCTATTCACGACCTTGCTCATCTCGATGAGAAAGCATGACACCCAAGGCATGATATGTAGTGGATATGTAGAGATAGAATGGCTCCCCCTCATGAGGAGGTGTGAGCACATGTGGTGATAAGAGATATTTTTGATATCGTCAAGGGTTTTTGAAAATTAAGATCCCATCTAAAGTCAACGTCTTTGTGAAGAAGATGATGAAAAGGTTGAAAATGATATGAGAGTTGTGATATAAAATGAAAAATTGATTGCAGTTTACCTTGAAGGCTACGTAATTGTTTGAGGTTTGATAGAGGAGGCATTTCAATTATTGCTTTGATCTTGGTCGGGTCTACTTTGATGCCTCAGATAGATATGATGAACCCTAGAAGTTTACCGGTGAGAACACCAAAACACATTTAGCGGGGTTAAAATGAAGAAAATATTGAATAAGACAAGTAAAGATTGAATCAAGGACAAACGAGATGATCCATGTGTTGTTTAGATTTCCCTAGGATATCATCAACATAGTCTTCTATAGTTTTGTGGATAAGATCGTGAAATATATATGTCATGGCACGTTGATAAGTGGCCCCTGCATTCTTGAGTTTGAAGGGTATGATGTGATAACAAAAGGTCCCCTAAGGGGTAATAAAGGATGTTTTGTGTTGATCATCAGTAGCAATGAGGATTTGATTATAACCAGAGAAGTCATCCATAAGGGAAAGCATCTCATGTCCAACCATTAGTTCGACGAGATGTTCAATGTTGGGAAGGGGGAAATCATCTTTAGGACAAGCAATATTGAGATCCCATAAATCAATATAGATGCGTAACTTGCTAAAGGATTTGGTTACAGATACGATATTAGAGACCATTATGGTTAGTCAATGGGCATGATGAAGTTAGCGGAGAGCAGACATTATAACTCTTCTTTAATGAGAAGAGATATGCGAGGGTGTATCCTACGTAGCTTTTGTTTAACTAGCTTGGTGTTAGGATAAGTGACGATATTGTGTATGATAATGTTAGGGTCGATACCTGACATGTCACTTGTATGACCAGAAAAGGCTTGACTATACTTAGATAAGAAGGTGGTGAAATCACTTAACTCCTGTGGATTTAAAGATTGAATGACTTTAACTATATGAGGTTTTTGTGTAGTTCCTATGTTAACGTCGACAATAGATTCATTGAGGAGTGTTGATGTGTCGGGTGGTAAGGCTTTTTGAAGGAAATGGTCCTTTGCTCCCATGTGAGAGAGGATATCTTGATCATCCTGACATTGAAGAATATTGATGGTGGGGAATCCTCTTCGATCATTTCTTGGTCAGATGAGAGGAAGTGTTTTAGTAATGTGATTAGTTTGATAATTCAATGGACCTAATGAAATAGTATTGACTAAAAAAGTTAGGAGGAGGGATGGAGATCATTTCTTCAATGTCCATGGGATCATCATGTGTGGTCGAGGATGATGCTTCTTTTGATGATAGGTGTGATGGTGTTTGACATGGAGGATTTAGAAGTTGGCTTCTCATAACCTAACCCATGTTTCTCATGTTGTTTGGGGATTGTTGTTTTATTAAATCATGGATTCCCTATTCGTAACGTCCAAATCCAAACCCCTCTAGGAACAATGATGGAGGTACATTTGTGCAAAGCCTTGGTTGTATAAGCATTTAAAATCTGATATGAATGACATATTATGGTGTTGATGATTTGGTTGTGAGGAGGGGTGATTGATACCTCCATAGATGAGATTAGTTTTTAGATACGCAAGGGACCATAGGAGATAACATATCCGATGTTAGGCTCATACATGGGATTTATTCGGTCTTCCATATATATTAGGTGTGGGAAGTGAATTAAGCATGAGGAGATGATACTCCCCCAACAAAAGACGCTCCATAACATTATCAAGGGAAGAGTCATCTGGTAATTTGGATGATGGGATGGATGTGCTAGTAGATTCCTCATCAGAGGATCCTGAGTTTGATTTTGGAACAAGTATGTCATTTAGATGATACGTCATGTTGCAAGCTCTAAAGGGGTTAGGATCTATAGAACCATAAATTTTTACCCTCATGTTCATATTTAAGGCATCGATGTAGTATGGAGGGATACAACACATAACACGTATCCAGGGTCGGCCTAGCAATATGTTGTATTAGAACTCTCCTCTACAAGATAGAAGAGTTTGGGAAGATTTTTGACACCGAATTTAAGTGGTAAGATGACTGTACCCAATGTGGGAGCAATTATATCATTGAAGGCTCGAAGTACAACTAGTGTTTGGGTGATAATGGTGTTTGGTAAGTGAAGTTGGTTGAAGGTGTATGATGATATAATATTGATTGTGGCGCCATTATCAATCATGAATCTTTTTACAAGGACATCATTGACTTGAGCAGTGATGAAGAGGGGAAGATCATGATCTTCTGGCTATAGTGACGATATTTCAGAAGTATCAAAAGAGATAGTGGTGGATGTTTGGAGAGTGCCTACTAGGTTTGCAAGGGTTGTGGATCATCTGAAGGCACAAATATGGACTGAAGGGCTTCAATCATAGCTTGTTTGTGTGATGGTGAGGTTTGAACTAGTTCATAAAGAGACATTTTGATGGGAGCTTGGTGTAATTGTTTAATGACAACTTTTTGAATTGTGGTAGTGGATTGTGTAGAAGGGGCGGAAAGGATGGTAACCTTAGTTTGGGAAGGTGTGGTTTGATTAGATGATTCTGGAGCAAGAGAAATGGAAACCTTGGATTTATTTTGTTCGAAAGGGTTAGGTTCATGGGTACGGGCTTGAGTAGTAATACAAACATCATCAATTTGATGAGGAGGGGTTTTTGGTAGATGATATTTTAGTAGGTGTGATGATGAGGTAGGTACAATTGTTGTAGATGTTTCACGGGAGTTTTTTATTTTTGTAATTTTGAAGGGAGAAGACCCTTATCTGCAAGGTTTTTATGACAACATGGAAAGCTTTACAATGTTCTACGGGATGTCTTGGTGTTTGATGATAATCACAAAAGGCTTCATAGTTATACCAGGAGGGATTCCAACCTCGAGAGCTGGATGGATTGAGTGGGAGGAAGTGTTATGAGTGACTGTTGAAGAAGTTGTTCAAGGGTTGATGCATAATATCCTTTTGAAGCGGATGTTGAAGGAAGCAATGTTTCATTTGATTTAGTGGGTATGGGGGATACTACTTTTGATGGAACTTTTTTAGTCATATGTGGATGAATGGTTTTTGATTGCTCGAACGGTGATAGGTAATTTAGACGAGGGATGTGGCCCTAAGATAGAGGGCTGAGATTTCGGTTTTTGTGTTGAAGAAGTGGGATGGTTTTGAGATATGATTGTAACCTTTTTAGATGGAGGTGGAATAGTCTTTTGAAGGTTATGTATGTGATATTGAGCCACGAAGTCATCATATGAATTTTCAAAATCAGTAGGATATGTTACTTTTGATTAAGAGGTTTTGAAGAGTTCATAGGTAGGCTAGATGACGAAGGAACATGTACTTGACGAGTAAAGGCTATTTCTACCTATAGATTCAATGGGTTGTATGGTTTTATTAATTGATGGTTCTATAGTGGAGCTACTAGAAAAAGGCATGGGTGTAGATTCAAGGTAAGTAGTGTCTCATTAATTATGTTGATGGTATGATGGGATTGAATATTATTAGTTTGTGGTTGACTAGTTGATGGAGAATGGTTTAGAAATGGTTGTTTAAAGACATCGAGGTTTCTAATTTTGAGGTGCATTAGGATTATCTAAATGTAAGTCACCTTTATTGATTAGATCCTAAAGGACATTACGGAATGAGCGACACCTTTCGATGTCATGTCCTTTGACCCTATGATACTTGTAATAATCATTGTCTTGGTACCAAGAGGGTTTTGAAATGCAGAGGTATCAACAAGATAGATAGGTGGGAAATGATCATATTGGTAGCGAGAAGTTTGTAAAAACCGCACTATACGATTCATCGATAGGAGTATAGTTTTGTAAGGATGAGAATGTTCGATGGTCGAACGTTCTTTGGAGGTAGATTTGACAACCACTGCATTGGCTGATGATTTGGATTTTTCTTGGCTAGAGGATGGTTTGGATGAGAATTTAGTTTTTGGTTTCTTTGGTCTAAGTTTGACTCTACCTTATTCAAGGGCTTGGAGCTCAAGTTTGTAGGCCATTGTAAAAGCTTCATCAAATGTCTAAAAGGATTGATTTGAAGTGTAGATGAGATATGTTTAGTGCAAGAATGAGAAAATAATTTTATCAACTTTGTTTATGGGAGGGAAAATGATAATTGATTGATGATACCCCTCCAATGGGAAACAAATCTAATGGACTCGTCTTCGAATTGTTTAATTGCATACAAGTCGGTAATGGTGATTTTATGAGTGATATTGATTGAAAAATGTTTGAGGAATAGTTGAGCAAGCTATGTAAATGAAAATAGAAAATATTGAGGGATATTGTTGTACCGGTATAAAGTAGGTCCTATTAAAGACATGGGAATGACCTAAGCATCAAGTCTTGATCATGAGTTATAAGGTAATAGGCATGACAGAAAGCCCGTATATATTACTTGAGGATCTTCCTTATTGTAGAATTTAAGGAACTTAGGAAGTTCCCAGTGAGGAGGATAAGATTTGTACGAAACCGATGGATGAATAAGCTCATTGCATATTTGTTCATATGATAGTGTATTCTTGATACCCGTTTGAGGCTGGATATTCTTTCATTAAATCTTGAAGAGGGTCTATTTGCTGTCATTGTTGTGTATTGAACCAACTAGGCTGATTATACAAGGTTGACTAGGTTGTTGCTATTAAATATTGTTTGGGAATGTTTTTCTGAGGGTTTATTCTATTGAGAAATATTTATTGGAAGTTTTAGGTTATATTTATAGATGGTTGTGAAACCAAGGGTTGAGGGTTGGATATACTGAAGGTTGGATAGGCATGATGGTGTTGAAAAGGGGTTGTGATTGTTGGGGTATGTGTTGGAAAGGAATAGATGTGTGAATAAGAGGTTGTGACTATTGTGGGATGTGTTGAAAGGGGATAGAAGTATGAATAAGTGTATGAATTATTGTGAAAAGGGTGCATTTGGGCATAGATTGAGAAGAAGCAGGAATAGTAGATGATTGTTGCGAAGAGGGGAGAACAATAGAAATACAACTAGTATTGATAAGTGGGGTTGATGTGGGAATAAACATAACTATGTTTTGAACAATGGACGTAGGTTGTTGGGATGGGGGAGGTTGAGCTATACTTGATGGTACAACTACGGTCATGAGAGAGGAGTCTAAATATCATAAGAAACCTGGAGGTGTTTGTGTGGATGAAGATGTGTTCGATTATTTTTAGGTGGTGTGGAACCAGTCGAAGGGTGTGGTGAAGACGTGGATTGTTGATTGGTCGTGTCTTGTAAGGAGACTACTTTGAGATCGAAGGCAATAATAGAGTCAAAGACATATGATCAAATGTTTATGATTGATTGCTAGTAGGATATGGATGTACTTGTTGAATAACCAACTCATAATTAGGATCAATGAGATGGGTATAAACACATGAGGGATCTGGTACATAAGGTCATGGTTTAGGTAAGGATGGATGAAGATGAACACCCCGAGTAACAACAAGGTATGCATTAAGAGCAACGAGGTTTGAATCCAAAATTTTAGAGAAGACAGGGTCCCCGCTATTAAAGAAATGGGGACTGAAAGGATCAGGTATCTCAGATGAAGCGGATTAGCTACTAGGAGAATGAGGCTATTTTTGATCTTTTAGTTGAGGTGATAGAGCATCCCGTCATTCATCAATTATATGTGCGTCCTCGAGGTGGGTTTGAAGATTGTCAATGGATCGTTGGAAGTTTTCAGTCATATTGTTTAGAATTTTGATACTAGATTGTTTAATTGTAAGAAGCATAGAAACAAATAATCACCTAATAATGAAAAATAAAACTAGATAGTTGATTACAAACAATCGAAAATCATGCAAAATAATTTTTGATTATCTTGATCAATTTAGAAGAAAAGTGAAATTTGTAAAACATATGATAAGGTCTTAGGAAGTGACCATCTAAGGATGGTTTTAGGTAATGTTTAAGGCTAGATTCCTTGATATACCCAAAGGTACATGAGGCCCAAATATGTGTCAGTGCTAGTACGGGGCTTGGTATTGGGGCCTACCCCTCACTTCACAGTCCCATAATGATAAGGGAGTCGAGTGCTTAGCCAATATACCAACAACCAATTATTTATACTCACCATAACACCGAGTCGGTTTCCCTATTGGGTGATGAAATCCCAATAGTTTCACCTGGTAGAATGTTTCAATGCAGTTTATGTTTGATGTGATTTGGTTGTGTGTGGGGGAAGTTAAGTGAATGCAATATATTAACCTCCTAATTAAGCTATGTGATCAAGCATGATGAAAGGTTCATTTTAAGCCCAAAAGAAATATTACTTTTGATGAGAGAAACAAACGATATGTAATTCTTTTAAAGAAAAAGAGAGGACAAAAACACACCTATAAATGCTTCCTTTTAATTTGTTTAATTTTTGATTTTTTAGCACAACAATAGTGTAGTAAGTAAAATCTCCCAAATCAGCAATCTGAAGGGTTAGTAGAAAACAAAAGACAAAAAAAAAAAATGGATGTCAAGGCTGATTGACCGAGTAATTAGAAATAGTCACAAAGATCATCGAAATTGAATCATGGGTGATTCACACCAATCACTAGTGATTTAATTGGATTTCGACGATTACAGAGTAGAAGGCCTAAAATGAATGAAAAATTGATTTAAATGAAAGAAAAAGGGACTAGGTCCTATCAGGTGTGCCATAATGTGTGAGAGAGTTTTTTCTTTCCAACTTTAACTTATTAAAATGAAATAAAAAAACAAACTAACCTCAAAAGATGACAAGGTTTACCGATACCCACGAGATAGCTGATGTTGATATGGATGGATGATTGAAACTACCAAGTCCAAATGAAAGCACAAGTCCTCCTATCCTAGAAAGCACTCTGCAATCAAAGACAATAAACATAAGATGTTAGATAAATGGATAAATGAGCTGCTTGGAAAAGGTTGATTCCAAGAATCCAAAGGGACTTCCTTAGAGGATGTCATCTTGCTTTAAGACAATTAAGTAGATTGATAAAGATAATGATAAAGATATGTAATAGACAATGATAAATGGATAATATATGAGAATCTCTAGAACTCAAGGTTGAAAGGCAAGTCATGTGTGGCTTCAAAGGTGGCCCAAGCAAGGGTGGATACATCTGAATGGACTCAAAGTAGTCATACCAAAAATCCTTTGTTTCTTGTTGAATGTAATGGAGGAACTCGATCCGATCCTCGATGTCCTCAATGTCGGTGGCAAATTTTATTACACACAAAGTCAACTCACGAAGGATGTTGTAATTTTCCTAGAAAGAAGGGTGCTAAACTATAGGAGATCATAAATGCTTGAAATTGATGTGAATGCTCAGAATTGCCATCTAACAGAGAGAGCCATGCTTAGAAACAACAAGTTAAATGCAAGTAGATTTGATAAAATGATACTAAACTAATAAAATGATAAAGTGTGATGTTTTGATAGGATTTCAACGATTAGTGATGATCACTTGGTGATTTAGAGAATCGCTAGTGATTACTATTAAAAATACAATTTTTCTAATAATGATGGTAGAAGATAAGAAAAATGACATTTATGCATGTTTTCAATGTTTTTATGAATTATAAATGACAAAAAGGATTTGTAGGAGTACCTTTGGATGCAAGAAGAGATAAAATATGCCTCAAATCTTCAGTGAAATTGATCAAATTTACTAACTTAGTTATCGTGTCTCACCGAGAGTTGATAGGTGAAAAAGGATATGGAAACATTATGTAGATGATTGCTGGAGATTGATGTTGTGTCTTGGTGATCTCTGGAATGCCTTGATTTCTCTTAAAATTTGAAGAACTAAGTGTAAACAAAAGCAAAGGAATTATGAAGATCTTGGAGAGAGGGCACAAAGGTGATATTTATAATCATTGGTAATTAGTTAAAATCGTCGTTGATCTATTTTTTCAGGGAAAGGTTTGAGAAGTGGTTAAAACCACTTCTAAACAAAGTTTTCAGGTTTTTAATGAAGGTAGATGGTTAATGGGAAGTTAGGGATGAGGTGTAGAGGTTGGTATGTTATGATAAAATAGGCTTAGATGGTTTTAAAATGGTTAGGGTAGATTTAGAGTGGTTGGGTGGTTTCTAGGGGGGTAAAGTAAGATTTTACAACTATAGAATGATATTTACTGGGTGTAAGATCATGGAATAAATATTGTGAAAGGAATTAGAATTAGGTTAAGTGGTATATGGATTAAATAATGTGATTAGATGACTTATTTTGACTTGATGTTTTTGTAGGGGTAATGTATGCGGTCATGGAAATTTTCGGTTTAAATTTTTAGGTGTCTACAACAAGTCAAGTATTAAGTTGTGCAAGATGAATGAAAAGACTAGATGCGAAGCACAAAGTGGAAAATTAGAAATGTAAGACACTTGTTATCTGCTAAGAGGGTGGGGAAGTAAGTATGATTCCCCCAAGTGTATGATGCTGAATAAGCTATCTAAAAAAGTGAAAGGCAAGGGTCCTCCACCCGATGCTTACGAGATAAAGGCATGTGACCATGCTCTGAGATCAGTGATGTATGAGACAAATGATGTATTGGTGAATGAGACCTATGTGTATGAGACCTAGGAGGTGATGAACACCTATGTGAAGGAGACCGAGGAAGTGATGTGCACCGATGTGAAAGAAACTGTGGAGGTGATCTACACATATATGAATGAGACCACGATGTGATATATACCTATGTGAAGGATATCGAGAAGGTGATGTGCACCTATGTGAAGGAAACTATGGAGGTGATTTACACCTATGTGAAGGAGACCATGGAGGTGATGTATATATATGTGAAGGAGAGTGCGAAGGTGATTTATACCTATGTGAAGGATTCATCCGAGTGGTGGACCTAGGATGATGAGATGGACTAGTGGATTGATGAGACCGAGTAGGTTGTGTGCCAATGGGAGAGCTAGGAGTAGATTGTGCCTTAGTTTTGAGAGTTACAAGAGACTCCGTATGCTATAGTGATTATAATGACAACCTCAAGAGGAGGCCACGACCACAGTGTGCATGGTGGAACACCCTTGATGGTGATAATTTTCTTGTTAATGAACTTTAGACATAAATGATTCATGTAAATGATAGCTTGAGTGACACAGAGCCAAGGAAGACCCAAGAGCATGTCACAACCTTTCATTGAAGGTGTCATAATGAATGACACAAGCATGGTGAGAGTTCTAACTATAACCGGAAGCTTGACGAAACCATAAGATTTGGGAATTGGATATGAGATATGAGAGAGTGGATAGTTGATAGTGACAAGGAGTGCAATAGAGCACACACCCATATGAATCGATGGATTAATCATTGTATTATTGATAGCATGAGGGATTCGATAGAATCATGAATATGTAATGTATCAAAAGAGAATGTGGCATGATAATCATGATCATAGAATGTAATAAATGGTGGAGATGCATCAACATTAGCAACTAGAAAATCAAGAGCCCCAATGAAGGAGGAGGCACTACACGATATGTATGATTAGCTAAAGAATCAAAACTTGTTTGTCATGCTTAGGGAGAGGATCATTAAATATTTTGAGATTTTTGTTTTCATTGACCGACGTAGATGTCAAAGGCTCAAGGAGCTTGATTGCATTATTTTCGATGAGATCTTGAATAAGATGTCGAGTTTGAAACATCGATCTGTAGAATTCCCAATGCATTGATGATAGTCACATCTAAATTTTTTGTTATAATTACATCCTTTAGGTCGAGATGGATCCAAATTAAGTGGAGGAGGAAGCATAATAAGATTTCTCTCAACAAGTTGTGGCAATAGAATATGTGGAGCACAAGGAAATTTTGTGAATGTACACTTTGGAGGTTGTCATCAAGCTTTTCAGAGTAGTAGACAATGTAACAATAACTTTTACTTTAGTGAGCTTAATAGCTGGCTTGAAAGTAGATTTTCTTTGAAACCGAGTAGAAGATGAAGCCTGATCATGATATTTAAGCTTTCCCATATACTAGTTTACTTTCGTAACTTAAGAGTATGTCATAGCTGATCAAATGAAGGATATGTCTTAAAGATAACACTCTTATAGAGGAGGTAAGAGACTTTGGACAAAAGATCTTTCAATTTAGAGTCCACGAGTACATTAGACATCTTAGTTAAGTTGTTCTTGTATCGTAAAACATAGTCCGCTAGAAGCTCATTAGATCCTTGTTTAATTTTATTGAAAATAGGATATATTGGAGCCGATATTGATTAAAAATACATGAGAAAACATCAACTAAATGCGTAAATGATGTTACTGAATGGATAGGAAGATCGTAGAACCAACACATTGCATAATCATAGATGGAAGAGCTTTGCTAGTAAATTGTGATCATCCATGTAATATAGACATGCCACATGAAATGCTCTAGATACTATCTTGACGGTCACCATGGCCATTGAAGGTGGGTAGCTTAGGAGTGATGAAGTTTGGAGGAAGTGCATAAGTGGAAATGACAGTGTGAAAGGAGTATGAAGTAGTAATGTGGAATCAAGAGATGGAGATGCACGAGAAGTAGCCTACTGTAGTTGATGGATTTAAACTTGGAGATCTTGATAAAGAGAGGCTAGGTATTGAGTGCCAATGGAAGATACTTGCCACATGTGATAAACAAGAGGTAGAGTGAAGTGGTTAGTGGGAGTAGGAACAAATACGAGAACAATAGAAGTAGGTGGAAGAGTGGAAGTAGGGGGTTGAGTAACAATAAGCATGGAAGTGGGGATGGATGTAGGAACATTAAGCTCAACAAGATTGGTGGCCTCCTCATGAGCAACAAATAAGAGCAGATCTAGATCTTGGGGATGTTCAACAAGATGATCATTGAGCTCTTAAAGGTGGGATTTAGTAAATGGTCCATAAGATTGAGCCATGATAAAAAGATGAAAAATACCTAGAAGCAAGGTTGGGTTTGAGCGATGGGTTCACCAAATGATTTAATAAATATGTAATTTGTAAAACCCTAATTACAGAGTCACATATGATAAATTAATGCTATAACACATAATTGACACAAGAAATAAGCTAGATAAAAATGAAACCCTAGGTGCAAAGAGATGATAAAAGACTTAGTTGATTTCATAATAAATCCCAAAGTGTGCTAGATTGGAGAACTAGAAAATAGAGAGGAGCATATGTCACAACCACACCCATAAAATTTTGTGACTGCCGAACAATCCTAGAGTAGGGTGCCTGGACTAGGTCAATGGTGCATGGGTGCCGATATTGCTTTTAGGCATATGTGATCATGAAAAAACTCATAAAATAATTTGTTGTGTTGTAATATGTTCGCTAACCTTGTTTTTGACTACTTGTGTGTCATTGGATGATTACAAAATTCACATGTAACTGCGAAACAAAAGATATCTTGTAAAACCCCAAAACACATTAAATCCTAAAAAATAAATACGTAAATGGGGAGTCGGACTGACCCCGGTGGTCACCCGACAGAGTGAACTTATGACCAAGTGTTGCACTACATTTTAGACTCCATGTAGTTCTTGTGATGTGTGTGCAAAATTGTGCCCTAGGAAACTCTTGTGTAAGATGCATTAGGTAACGAGTGATAGTTAGATGTAGTAATGTAGATAGACGTGTGGATGTAAAAATAAAATTTGTGCATGCAGAAAATGTAGTCCTTTGTCCCTTGAGTGAGTGCTCGATGGATGATTTGATACTCTTAGAATGCCTTTGGATGCAATATTAGGTGTTGATAGTAGATGCTTAGAGCTTGGTCCTTTATTATGGTCATATAGCTTTGTATTTATATGATTGCCTTGTTTGAATTTCTTAATTGATAATAAAAGACCAACCCATAATAAAAAAAGATGCCCAAACGATAAAAGAGGCCCAAAAGAGGTGGGTAAGATAAAAGAGGTCGACACACCCGGAGCGGATGAAGGTGCGTGGGCGTTGGTGTCCAGAGTCTATAAAGATGAAGTAATAAAGACCATTCTGGGTTGTGGGGTGTGCAAGACCAAAGAGGAAACTAAAAAGACATAAAAGAGGCCAAAGATAGATGTCAATTACTAGTTTTCTTGCTTATGCATCATATGAATAGTGGTATGTGATTAGGACCTGAAATGTACCCAAGTGTGTGATTTAGTGTCTACGACCCATGGAAGTGTCACTCTCAAATGGTGAAACAAGGTCATCATACAAATGTCGATAATGGTCCAAGTAGTGAAAGGGCACTAAGTGTTCTCGAACAAATGAAATATATCCCCGAAATAACAAGATCAAGAATTTCATAGACGTCATCATTGTGGTTAAACCACTCATCCTTTTGTAGAGGCTCATCAGGCTCAGGAACAAGACCATGGAGGTAGAACAACAAACCATGCACAAAGTAATGATTAATAATGTATGCCCTTCCAAAAATAAATTTCCTAGAGTCAAGTCAACAAAATGGTGAAACTCCATAATGCGTATAAACTTTATCCCGAATATCTTAGTGCGAAAAGTACAAGTCCCCACAAAGTTTTGTAAGAACCCCCCAAATGGGGCACTTTATAAAGTAGTGTGTTTACTAAAATTAATGGAACCACCATGAAGAGTGCAAGAAAGCAAACAATTTTGACCTAGAAAATGCTCAAATTTGAGCTACTAGTCAAAATTTATAGCAAAAAAACATTTCCCACAACTAATGGATTATTTAGTTTTTTTTTTCAAACTGATTAAAAAAGCACCTAAAATGAGAGGAAAGGATTTCATGTGTATACTCATTGGAACTAAAAATAATGAAGAACGAAATGGTTTAGCTTGTGAGGGGAATCAACCTCTTGCCAACTCGAGCCTTACCCTTCGTCTTTGTTAGGTGGCATGTACAAGAAACTAAACTCTAAAAATTCATCCTTAATATAATTTCTCTCAAATTGAATCTAGAGTTTGTTTTGTAGGTACATGTAGCTAGGGTTTGTTTTGTAGGTACATGTGTGACAGTAAACCCTAAAATGAATCTATAGTGATAAAGAGAGAAGTGAAGAAGACAATATTAGACCCTGAAAATACTAAATCCATATTTATTTCAGACACTAGTGCACTATTCGACACTAATGCCTCGGGCGGTCCTGTCCTCCTTTGGAAAAGACTTTCATATCTCTTTTCTCTAGAAAAATCTTACTTAGTTTAGATCCAGCCTCTTCCACACAGTCTCTATCCCAAAAAAATCCCATATAGCGAGATACAAGCTAAGTCAATCTTATCTTCTCATTTTTGCACATGTTTGTCATTGTATGTTAGACCTTGTTTAAATCTGCTTTGATCTTAGTCCTCTTATAAGATTTTTTTAATCAACATTCCATAACTATTAAATAACACTCACCCCCTCATTTCACCTCCAACTCTTTGTGAACCTTAGCCCATATCTTAGTGTTCTTACTTCTTGCCCGCATATATTTGTTTATAGGTTTTGGAGTGGTGAATTTGATCTCGGAGGATTGTTATAGCCTATGGTATAACTATTTTGGTAACATTTTAACACATGTCTCTACTGCGCAACAATGACTAGCATGCGACCTTCATGTGATTTTTTTGCAATCGCAACTATGACTAACATTTGACTTAGTCAAATATACAATTATATTTCATTCATCATTTTGTCATTTTATTTTATAAAATGTCATTTGTCGTATTAAAAGGGTAATACATTTGATCGAGGTTGGTCCCTTAACAAAAAAAAAAAAACTAACATTTTCTTTTAGTGTTGTGATTTGTATATTAGATTCAAAATTCGGAAATTTAACTTACTTTATTCATTGGAAGAACCTTAATAAGTCCCTCACTTATTCAATGGTAGCAACATAATCACATTTTATATAGTACGCTGATCTTAGTTGAATTGATTTGAGATATTTAATGATTTTAAAAGGTGGATCAATATTTAGGCATATAGTGTGTACCAGATCTGCCTTGTATACATAGAAGACTATGCCTCCTTGTCAAGGCCCGTGAAGATGGATATTGTGGTAACAATAATGGAGAATTTAGGGTGATCAAATCCCCATTCGTAAGATTATCATAAGGTTGGGAGCATAATATTGGTGAAATAATTTTTTGCAGAGAAAAATTAGTGGATTTTCACAAACGCTTCAGGATTAAGTCCCTTATCTTGGTAATGGGGAGGATACCATTTACTGAATGAAGAAAAAAATGTGGGTGGCCATGAAGTTGGGAATCACACAGACTACTCCACTAGAGCCATGGAAAATTGTTTGCACTTAGTGCAAGGGAGGAATTTTATTGGTGAGAGGAGGTAAAGGGGAGTAAGAATTTAGGGAAGGAGGGTTAACTTTGTGAATAGGCACTAGTAGAGTTTCACAACATTAACCAAAATTAATCCACACTCAATTAGAGGAATACAACCTTGCTAAAAATGATAAGACTAACAAATCATAGACACATAATTCTATTGATTCATTTATCAAAGGCACTAACACCTTCCTTGGTTTTACAAGATCATCATGTGTAAAAAGTTGAACATGTAAGGAAATAGAGGAAACATAGAGAAAGAGGAAAATAGAAGAATGTAATCTCTTGCTTGTATCTTAGTAGTGCAAAGCTATCTACTTAGAAACTTACAATTGACAACCCTTGGAATGAAGAGATCATCCAAATATATAACTTTACAAAGAGTCTTTTCATCTACCCCTCACATGAATTTTCACTTCCCCTTATCACTTGTGACCTTTCATATTCCTAGGAAACAAAAGTGAGCCTTTTTCATTAATTAAAAAGAACTCATTACAATGTTAGACTATAAGTCACTTAAGTGAATAAGATGAAATAGTGAAAAGTACCTCCTTAACAAAGAATTAGAACATGAGAAAGGAGGAAAGAAGAAGAGAGGGATGATCATTCCAATGGAGGAGAGGAAGTTTTTGCCGATGAAGAACCATAACTGTTGATGAACCTTGTGGGAGTACATTTGGAATGATTTCTTCACATTTGAATTCCTTGATGAAGTGGGTTGCCACAGTGTGCTACCTTTTTTGTCTGAGGAATGTGAACAAAATTTAAAACATAGATCTAGGTATCATAAGTACCGATGATGCTCTTCAACCGATGGAACCAAAATCGATGATCCTTTACAGTGTTGGAAATTGTACATATGATTTATGTGAGAGATTCCAAAGTTTCTTCATTGAATAAGAAGGGATCCCCCACTTCTTTCTTGACCAATTCCTTAAATGGTTTCAAAATCTCTTCCACTAATGAAATTTCATTGATTGGAGGATCCAAGCCTCTACACACACTATTGCTTATATTGACAAAAAAATTGATGTGATCTCTTCACAAGAATTGAGCTTAAAGATAACCTCATTCAACATTTCATATCGAGCACTCAGTGTGCGAGACCAAATATGGGAAAAGTTCTCAGTTATGGAAGTGAATACATTTTACCCATCAATATGAAAGAGTCAAGAGTACTCATCTCTAACACCAGTGGAAATATGTTGTCCCAATGATCCTTTTCCTTCTCAATTTCCTCTTTAGTCATCTTTACTTTTGCAGTGGTGGCAGAGAAAATTTCAAAAATGAGAGGATTTCAGAAATAATGTTTTCCCTTTCTCTATAATCTTCTCAACCCACCTATCACTAGCCCTTCCCTGCATTGTGTGACCTTGAGCCTTCTTGATTGTTGTGGGGTCAAGTTACTAATAGGAGTAACAACCTTGATAGAAGAGATGGAATTGCACTAGGATCCACGAATGATTACATATAAGCAGTGAGAGTTATCACATGCTCTTTAAATTACTCAATTGTATGTTTGTGCTCCTCGTTCTTGAAAATGAATACATGTAGTAGAATCCTTGAACAAATGTGCATTGCCATCATATGTTGCTTGACCCAATGATATTATTATCATTTCATAGTCTACTTGAGTCATCTCCTCTATGGGTTTTATAACTTTCAACCAGGGAAACTTCTACATACCAATTACCAGAAACACCATTGAAAAAGTGAGAAGTTACCTATGCTTTCCTAACTCATTTGATCTTCACGATCCTTGAGATAACTTTAAAATCCGATGTTGAAGCATGTTACACTATCCTTGGATCACTCCCAATCAACTCTTAGATCAAAGGAAAATTTTCAGGTTGCCATGGATCAACATTAGGCATGATGACACTTTTAGGTTCATGATGAGGGATCATATATTGTACTTGATGTGATGACTCTATTGGTGAAGAGGAAACACTTGGGAACCAATGCATATATGGAGATTGTGAAGGATCGATCTCACCTTTCTTAAGATCTTCAACGGGGTCCTTAATGACTCTAGTTTTCTTATGGAGCCTCTTGGGGTGAGATCATTCTATTTTTTCTTCTTCCATGAACTTTATCTTTGAGTAATCCCTTGAATGAGTGGAGTTTTTAATCTCTCGAGATGCTTTCAAGGATGAAATGTGAGATTTTTTCTTGAAATAGTTAGGAGTCCAATGGACTCAATGATGAAAATTCCATTTTTTCTGAACCACTCTCTTGATCTTTGAATCACTACCACAATCCTCTCATTGATGTCACTTGATTCTCTTATGTTCCATGAGATAGGTGAAAGAGGTGTAGACTTTACTGCTTGATACTTTGGGTCGAACAAATCTGATCCATCATCTCTAACTCCTTCAATGAACCAATCAAAGTTAAAACTCCTCATTTGATCGACTAACATCCACATATGGTCCCTCTTCCTCACTTCAAAGTCATCAAGGCAATTGTCCCAATAGTCCTCAATTTGAGGACTATGGTGTAGTCCAGGAAAGTGAAAGTTTCAAGATTTCTCTTGATATCAAAATTGGGCCTAGGTGTATAAGAATAAAGGCAAAGGAAACAAAGGAAGCTTTAATAATTGATGCATCAACAAATTTTTACATGAATAGATTTCAGAGATGTGGGGAAGTACACACCCTTCTTTTTGTTATTCCTACACCTATTATGGACACAAGAAATCTGCCTACATAATTTAAACATTGCCATTTGATCACTAGGGTACCTAGGGAGTCTATGAGGGTGATATCAAAGCTGAAACCCTTATGTAGGTAAAGGTTGAGAGCTGAGTGAAGAAGCTCCCATATTTCTTGATCATTGCATCAACTTGAGAGGATATCCTCATCTCTAGGTTACCTTCTAGAATTCTGATAACAAACATGGTGAATACATCATTCACCCTAGAAAAGTTATGGTTACTCTCCTTGTGTGTGACTTGGGGATAATTTTCATAGGTCGGTGATTTTTGAGAGACATTGAGGGCAATAATTAGACCTTTGAAAGGTCTTGTGTAGGTGAGAACATATACCAGATACGAGGTCATAATGAACTTTATGGTAGAAGGAAAATGGAGCAATTGTCAATGAATATTGTCACTTATAATCTTCCCCCAATCCACTACCTGGTTCCCTTCAGTGGAAATAAGGATGAATTGAGCCATTTAGTCCTAAAATTCCGTTGTCATCTCTTCACCCATTACCTTTCTTAGTAGGATGATATCATCTAAGTAACCTTCATGGAAATCACTTCATGACAAGCTTTTAGGCAAATGAGAAGTTTTCCTACCTTTTCTGAGCCATGACCTAAGTGTGAGGCCTTACAGGTATGAGTCATTTTTTCCCATTCTTGTGATGCAAACTCTTTGGTGATGATGACCATACTACCACTGGTTGGAATTTGTAAACACTAAGAGATACCATCGGAGTGATGGGGCCTATTCACATCAAGGTTTGTGGTAAGCTTGTTTAAAGCCATGGAAGGAGAGAGCCTTTCTTTTGGATCAAGATCATGAGTCACATAGTAGGACATGCTTCACAGGGGTGATCATACTACATATGAGTGTGTGAATGTTTTTCTACCATGTTCACACTAAGAGTGGGAATGTTAGGAATTAATTAGGTAGTGATCATGGTTAATAGTTGGTTATGTTGGTAAAATGTAAAAAGTAATTAGTCTTATGTAAATGAGTTGTTGAATAACAACTCATATTGTTATATTTGTTTTACCCGTAATATTATAAATGGGTTATTAGTTTCCTAATTTGTAGGAGGTAGTTTTCCTACCTCCATGGCTATATAATATCCATTATAATAAGAAACATTATGATGATATATCAATCATTTTATTTGCATAAAATTTTTCTTGTATCATCATAAACCCATATATACATAATTTTTCAAAGTCTTGTGTAATGATACTCTGTGTCAAATTTAGGTGTCTATATTTTCCACCTAATAATCTAGTGAATGAAATTCACTAGTTTAAAGGAAAAAATAGATTGTACTTGATAACATTGATTGTTTACCGAAGTGGAGAGATTGTAGAATGTGCAAATTTGTGTCAATTGAGGAGAAAGCATCAAAGTATGGTGCACAATTTGATTCATCGATTCACTCACATGGAGATCTAGAGAATGTGCCATAAGGATTTTGGATTAAAAGAAACTAAAGTGTGTAGTTGAAAATAATTTATGTTTGAAATGTGTTGGGTGTGACCAATCCCGATGTAGAAGTGATAAGGGATGGGGTGTTGTTAACCCCACACTTATAAAATTTGAGGAAGGAATGATGTCTTAGGGTGTCAATAGACCCAAAGTAAAAACAATCCACCCACAAAATCACATTGTTGTAGATTTTATAGATTCCAAATGTGAAAACCCATGCAAGGAAGAAATGGAATGAAGTACACTCATGACCCCCACTATTGTAATATTGATAAATTCCTAAAAGGGGAGGGGTGTCTTGTCATTCCCCACCCTACTATTTGAGATCACCATTAAAATATAATAAAATATGTAATTTGTAAGTTGTTATCTTGCCCTACATTTGTGCTAAATGCAACGATTTTTATAATTTTGATATTTATGCATTACTTTGTCTTGATTTGACCATTGTAGCATTAGAAAGCTCATTGTGTTGATTAATGTGGCAGATTGGCCTAAATGTAAAGAATATATATTTGCCCTTTGTTGATGAGAGGGATGGATATGAGTAAATTAATTGATTAAAATACTATGAGATATTGAAAGAGTTGATGTGGTGCTTGTAGAAATACATGAGTTGCTTGAGAGAGATATAAATTTGATATATATTAGTGATAAATCTACATGTCACAATTGCAAATGCTTTAAAATGACATGGGAAAATTCCCTTGATGCCAATAGTAGTGTGAGATTTTGATAAGCAAAACTCAAGATATCACATAGACAATATCGAGAAAATAATTAGGCAAATAATAGAGTCAATTGTAACAATATATACCGATGTTTAAAATTCATTTTAGTTTAAATAGTAAGGTTGTAAAGTCAATTATCACTTCATTTGTAAATTTCATAATTGATATTTAATCTCTAACATAGACACGAAGTTACACATTCAGGAACTCTTGGATTCATTGTGACAAAGTGGTAGAGGCCTTATAGATACACAAATCAAGTGAGCCATTGAGTAAATTGAAACTTTGGATTTGGCTAGAAATTTCGTGAAATTTTTGAATTTTGAAAAATTTATGTTTTGTGTTTTTTAAGTAGGGAAAGTTTTAAAATGGAGCTGAAAAATTTAGATACATTATTATCCAATTTCCAATAGTGATATCCAAATTCTAATGGTTTCATCCAATGGCATCATCCATTTGTGTTGTTTTCATCATTATGCATGCAAATATAAATTTAAACAATGGAATGGCTTTACAAGATGATTTTAATGATTATTTGTGATTGGTACTTGTCATGTTTTCTTATGATAGTTGCAAAGATAATTGTACATGTGAGAGTTTCAAGGCGAGAGGCACATGGAGACCCTTATAGAGTTGGGTATTGATAACACATAATAGGATATTCTAGATAGGGTCGAATTGAGACTTGTTGGTTGATTAGGGGATGTTCCCCATAATATGCATTTGATGAATGCACTTATCGCGAGGTTGTACCTTTTATCTTTTGACAAGAGAGATGATAGTGATTTTGGAGGATGTGTGTCACTTTTTGATTACCCATTATAGGTGAAAGGGTGTATTTCATGACCATGGATGTGTCATTGCATTTGAGGAGGGCCCATTGATTTTGGATAGGGTGAGAGACTAGGGGTTATAATATCTATAATATGAATTAGTGACATTTTTATAGTATATGTTTCACATATATTAAAAATTATTTGTATACTTATAGTTTCTTTTGTGACTTAATGGGGCGAGGTGTCAATTTATTACCACTAGTACGAGATTGGCAACATCATTAAGGATCATGCTACTATATTATTTTAAGGTCGATGTGTGTTGGATCATTTCTATAGATATTTATACATATTTTCTTTGGACATAAATGCAAGTGGTTTAATATATGAGCTCTTGTTGTATGTATGGACTAATGATCATATTGTAATGATTTGGTCGATGGAAGGGCCATAAGTAGATTAGATTTACCCCAACTATAGCTATTTTCATAGAGGTGGGTTATCCCACACAGGAGAGGGATCTATATTATGGAGTTTCTAGTCACACTAAATAGATTTATACTCAAGGTATCATTTGGAGGCCCTACAAGGATTTCACCAATAAGATGAAGGATGTTCTAGAGTTACGACACGTTAGAGTGAGTTTATGGCTAGAGGACTAATTCCATAGTTAAGGGGGATAGTTTTAGTATGAAAGAGTGGCCCACTAATTTGGGGTCATACATGATATCCCCTAAACACCATACCCATGAAGATGGTTGCAAATAAGTTTGCATGTTAGGAGGGAGATAGACTAGGACCCATAAGAGTAGAGTCAACCCCACCACTAGTTGATGAAGTATGCCCACCAATGGCTGTCATAATAGAAGATGATGTAGGTTGTATGGCTGCATATATATAATGGTGGATGGGTGCATGATGTGTTTTATTATTATCAATGATAGTATAGGGGTAATATAGGGTTCAACAATAAGAAGAGTTATAAGAGGTGGAGGAGTTATGCCCCATCAATAGGAGGCGATGGGGGGTGAGGGAGCCATGCCCCCATCGATAGGAGGGTATGGGGAACCACTAGTGGGTGTGCCTCAAACCAATGTAGTGGTGGTCACACATTACATAACACATGTATAGTGTGATTTAATTTTAAATGGTAGTTGTTGAAATCAAACTAATTATAATGACGACTAATGATTGATATGAGTGTTTGGATTACATGTAACAAGTATCATAAAACTATTATTAATGCCTTAATCCATACATCAATGTGGAACGTGCTCATAAATATCATGAATATTGGGTTTTTAGAACATTTGGAGGATATAAAAATGAGAATGCATACCAATTTGATCTAGTAGAAATAGTTATAGTGGAATGTACAATGTTAGCCATTAGAGAGATGACCACTAAGAAAAGATGAATAGATGAATTTTTCCTTTACTAGAGACACAAATATCTTGAGATATTTTGAATGGGTACATGACACTATAGGTGGAGCATTCAATGGTATTAGTAGAGCTAATAAGGTTTTGAGAGAGTGCGATGGTATAGGTCACGATCATGCCCCGAAAATGGTGAGATCTAAGAGAGGCTTTGACCTTTCAAGAAACTATAAATGTAGATAACTTGGATGATGATATATGATAGAATATTGTAAGGGTGTGCTCCTCATTGTATATGATTTTAAATAAGAATTTTACATACACACACATATACATACATACATACATACATACATACATACATACATTTTATATACATACATTCACACACACACACACACACACATGAGCATTTTAATTCACACATTATGTCTTGTTATTTCTTTAATGAGATTAGTAATTGATATTAGTAGATCAAAATGATTGATATAGATGGATAGATAAACTATCATGATAATTGATGCACGCTTATCCTAGTTCAAAAGAATGTATTGTAATTATTTTATACTTGTTTACTATTCATTTTTGTACATTAGATTACTATTTTGTTAAAAATACAATTGCATTATTTATTGTTGTATTATGAGCATTTGATAGTTGTGTATTAATGTAAGGAGACCATATGTATTGAGACACCCATATAGGATAGAATCCTATAAAAGGAACATCACCCATGGAAACCGAGAAACCAATGGTTCTCCTAAAGGGGTATTGTGGGAGATCATAGTCTCTACAAAGTGATGTGTTGAGGAGACGAAGTATAGTGTATACCACGAGAAATAATACCCTTATGTTCAAGTTGCTTCAAATTTTGTTCTAGAGCATAATAATCATTGTCATGATGTCCATTAATGTTATGATAGTTACAAAAAGGTAGGAATTTTACCTTGTTGAGCCTACGAGGTAGATAATGGGCATTATATGGTAAAGTGATCAAGTATTTGTCCAATAGCCTATGTAAAATATTGTGTGGTTTATCTTGAGACATATCAAAGTGAAGCAGCTCCTTTTATGTACTATACGAGGCCTCAAAAAGCCTTAGGTTGAGTATTAACATGATAGAAAATATTTCCTCTACATAATACCTTAACTTGTCCTAAATTATAAGACAAATCCCTGATAATACTTGAATTAGGTGTCATACTAGGAATAGGATTGCTAACAAACATATGCATTCACTCCAACGGAGGATAAATATTTTGTTCCAAATTGATAATTCAAAGGCAAAGATCATGAAATAAATAAAATGAACATTATAATAAATTTTCCTTAAGAGGATAGATAAGGCCATGACAAAAAAATATATTGAAATTCCAAATCAATGGTTCCATACAAAATTTGAAACACAAGATATAGGTACATACTTGATTCAAATACATTTTAATGCGATGAAGGATAAAAATCATAAGCAACCTTAAGGCCCTTATTTGTAATGAAGAAAATTAGGAATGCCTCCTCAAGCTCTAAAAACGTGCTCAAGGATCCACTAGGGAGGTGATGAAACTAATCTAAGGCTAAGGTTGTTAAGCTCTTAGAATAAACTCTTAATAAAATCCTATCATTGGGATATGATTCCATATAAACTCTATATCCTTTGAGGTGTATCTAAGGGTCATTGTTCCCATAAAATAATTGAAACTTAGGCACAATGAAGTCTCTAGATAACGTGGAATTAAAATTTTTATGCATAATTGGGTTCCCATATATAGCATTAGAATCAATCGATGCATTATAGGCCTTACTTTCTAAATATAAGATGTTGTAAAGCACCTAAAACATATATTAAGGACATAACCACTTGACGTGGTATAAAAATGTATCAAAAAGGGAATTTATTCCAACCAAATTTAGTGAAAGAAACATGTACAATTTTTAATAACAAAACATGTTTAAATGGAACTTGCAACATTTGTGGTGAATTGCCAAAATTGAAAATTAGAATCTATGAGGAAAGTATACATATAACTCGACACAAATTAGTTGGTCTTTAAAAATAAAAATCTATGACATATTGATTAAAATATGACAAGGAATCTCAAAGTTGTGAGATTAATACATAACAAATACACATTTTAAAATTTAAGGTTGAATTGAGGGAAGAAATTATTTGAGCATGCAAGACAAAAACATAGAGCCTAAAACTTGGATGAATAAAAATTAAAGTCAAGCAAGGAAACATTCCCACTTGGCACTATTGTTTAAGTAGTTGAATTTGATGAGAGTTACATATTACAACCACGAATGGAGGTTTGGTAACAATACTACAACTTAGTATAGGTTGTTATTTTTGTGCATATATCATTCACACATGCACTTAAAAAGATAGAGAAATATTGAAAAATATTAATGGAGCATCGTTTCATTGTTATTGATGATTGAACACATTCTATAGAGTATTTACAAGGGGTTTTAAGATGCTCTATGGGAAGTTGACTGAAATGAACATTACTTTCAATTAACATTGTATTTGGTTAGAAAATTACACATCACAATTTAAGAATGTAAAAATGTTCTATTGGTTGAGTAGGTTGTATGTGATAAATGACACATAACATATGTGGAGTTTCACCGAGGATGGCCATGGAAAAGGAAAACACGATAGTGTAGGAGCATATGTGAAAATATCACTTGTAAGAGACGATTTTAAGTGCAAAGATGACCCGCACTTCACTAATACAAAACCATTATTAAATGGTGTAACAAGAAGATGGTCCATGGTGCTCAAAGAGCTATGTAGTTTGTAGATATTTTTGACGATAGAGGAAGACCAATTCTAAAACTATTAAAATTCTATGACAATTACAGGACCAAGTGAGTTACACTCATTCCATATCTCAAACATGGGTTCTTGGACTATTTATATGAGGCATATGACATAGTTTTGTTTAACATGCATGATTTTTTTGGGAACAAGTATGATTCCAAAAAGTGGGTGGATGAAATGAGCTATAGACCTATAAATCCACTCAACACATATAAGGTTCCATGAGTATTATAAATTATATGGGGCCTCACCTCCACACACACACACATATATACAATTGAGAAATGACCATATCTAGAATCTGCTCGACTATTAGGGATAGAGATGGTTCAACATCCACCCTCACGACCATCTAGATTTTATATCGATGGTATAACTCATCCTCATGGGGACCGTGACTAGCTGCATATGGGGGGACAAGTGCTCTACCTAGCCTATCCATTTTTATATAGATGAGATGGAGATGCCTCATTTGCCATCATTACATTATTTTGATGATGTATCTAATCCAATGCAACTTTATACAATCTATGAATTCTTTATATTTAAAATAAGAAATTATCAAACATTATGTATATATATATATATATATATCATTATATTAACTTGAATTGTTTTAATTTGTGATGTAGGGCATATTTATGTAGTGGTTATGAATAAGGATAATAAAGAGGGAACATAATATTGTTGGCCATTGTGTGTTAGTGTTGTCATTGATGTCAAATCCATTGATGGAAAAGGGTGTCATGAGGTCATATGTTTTTCCATGAGGTATCAATCGATGTCAAGCATAAAGGTTGATTGGTAGTGTCGGGATTTGGTGAGTTCTATAATGTCTGGTGCATGTTCTTGTGAGCTAAGTCATGGTATGAGCTCTATTATGTGGGTTTAAAGTTTTCATAAGTTCATTCACAATCCATGAGGTGTGTTACATGTGTACATGAGTTTACACGGGGTCGGTAAGGTCAGTTCATGGTTTTTCATGGTTGAGTCAGGTCACTCCAGGCCTATTCCTAACCTTGAAACATGCATAATAAGTTTGGAGTTATGAAATTTGGAGCTGATTAGTCTTGTTGGATAATGGTAGAAACATGGCATTAGTTTACCCGAGGTGTGTGGTGATTTTTCGAGTTTTTTTAGGTCGGTTTTAGTGATACAATGCATGTATGAGGCCCTTGGGAAGAAGACAAGTGAGAACAAGTAAGAAAGCATGGGAAAATTTGATTAGATGGAGATTTTTAGAGATATTTGGGATAAATGATGAATATATAAAGGTATATTATGTTTTCATGATGCTTCATGACAAGTTTTAGGTTATTCTGAAGAAGGATTTGCAAGATATGTCAGTTTTGGTGAAACCGGTAAGTTCTAGTGTGTTTTTGAAGCAAAAGTGGACCTTTTGATGCTTGTTGTGAACTGTGTGATTTGCATGGGGACATGATATCTTTGGAATATATTATTAGGTTAGTTATGAAGGTTTTAAAAAATAATGAGGTGGTTTGATCATCACATTTTTATGAATGATCGTTAAGAAGGTAAGTTGCTTTGAAACCCTAACTAAACCCTAACTCAAAGCAACTTGGGAGAAAGTGAGTATAATGAGTTTATATTGATTTATTTTTCCAAAGTGATGATTTGATGTTGTAGAGGACTCTATATTTATAGAAAGGTATATTAGAGCATGTGAAAATATGTGGGCCCCACCTAAAAAAATGTTTATTTTTGAAGAAGTCCAAGTTTAAGGTAAATTTCTACAAAGAAGTTGACATTATTTTTTTATCCCTAGAGTTTTCATACATATCCATGATTGTTTTAGATCATGTTTCAAGTGAAAATTGTAAAAGTGTGCCCTCTTTATGAAGACTGGTTTTGGAGTAGTTTAGAGTAGTCAACACTAAAAGTGGAATTCTAGGAGCTACATGATGAGTTAGGACTCCATTCAAGTTTTTTTGTGATCCTGGTTCAAAGATATTTCCATTTATATATCAAAATTGTGTTTTTGATATGGTATGAATAATTTATGAGTTGATATTTTAAGGTCAAATCTGGAGGTTGCTTGTTCTGACATGGTGAAAATAGCTTCATAAGGTAAGATGATGTTTCTGAGTTGTTCATATTGGGTAAGGTTTCGAGTGCTTAGAAAACATGTATAATAGTGTTATATGCTTTTATTAAGTTTGGAAGTGAGTTTTTTGGTGATGGAGCATGTTGATCTCAATGTTAGTTCTTGAGTCATATAAGGCTTAAGAAGTAATTTGCAGATATGGGCTTGGTTGAAGGACTTCCACTTGGAGTTGAAGGAGTTCCAATATATTATGGAAAAATGATTCATATAGATTTCTAGTGATATAAGGTTTGTGTCTTGGTTATTTTATTTTATGGGTAATTTAGGTTAGTTTGTGAGAAAGAAAGATGTTTGGTTCTTAGACATGTTTACTTAGGTTGAAAGAATGAAGTGAATGAGGCATGAGATGAATGAGTTGATGCTTGATATTAGTTTGAGAGTGAAGAGGGATGAATTTTGTTCCTATTGAAGGAATTTTTAGGTCTTGAAAGTGGCAGAAAGGGTGCAAACTAGTTGAGTTTACAAAACTGGTTTCTGGGCAGCTTAGTTTGGTGAAGAGGAAAGTTGTTGTGGTTTGAAAAAATGGATGTTTAATGAGCTCTAACTTGCATGGATGTGATATAAAGGTCATGAAGATTCCATAGAGTGATTATGTTCCATAGTTGAGTTGTTATTTGATGGTCTTGATACCAAAAGTGAAGACATGGTGTTGGAAACAAATGTTTAGTGAAGGATATGAGCCTTTTGAGTTGTGTTATGATTTTTTGATTAGAAAAGATAAATAACGACCATGGATGATGTTTTTATGCTATATTACACATATGTGATGAATTTTAGGGTTTGAATAATCATGGTTTTGGCATTATTGGTTTTAGCTCATCCTAGTGATGGGGTTTTGAGCTTGTTTTGTGCAAGTTGGATGGTTTTGGGCATGACTCGTTAGGAAATAAGGGATAAAATATGTGGAATAATCCCTCACAGAATCACAACAGTAGAGATTAATATGTAGAAAATATTAAAGATCTCAAATAAAAGTGTAGAATAAAATAACATAACACAAAGAGACAATATTTAACGTGGTTCACCTAATTTGGGCTACGTCCACTAAGAATCACTTGCTCAGATTTTATTACAAGTCACCACTCTCTCAATACAATACCTAGATTTGTTTGGAGCTATGCTCAAAAAACTCTATAGAATTCACAACCGAATTCAAAGCACATCTGCAATGTTTTTCATACTTCTATCATATGCATAAAACCATATAAATAGACAACTACTTAAGCAGTTTTACAAACCGTGGGTATCAAAACCATGGGAAAACCGTCCCATAAACCTATGGGTCAAAATCCCACCCATATGAGAAAATCATGTTTCTCGATATATTGGGCACGTTTTAAGGATACATGAAAAGTGTACAATACTCTTAGTGTACAGTCTTCAACACTTTCACACATGAAAATAGGCTCCACAACCTAACATGACCGACCTATATGGGTCATATGTGAACATTTTTCATGAATTTTTGGGATGTTTTCGAGTTACATTGGCTGAGATAAATTCATTGGACTGACATCTCTTGTGTTTGGAATAAGAAAATTAGATAAAAGCAAATTTTGAGCTCATTTTTGAACTAGTGTTCCTAGAGGGAAAATGTGACCTACATGAGAGTGTAAAGGCTGATCAAGGACATGATTTCAGAGCTGAAGAAGAGTTTTAAAATATAAAGAGTGATGAGGAACATGTGTGCAAGGGTTTAGAGCCAAAGAAAGTACAAGAAGAAGAAGATAAATCAAGTTAGAGGAATGGGGGTTTGATTGTGATTATGTGAGCTGAATTAGAGATCTCCATCACTTGTGGAAACAAAAAAATTTAGAGATCATAATCTTTGGGTGGATGAGTTTGTGTTTATTAATATTAGGGGTTGTATCCTCCTTGTGGAATGGGTGCTTCACTAAATTAGGGGTTGGTGCTCTACTAAACTAGGGGTTGGTGCTCCTTGTGGGGTTGGTGTCTCACTAAATTTGAAACATGGAAATATAATGTTTTTGTTTCAGTGGGTTTTCTTTCCCATGAGGGTTTCACACTTAAATATTGTGTCTATGAGCTCTCTCTTATGTATTATGATTGTAGACATCTAAAATGATGACATGCTTAATCATATCACCATCATAACATCTTCTATTCATTTCTTTGAACTTTCATTGCTCTGCAATAACACTTCAAAGAGAGAAAAATGTAGACATAAAATTTTGACATGCTTAATCACGATTAATCTATCCCGTAAACATCCCAACATTACCATTATTTAATAACTAATCGCAAGATTAATTATTATCATCCCTTTCATAATTTTATCATATTTATAATTTTATCACCATTTATCATTTATCCCAAATCCTTTTATTTCATTATTATATCCCATCTCAAACCATAATCCTTTAATTCATTAATAATATCCTATTATCCCACTAATAATCCCTATTAACATTTTCTAGGAATTTAATATTCATACATCTACCTACCCACCTACCCTACACATCCCTACACCTAGCCTTTCCATGTAACCTCACCCCTAATCATCATTTATTAACCTAATCTAATCCTAATCCTAATCACATGCTCCACCTCTAAATCTAGAGGCTTCTATTTCTAGAAGCCTCTCTAAATTTCCCTCTTTCATATTTAAAAATTCAAATATATATCTCTCCCGCCAGTGAAATTTTAATTCATGGAGACTTCTTTCAAATTCTAGAAATCTAAATTATGGAATTCTCCATTATTCTTATGCATCCTCCACCCTTGATCTAAATCCAAAATGGCTTCATCCTAGCCATTGAATCCTCCAACCTTCAACTATAAATTGAACTCTTATCCTCCACGAGAGCTAGTTAGATAAGTTAAGGAGCAAGTAAGAAAATCTCTTCCATTTTTATCTTCTTCACTCATCCAATTAATCCATCAATCATAATTCAATCCTTCATCTTCATCAAGAAAATCCAAGCACAATCAAAGGGGATATGTTGTCCAAATGAATCCACAAATATGAATCAAAACAAGTGCAATCAACAATCAATCCAAGAGCAAATCCAACACATCAAAGGAGGATTTGTGCAACTTGTAGGTAAGTATAGGTATTGAATTCTCTCTTTCTTTCAATCCATTGCTCTATCTGGTGTATTATTGAAGATATTAGATTAGAGAAGCAAATTCGTTTGTTTTCTCACATTTTCACAACTAATTTTTTTAACATATATAATGATTATTTGAATGTATTGTGCACACTTAATAAGCTATTGTTGAATGTATGTGAATGGATGGATGTTAATGGATGTTGCAATCAATGGTAAATGAAATAAGAAATTTGTAGGACTGATTCACCCCCTCTCATTCCATTGTGATTTCTAATCCAATGCAAATTTATACAATCTATGAATTCTTTATATTTAAAGTAAGAAATTATCAAGCATTATGTATTGTATTCTATATATATCATTATATTAACTTGAATTGTTTTAATTTGTGATGTAGGTCATGTTTATGTAGTGATTATGAATAAGGATAATCAAGAGGGAACATAATATAACTCATGTCATCATCTTGAGGAAAACATAAATTAACATTTTTAATCATAGATGGGGAAAACCTTCACTATCCCATTGGGTCAATGGTAGTTATTGAGCTTGGCTTTGATGATATCCTATCAAAAATTCAAATGTATGGCTGTTTGAAAACTATGAAATACTTAGGAAGATGCTCCACTATTAATATTTGGTTCTTGCAAAAAGATTCAATTGGTCAAATATCTCGAGGATGAAATTAAACTATAATCTATGGAAGGTTTATGAGTTTTACCATGAAACACTTTTCGCCACTTTCAAGGTTAGAGACGATCCTAGTGGTTTCGTTAGATTGAATTTCCAAGATATGTTGAGTTAAGGTCATGTAAATGTGTTTAATTTTTTTATTTTTTGTAGAATACATATTTAATTTTAAATTTAATTACTTAATATCATGTTTATGTAGGTTCATAGTGTAGAATGAGCTCCAACCTTCACATGGTTGGTATTGTTAATATAGAGTTCCATATTCTTGAAGCTAAGAGAAGCTTAAACAAACCTTAAGAGAAACTTGGTATTGATGGATTTTCAAATCCTGGTGCTTTTGAGGTTAGAGCAGGCATTTGAATTGTAACTAGGAATTTTCAAAGGTAAAGAATGTGGTTTTAGACATTATTTATAACCCCCAACATGGTGGTACAAAGTCTCAAAGGTAAAGGACTTGTCTGTTGATTGCAAAACGTAACATTTCAAGACTAATTACTAAAACATTTGCCAAAAATTTGTCTCTTGATTTCCATTAATGTGCTCCAAGGTGCGAGTAGATGAATTTGATGTGCACATGACTCTTCTTTTGGTTTTAATAAATAAATTATGGTTTTCATTTTATGTGTGTGAAGTTTTCCTAAAAGCTATAATTTTTTTGCATTAGGAAAATGTTCTCAAGCCATAATGAGTACTTCATCTCCTAATTAGGCATACTTGAAGGCCACAAATACAGTCCTAGAATTTTTTTCCCACCCCTAATGTGGTGGTGTAGCCGTTTTTCATCCACAAATCCTAGAGTTGAGATCTCCAACTACACCTTTAACGTTGTCAACATTTGTTAATATTTTTACATATTAATATAGTTGGAAAATAAAGGGGTATGAGAAGGTTTTAATACAAAAATAATATATAACCTCTTCATTGATTAAACGAGAACATTACACATGACAATATATAGGAAAAACAATAGGCAAACTACTTCCTATAAAATAGGAAGTATTAATAACAAATAACCCGATATAGATACATGAGTATAACAATATACACTAAGATAATAACAAACGACCCCAAATAACAATCTAATTTACTAAACTATGAAAACCAAACTCTTATGTAAACAATAAATTTCCTAACATTACCCCTCTTAGTGTTTACATGGTGAAAAACATTCACACTTCCTCTGCAACTTGTTTACCTCTACTCACTCATGATCTTGGCACACATATCAAATTAAGGTAATGAAGGAACAAATCAACTTCTTATCAACCAAGCATTTTGGGAAAACATCCACCAAATCAACGTGGGAACTTCATACAGAACCATCTACCTATCAATCGATCACCGTAGGGAACACATCCACCTAACTAGTGCGAGAACTTCAACATGAACCATCTCAGAGAGCCTTCAATGGTTTTGTAAGGCTTACCAAAAACCTAGGTATGAACAAGAACACATCTGACTGTTCAACCTCTTCAAGAAACATGATGTTGCTTTTTATTGTGCTATTTGTTCTTCATTATGTTATTACATTAGGGAATTATGTAGGAATAACCACATATACATGTGAACATGAATGAACCTCTATTCTTATTTCTCACACCACACTGAAAAGTTGAAAAATTGAAATCCACACCACACAACTAAAAATAAGTCACCATACTGTAGTGCACCCCGTCATTGGCAGTAATGACGAGAGGTCGTTAATTGACCTCCATCCTATGATGCCTTCGTCCTCTAGTGTACATGATACTAACTCAATAGAATGCGAACATGAAGCACATTTTTTCCACATTGAGCGTATTATTTTCTTCCCTCCCTCAATATGAAATACTTTATTTTTTGGATGTATGGTAACACCGAAAATGGGTTTGTGAGGCATTTTTTTTATTTTCACAATTTTTACAATGAAACTTATAATAATGACTCAAAATTTAAACTCAATGACATACTAACACAAATTTACTACTTCAATTTTTGACAAGACGACACTAGACTTTGACTTAAACTTTTGATTTTGAAAAAATGACAAAACAAATCTAAATGACTCTAATACTTATTTTATAAAAAATGAAACTTAACAACTTATTTATTGACTTCAACATAACACAATACTAAGAGACACATACGCTAAAATGAAAACAAACCAATAACATGAGTTGTATAATGACACCATATTAACAAATTTCTACACTTAATAAGCAATAATGACTATACTCAATAATAGTCAAAAATGACTTGTGACAATGAAGACTTGACTCACGTGGTAATTGATAAATTTCCTAAATACATATAGTATGACTCACAAACAAAAAAACTTGGAATACATTTAATTCTTTACCCAAACACTTGTGTCTAATGCTCCTTTGACTCATGCAGATCTGTGTGCAGGTGTCCCAAGGTAGAGAAATAATGCATCGACAATTTAAATGACTAAGCATATGGATGTTACAACACGCCACTATGCTCCAATTGAGGATATTTTCCCTTATAATTGCCTCAGGTATTTCTTCAAGTGAACAAATCTATAGGAATCCCCATGATTAATGAAATCATTCACCAATTTGCAAAGATTAACATTTGTTATGCTGGACGCCTTCCTCCCAAACATGTCAATGGAAATGAATGCAAGGTGAAGACCAAAAAATTGTAGAAAAGACGTCACCCTTATTTTGAAGGTGTTAGCTATCACAAATATGAATACTGGGAGGAAAAATTTGTGTTATGGAGAATTGAATAGATTTACTTTGACACATCCAAATGGTGGAACGCCTATCACTAGATGCAAAATGATCTTGTGAGATTATACGAGTCCATCATTCCTTATTAATCCTTTAATATTAAATTTTATGCTCCAATACTCATAGAGTTATGTGGTTTATTGATTCAATCATGCAACACTATTTAGCTGTGTTCTTACCTGGCATGCCCAAATTGATAATTTGAACGTAGGTGGCTTAATTGATTTCCTTCCAATGTCTTCCTTTCTCACTTCCATAGAGTTATGTCTCCACTCAGGTTCCTTAAATACCTTCACACTCTCCGAACACCGCATGAAGAGAAAATGTTTGTCGAGCAGTCGTCTTGTATATGCATACGATATAACTCATAAGATACAAATGCCAAATATTAAAACATGTTTGAGGCAACAAGAAAACCTCAAATAATGCCCCCTGCCAATTTTTAATATTCCATTACAATCGATGAGCAGGTTTTAATACAGAAAATAATATATCAACTCTTCATTGATTAAACAGGAACATTACACAGGACAATATATAGGCAAAACAATAGGCAAACTACTTCCTATAAAATAGAAAGTAGGAATAACAAATAACCTGGTATAGATACACAAGTATAACAATATACAATAAGATAATAAAAAATGACCCCAAATAACAATCTAACCGTAAGTTAATAATAATTTACTATACGATGAAAACCAAACTCTTATGTAAACAATAAATTTCCTAACATAAAAATGCATATTTGGGTGGATTTGGAGGTCCTAGGAACACACATAGTTTTCTTATCCTTATTTGTTGGGAGTTGTGGAATTTAAAACGGAGGTCCCATAATTGGAAATTCCTATTGGAGGTAAAGAACTTGTCTCTTTATTGCACAAGAAACATTCCAAGGCTAATCAATGAATCATTTCCCATGGATATATCTCATGTTTTATGGTCAAAATGTTATAGGGAAAAATGAGAGGGATTCAAAATTCATGTGATGGTTCTTTCATTTCATGTAGATGACTTATGGCTTTCATTTTTGCATGTTTGAAATTTGAATTAAAAACTACCATTTTTTCATCTTTGGGAAGGATGTTCTTGAGGCCTAAATCGAAAATCCATCTCATAAAAATCATATTTAGAGGTCAAAAACATGGTCCTAGGTATTATTTTTATCCCTATATGTGGCGGTGATGGTATCTTTTAACCATGAATTCCTAGTGTTGGAGATATCCAACTATGCTTGGAATGTTGACAACATGGAAAATTTTAGTGGTGAATCTTTGTTAATTCATGAATATTTTAGATTTTGAAATTTGGTTTTGGAAAATTTTAAGGTGTCGAGAGCTTGTTATTTTGCCTAAATTTTATGGGTATAAGTTATTTTATTGGGTCGGTTCACCATACATTTGAACTAATACCAATTGTTTATATTAAATTCACCTTTACCACGAAAGATAAATTTGCCACATTCACCTATATATTCAAATTATAATTCCGATATTAAACATCAACTCATAATTCCAATTTTAGTGTGGGTGTTGATGATTGAAAAAAATCGTTATCATATGACAATATATAGGACCCCACGTGATGTGAATTCTAACTATTCTATTGATTATAGAATATGCTACAAGTCGGTAGCATATATGCTTTAGCCTTTCCTATAAGGAAACATGTAGTGTATATGCTACATGTTACTACCTAATATATATATATGCTAGCATGAATGTATGCACCACCAATAACATATATTTATGCTATTGACCATATATTCAACATGTGGTATGGATCTGTAGCTAGTTTTATAGTTTACATCTGGCTCATCCATGATTACATACTTAAATTACATTTGGATTGGTCTTAGGTAAAATGGCCTATGGTAATAATAATAAGAAGACAAATCAATTAAAAAGGAAAAGCAACATATTTAATTATTTCAGTAACCAAAAAAATCATGCACACAACTTGCATCCACTTCAAACACATGTAAGAGATTGTTTTTAATGCATTTGTTAGTTTAATTTAAAGTTTCAAGATCACAATCAAACCCTTGTCCCTTTTGAATGCAAAAACCCCACTAATAATTGTATTCCACATGAAATAATTAATGAGAATAACATGTCACTAGACACACCACATGGAAACAATTAATCAGAATAACATGTCACCACACTCACCACATGGAACAATTAATCAATAACATGTCAACACATGAAGATATTATTGATGATGACATGCCAGAGATGGAAGATAATCCTCATTATAAAATGCCTCCAATGGAAGACATTCCTAATGATGAGATTCAAACTAGTACAATATATTTCCAATTCTCAATCTCATGAAACAGAGACTCAAGTTGAAAATTCTAAATAGAAATCTATGCGAAGGAAGAAAACTAGTTGGACAATTGGGAGGTCATTTAAGGTAGATTGGGCATCTAAATATCCATTCATTGAACCTATAGAGCTAGAGAATGGTAGTGATACTCCAACAAAATGTAGATGTACAATATGTAGTTGGAAACTAAAAAACCACATATTACAACTGAAGTTGGACACAATTGAGAAACATTGTGGAAAAGTATATGTGACAATCATGGAAAAAAGATGGAAAAAAATAAAGACACATAAATGGAAAATGAAAAATATTTCTTACATGTAAGACATGCAACCGAGTATGAAAATGAACAGAAATGTCAACAACAACTTGTTGAGAAAGGGGGAACAATTAATGCACAATTTTGAAAAGTTATGAATACCAATCTACATGAAAAAAAATGTATAGTTCTCTACTATATTCCACATTCTTAAAAATGATAGACCAATTTCAGATTTTATAGATTATAAGGTTTTGTTTCAATATAATGGGTTTCTCAACATTCCACAATCACATTGGTCGAGAGCAGTGCTTGGGAAATGGAAAAGTGTCTAGCAATAATTGAAATGGAAGATTTGAAAGAAAAAGTAAAAAATAATGTTTATCTCACTATCCATCGATGAGGTCACAACAATTGACAACACATCATGTGGGTTTGCATGCACATCTACACTTTTGAGAATCATTCAAGGAAAACTCATTTGTTAGCTATTAATAAAATGGTTGAAAATTGTAATGTTGAAAACCTTTGTGAATTGGTTATTTCTAATTTGAGGAATTTAGTTGGGATGGATGACTATGCAATTACTACTAAGTTGGTGTGTGTTGGTACTGATGGTGCATCAGTAATGTAGGGTCATAGAAGTGGACTTTGTGTTCCTACAAACAAAAATTTCCCCATATATGATTCCAATTCATTGCATGGCTCATAGAATGAACCTTGCATACAAAATTGTTAACACATTTGAAAATGTCACTAAAGTGGAAGATCTCATTCGTGAATTTTTCGCTTACATGGTGAGTAGTCCAAAAATATTTTTAGAGTTTCAAAAATTTACAATTGGAGTTATTGATGGTAAAAATCTCCTTAAAGATGTTGATACAAGATGGATTTCCATGTATGAGCATGCATGCATGATTTTTGAAGAATATCCATCTTTAGCAGTTTCATGTTTAAATACCGTAGGGAAGTTGAAAAAGTAAAATATTTGTTGTACCATTTAAAATATTTGGAAACATTATTGACACTATGTGGTATTCTCCCTATGTTGAAGGAAATCAATTTCTTAATTAAACATGCTCAAGAAAGATCCATATATATTTCTGACTTCATAAGGTTGAGAAAACATGTATGTCTATCTCTTGATATGTTATACAACTCTGAAGAAAGTTTTAAAGGACCAATTTTTAGTAGTTGGAAAACTTTAACAGATATAAAGGATCCAAAAGCTATTTGAAATTCAATATCAATGACCATCTTTGTATCATTGTTAATGGGATGGATATTTTAATGCACACTTTCCAAAAAAGTAGATATATCACAATAGTAGATCTTGAAGAAGTACTTGTAACACATAATTTATACGAAAAGGTTATATATGACACACAAATAAAATTAAGAAAAAAATTCAGAAAGCTTATCCCATGAGATCAAAGAACGTTTTTAAAAGGGATGACCTACTTGAGGCCATGGCAAGTGGTGTATCCTAATTTTGGAATCTGATAGAGGTAAAGAAGGCATAAGAAATTTATTTTACAAATTTATGGAAACTCTCATTAAGCATTTTAGTAAATTTGTAGAGTTCCAAGGATTTGAAATTAAAGGTCTTCTACAAAAGGAATTACTTGATGTCTCAGTCATCTCATTTCGCACTCACAATGATTGATCAATATAATTGTCTAATTGAACCAATAGAAAAAAAAGGTGTTATTACACAACTATGGAAAAAGTTGTATCCTAGTAGCATCCTCAGAGAAAGTATTAGTGAATATTTCCGATTATATGAATTGTGTCAAATAATGATATTGGGCTTAGTGGAAGATGAAAGGGTTTTTAGTGCATTAACATTTGTTAAGTCAAAAATCCAAAACAGATTGGATAAAAATTTAGAGACTTGTTTGAGATTGTATGTTTCACCATATTCTGTGGACACATTCTCATATGAAAGAGCACTTTGGAAATATGGAGTTCTCTTACATATAGGAGATGGGTCTTTAATACAACCACTAGAAGAGAAGATATGGACATTCACACTGAATATGCCTCTGGGACGTTAGATACGAGTGTGAGTTATGAAGAACAAGTTAGTGAAGGTCCAAGAATGTTTCAACTACCTGATTTTAACTAATGATTTAAGAACATTGTATTTATAGAACTAAAATTTCATATAACATTGTTATGTAGTTGACATGTTGTGTTCTTTATTGAAAGACAATTTCAATATCGTTGTTTACTATTTTTATTTACAAATCTATGAATTATTTATTTTTTCCATTGTCTTTCCTATTTAAGTTTTGATTGTTACAACTTACTATATGATTGTTTTGACTCTTGAGGTGTTAAAAATAGTAACCCATCATAACACTCATTGGTGGACACAAGAAATATTAAAATGCCACTACATAAAGAACTAAATCATAACGATCACAAAAATAGTTTTTCTATACATCTTTAAGCATGGAAAGAATAAGACACATAATATTCGTAGAAACTACCAATTTATTTATACAATCGGATACAAAGAAAATAAAAGAATAATTTCTCCACGTATAAAAGAAATCATTTTCTTGATTTCATTTCTTATAAAAACAGTTTCTCTAACATTTTTCCAAGTTATAAAAGAAATCATTTTTCTCAATTTATATCAAGTCTTAGTTTCTGCTCCTTCTCTTTTATAGAAAGCTACCTCCTTTGAATTTCCAAGGGATTGACTGGAATCTTCACTTAATATTCATGATTCAATCAAATCCTTTGCAAAATCATTTATATTGAATTTTTTTGCATGTGTTGCATCCTGGTGAAGCTAAACTAGGATCTGAATCAATTTTCTTCTTCAATAAAATATATGGATCCATTCCATGCTCCTTAATAATTCTTCCTAGAGCATTATTCTTCTTGTTCAAAATATATTTTTTTCTTTTAACCTAATGAATCCATTCAAACCTTTCATCACATTTTCAGTGCACATTAAGCACATGTACCTCATTCTTCAAATTTCGATACTTGGACTGCATTTAGAAAATAAACAATAGTAAGACAAAAATTAAATAACCATAATTAATTATTATTAACTTTCTAAATATTATTATAACTTACCACAACCTTTTCTTTCTCTGCATTCACAATCACAACAAGGCTCTTGTCTTTAGACCATTGATTATAGTAGGCATAGGCTTCTGCATTTAAATTTTCTATTCATTTAACATTATATCTAACATATTATCATGATAAGGATTAGAAATAGTAACGGAACCGAGATACATCTTGATTCAATAATATATCAATCTTTGTTGGTTCATTTTGAACTAAATAAAATAAAGAATGTCTTTGGGAGTGGTTGTGAAAATGAGCATTAATTTCTTTAATCAATGATGTTGCAGATCGAACTCCCTATTTTTTAATGATTCCATATCTTTCCAAATAATTTATTTAATAATGGCTGAACAATTATCAACCAAAAGAATTCCCAATGAAAACTTTGTGATCTTATCACCGCTTAATGGAGTTTCGCTTGGTTGGAAATTATGTCTTTGGACACAAGCAACAAATTAGGGACAACAATCCCTCCTCTTTGTGGGGAGGTTCCCTTATTCACCAAAAATATGGGAATATAATTATTTACAAATATAAAACTAACATTCTGAATGAGGATTTTAGTGTAAAGAATGCCTCCATATTTTGATATTCTCAATATAGAAGATGAAAAAGGGGAAGGGTTTTAGAGGAAGAAATAATAGCTTATATGAGTAAGACAAGTGAAACAAGGACACAAAGTTCAATCTAATCCACCAGTCAAGAACACAAGTATTCTCCTTGGTTATGCAAGATTACTCACTATTGTAATGAAAAGAAGTGAAGAAGGCAACACATCAGATATAGAGACTACAAAGTTATATCCTATTACTGCATATACGAGACTTCAAGAACATATGAATTAATATATCTAAAAATCCATGAAATATAAATGCAATAGACACAAAGTTCCTCACACTATAATCAATGGATTGAACACATAGTTTCAAGATTCAAATATACTAGAATTCACATTCATAATTTTAGGAAAGAAAAATAGAAAGAACACAGATAAGAGGGAGAGAAATCTTCTTCTGTATTGATCTCAAAAGTTATGTATCATTACATTCCAAAACACCAAAATCCAACCCCTTTACAATAAAAAAGAAGCCTTATATAGGCTGAGGGGTGGTTGTAACCAACTTTCTAACTAATTGTTATTTAATTAAGTGCTAAAACTTAATTAATCAATTACATAAGCTAGCTTTATTTACAATTTTAATTTTCAAAATGATAAAGCTAACTTCAAAATATAACAACTAGATAAAAATGACCAAGTACTCTGGAGGATGGAACATTCAAGAGTGGCACATATGGGATCTTCACTTTGAGCACATGAACTCTAAACTTAGCAAGAGTATCTAAAATCTCCATATCCTTGGGAATGGTTGTGTTTTCCATAACATTCAACCAACTACCAAGAGAATATTCCATCTTCCTCAACAATTCCTCCATTTTGTAACAAGCCCTTGGTGGCTTCCATAACAACATTATGTAGCTCAATGATCTCCTCCATCTTCTCCTTGTTTATTGTGTCAGCCTTGAAAAATATTCTTTGATTAGTGTAGTGAACTTGACCTTCACTTCATCAACTGAATGCTTCTCTGCAGAATTATCCTTGTAGAATTGGCATCTAAGGGCTTGCAAGTCAGCAAATATTTCAGATTTTAAAGACTCTCCTTTCTGCACCATATTCTTCAATTTAGTGGTTGCTTCTTCAAGAACTTTGATTTTCCATTCAATGTTGTAAACCCACTTCTTAGATAGGTTGCTCTTGGAATCATCAAAATTTTATGAGAAAGAAGAATATTCTCATCCATGGTGCTCATGATTCTCAAGTCTTGAATTCCCTCCAACCATATCTTGAGTTCCTTCTCCACTCCCTTGATAGCTGAATTGAATTGATCCTGAGCTGCAGAGATGTTATCATATACTTTGTATGCCTCATTAATGAAATTCAAACTAGAGATTAGTAATCCTTCAACCAATGCCTCAACAACTCTACCATATGAAGCATGCTTATGAATCTCCTTAATGGCCTTAACATCTTCCTCAGAAAGAATGGTTGGAGGAGGAAGTGAAGAAAATGGAGTGGGGTCTAGAGGATCTTTATCAGTTGAAAGGAAATATTTAATAAAATTGAGAGAACTTGAACATGTTCCTTTAGCTGTTCTTATGTCTTCTTTCCTTTCTCCACCCTTTCAATTACTTTGAAACAGTTTCCTGAGATTTTAGACCTCTCCTTCAGGAGTAGATTCACCAAGTGAAATCCTAGCGAGCTCCAAATCTGCAACAATGATATCCTTTTCATACTTATCTCCCTTTGGTTTTGCAATTTCCAAAAATTGTTGTCCTTTTGAGTCTAAAACCAATCGGGAGGTTGTCTTGGCCTTCTTGGGAGGAGGAGTGGGAGTTGTGCCATGTAGGGCAGCCACAACATCAAATCCAAGGGCGACAATCTAAGAAGATTTCTTCCTCTTCTAATGTCAATCATGGGCTGAAACCATGTGAAGGAGTCACTAGAAGGTGGTGCAGAAGGAGGATTCAATGCAAGAAAATTTGGAGGTATGAGAGCTTGAGCAACAGAGACTTCCAGAGTGGGTATTTCAACTGTGAAGGAATATACTTCTTTGACTAGTGATTTAAGCTTTGAGGCACTTACCTTCCCAATGATGTTGGATCTATAATTTTTACATCATCTTCCTCATCTTCTTCTTCCTCGACACTTTCTTCTTCATCACCACTCTTTCCATGCTCCTCAACCTCTTCTTCATTCTTCATTTTTCTCTTCATAGATTTATCTTCTTTTCCAAAGGCTGAAATATTTGTTCAACCAAAGGAACTTCTTCATTGATTCATGAGCCTTCTCCTACTCAAATTATTTCTCGGGAGTTTCTTCAATTTTTCTATCTCCTTGAAGTTTTAATTTTTGGTATATAATTTGGTAGTTGAATCCAAAGGTGAAGAAGATGGAGTAAGTAAGCTGAACCTCTTGAGGAGTGGAGACTTCCTTATGTGAGGTGGAGGCTTCTTGAGAAGAAGATTGTTTCATTTTGTTTGTTTATACTCCTTCATTCTCTTGTTGAACCATTGCCTTGTTCTTACAATAATTGGATTATTCATGTCTGAAGGATCATCCCTTTCCTTTTGGGACCAATCAATAATAGGGAGAGACATATGCTGGATAGTCTTGAGAAACTCTGCAGAATACAAATATTTATTTTCATCCTCTAGATCCTCAGGAATCAAAACTTGATACACATTGAAGTCTCTGATCTGCTTTGGAGGGAAAGTCTGCCAAAATATCTCTTCCTTACTTCATACTCATCAGAACAATCTTCCCAATAGTATTTAATGGAGGGAAGGTGATAATAGGACATTCTCAAATGTTTGAAATAAATCCTTTTATATCAAAGGAGGATTCTTTGATACGAATGTAACTTAAAATAAGAAATTATTCTCATCAACATTCTAGGCATCTAGGGCTAATTTGCATATATAATTACCCAAGGAGATGGGAAACTGGATTCTTGATATTTTCTTGTCCACGCATGTCCTATGTAGCATGTCAAGTTGCTACAAAATTCCACAAAAATCAATTTATCTTTACAATACATAGGTATTTTATTGGGTGCACCTTCAAAACTAGCTAGTCTAATATAGGAAAACTTCTTAAATTGTATAAAGAGGTTGTCATATGTTGAAATCAATTACTTAGCTTCTACAAACACCCTTTCAACTATGTTCCCCTCAAGAATTCTAACAATGAACATTGTAAAAGCATCATTTACCCTCCTATGGTGGAACTTGTTGTTTTCAAAGGTAAGTTGTGGGTAAAATTCATAGACATGTTCATTTTTCTTATCATCTTGAGGAGATAATCCTACCCACAATCTATAAGTTGTAATTGTATACATGAGGTAGGAGGTCATGTAGAAGGTTTTACTCTACTGCACATTGAACCAATTTCTCAGTGAGATTTTCACAAATAATTTCCCCTAGTTCAAATTTTGTTTTCCTTCACAAATGATGTTAATGTAGACACACATCCAAACTGAAACTCATTTGTGGAAGGTAGGCCCATTAGTCTTGCAAGAAGAGTGATCATGTCTGATAGTTCCTCCTTGAAATTTGATCTGTATAGAACCTTAGGCAATTTTGAAACTCCTCTCTTTGGGGCCTTGAGCCATGATTTGGCTATCATTTATTTGTATCTATCTTTATCTAAAAAAAATTGATCTTGGGCCATGGTCAGGGTATTGGAATCTTCAAACACAAGGATACACATGGCTGAGTTTATATAGCCAACATCAAGTTTGGAAATGATTTGGCCTTGGGATCTTTAATTTCTTTGGTTACAGGATCAAAGCATGAGGTAAAAACAAGGAAAATATCACCACCGGATGAGAGAGGGAAAATCGAGAGCATAAGCAATTCCATAATTTTTAATGCATTGGGAGCATCATCGATGAATTCGGGCCCAGAAATCACCTAGATTCAAATGTCTCACATCAATATCCCCAATATTTGGAACAAAATTTTCCAAGGAATATATCTGCTCATACCCCCATACTATAACTTCATGGTGGAAAAGGAGGGAAAAACACAAAGGAATGGAGCTCAATTATGGATTTCAGGAGAAATTGAGAAAAAAGGCACAAAACTCAATTTTATACCAAGCAAAACAAAGAGGTTCTAGAATGACTTACCTTTGTTATAAGAAGAACGACATTCAAAAAATGGTCCTGGAGCAATTTGAATTTTTGAAAATGGCCCAAAAATCATCAAGTTATGGTTGAAAATGTGTTTAAGGGCACGAGAGTGAAAATGATAAGGCATAATGATATTCATGACCTTTGGAATGATGAAAATGAATCACTTTTACCCTTTTTATGTCAAACAACTCGATAAAATGGTGAAAATGAGGGTTTTAGTGGAATGTGAGGAATGATAATGTTTGAAGAACCCTTTTTATCACTTTTCCTTTATATTGCGGTTATGATGGGTTTTCGGAGAAACAAAGGCCGGAGTGAACAAGGGACTTGTGTGCAAAAAATTTCTGAAACACCCACAATGTGAACAAAGGCTATAAGGTATGAAAAATGTAGGCTTGTGGGGAATGGAGCCTCAGGGTGAAACAAGGATTGGGAGTTATTAGAATGTCTGAAGTATCCCCAATACTAAGGAATTAGAAATATGCAGAGAAAACAAATATTTAAGGAACATGAGGCCTAAAAGCACAACTTCCACTTATTCCCGAAACTCTTGAAAAGCCCACAATACAAAAAAGTTTCAAAAAAATGACTTGCGGAAACAAATGGCCTCAGGGAACATTTCCATGAAACAATGAAAGATCCGCACAAAATGAAACGACATCAATGCAGTAAAATGGGGATGTAGGGAACAGGAGGCCTAAAGGAATTTGTTCCTCGTGTTCCTCCTAACCCGAAATTACCACAATACACTCCTTTCACCCAAAACCTCAAAAACAACTAACTGTTTTGATTTTTTCCATTCCCAGGACTTCACAAATGAAAAAAAAAATTGGGCAAAGGGCTCACTTGACCAAAAAATTCATTTTTTTGACAATTTACACATTTTTGGGTAAGTGACAACACCTCGGATTTGAAGATGGTACGTTGGATGTTTTTTTCTCTTTCTTGGAAAGCCTATGTTGGACCCTGAATCAGATGTAGAGGATTGAAATTTGTAGGGGCCTGGTCCCCGCTTCCAAAACCAAGATATTCCTCATCCAAATCAATTTGATTTAGAACTGAAATTCCACCCATGCTTTGTAAACCACCGACAAAAAAGTGGGGAACTTGGAGGTAGACAAAGGGATAATTCCCCCACTAACATTAAAAAATATAATATTTTTACCCCTTGTGCGAACATTGTGGGGAGGTGGTCATAAGAGTGGTGGAAAATATGGTCTAACAATAACACTATGAGTATGAGATGGTGGAGGCATTGCAATAGGAAATCAAATCAGAAATGAAGAACATATAAAGAATAGAATGATTGAATAATTAAAGGTTAAATAACTATTTTTGCAAGAAACATTACTTAGTTTCATAGTCTATTGCTATATTGTTACAGATTGGCTCATGTTGTTGCCCTTGTTGAACAACATTAGAAGTAGCACCATAATAAATAGCTCCCGATTAACCATACAATTAATTAGTAACTTGATTTAAAAATAAATGAAACTAAAATATATTAAAATGTAAAAGGTAATTGGAAACATACCTTGGGCTTAATGAGGAGACATGTTTTGTGGAGACTGCACTTCTTCAAATTCATATTCATATCTTTGGGAAACTAGAGGAGGTCGATGGTGGCTTGTATTGCTTGGATGATGTTACCAAATTGAATGAGTACGTTATAAAGAATGTAAAATAATAATATTTCTAAAAATATTTAACATTACTACAAATTGAAATGTAAAAACCTACAAATGTCTCAAGTTGTTGAGGTGTTAAATAACTCCTCATGCATTTGCTATATTTGCCTGATCGGATCTTTGGTCAATTCCTCTAATAGATCATATCCCCAATACTATCTCCAACACCCTCAGGTGGTAAGAGTCCTCTTATAGTGGCGTCTCTTTGGGTGATAACTACAGCCTCAATGCTTTGTTAAAAATAAATATAATATAAATATTTAATATAATACTATAACAAAATAGGAGAATTCTTAATGTAAAAATTAAATTGAATTAAAGAAAGGTTTAGTTTAAAATCATTTCACCTCTAACTTTTCCATGGACAAGGAAAATGTCTTCAACTTTTGGTGGCATGTAGTTGAAATAGGGGTGTTGTGTAAATTGTGAAAAGTATCAAAATATAATGAAAGTATATAATTACTTGTTGTAATTACAACAAATTATTTCACAAGAGCATTACTGATGTCATTCCTTGGTAGATAAGTAGGTGCACCAATCATATTGGTGATCGCCAAGGGTATGTATAATGTAAACCAATGCCTAGTTAGGAATGTTAGTATATCTTCCCTATAAAATAATCCTGCTCAGGAAAAATTCCACCATGGCATGTAGAAATAGGTGTGTGACATCCTAAGTGATATTCCATTTTTGGAAGGATTTGATGCTTTTGGATTAATTATCCGGCCGAATTCAAACTCCAAGTACTTGAAATATTCATTAATCAAGTTCTTTGTTGTGACATGATCCAAATTTTTATGTGGAATCCTATCAAATGTTGAATATCTTCAGGGGATGTTCTAAACAAAAGTGTGCGCGATGTGAGTTGTACGTGAAAAGTATAATCCTGAATGTTGAAATTTGATACTAGGTAGTTAAGTAACTTGTAGTATGTTTCAATTTTTTGACTGTAGATGACCCTGGTAAGACTAATATGTTCAATCCACACAGAAAACAATTTGGATCCTCTAGTATCCTCAGGAATTGAGGAAACACCAAGATCTTGTATGTGAATTTGGGAATGAGTGGTGTCTTGTTTTTGTTGCCTACTTCTTAGGTCGACCCATGGTAGTGGATTTGACTTTGTAATGGTATGGTAAGTGGAGGAGGTGGGAAGGGTTAATTCTCCTTTTCTTACAATTTTTGCAAGAGTGATTACTAAAAGTGACAAAAATAGTGCATTTGGTCTATTTATAGAATAGGTGACCACGTGGCATGCATTAGTTGACACGATAACATGCTAAATGCTATCGAATGATTGCCTTTCAAAAATTTTACAGGCCTTCAACATTATGAAATAATTTTCCAACCGTTTGAAACCCATTTTGTTTCGATTTGCCATGATTTTGAAATCCTCTTTCACATATTTTCCAAGTAATATCTATGAGATTTTTTGGGGGTCTTAAAATTTTTCCTAGTTGACAATATTTATCGTGAATGTTTTTACATATTGGAATAATTGGAAAAAAGCATATTTGGGTGGATTTGGATGTCATGGTCATGGGATCATGTATAATTTTCCTATCCTAACATGTTGGGAGAGATGAAATTGCAAAGGGAGGTCATAGAAGCATAATTGACTATTGGAGGCAAAGAACTTGTCTCTTGACTACACAATAACAACAATCTATGACTGATCACCGAATCAATTTCCATAGACCCATCTCTTCTTTTAAATTGATGTGTTTCAATATATAAGTATATGGATTCTTTAGATACATTAAGGCTATTATTTTCATGTATATTACTTACAATTTTCATTTTATGAGTGTATGAAGTTTGTTTTAAAAATTGATATTTTCATTTAGGAAGGATGTTCTTGAGGATAGAAACGAGTAATATTATCTCATAATCAAACATACTTAGAGGAAAAGAGAATGATATTAATAATTATTAATAACATTTCATGTCATGGAATTTCTAATTCTCAACCACAAAATACTAGAGTTGGAGATCTACAACTATACTTTAAGTGTTGACAACATTTATCGTCAATGTTTCTATATGTTGAACTAGTTGGAAAAATTCATATTTGGGTGGATTTGGAGTTTTTGGTCCTAGAAACATGTGTAATTTACCTATTCTGACATATTGGTAGTGATGGAATTGCAAGTGGAGGTGTTAGATGTGGAAATGACTATTAGAGGTAAAAACTTGTCTCTTGACTACACAAAAATAGTATTCGAGGATAATCATTGAATATTTTCCACGAATATGTCACTTAGTTTGAATCAACATGATTTATGGTGCAATTAGAGAGTTTTTACATACATTTTTCAATTCTTTCAATTTATGTACATGAATTATGTTTTTGAATTTATGTGTATATAAAGTTTTCTTAAAGACTTGCTATTTTTAGTATTGGGAAAGACATTCTTGAGATTAACACGGGCACTTTGTCTCTTAATTGGGCCATCTAGTAGACATGAATGTGGTCCTATATGTTAGTAATCACCCATTTATGTGGTGAAAATTCCATTTTTATACACAAAGTATCTAAGATGGAGATCTTCAAATACACCTTGACGTTGACAACATTTGTTATCAATGTTTCTAAATGTTAAAATGGTTGGGAAAATGTATATTAATGTGGATTTAGAGGTCTTATACCTAATAACATTTTTAATTTGACTATATTAATGTCTTAGGAGTGGTGGAATTTTAATCCGATATATTTGAAGTGTAAATATGTATTTGAAGTAAAGAACTTGTCTCTTGATTGCACAATAATAACATTTTAGGACAACATAATTGAATCATTCGCCACAAATCTATATCTTATATTTGATCTACCTACTCTAGGATGTAATTATAGGGATTAAACACACACACACACACACACACACGATGATTATTTCACAGTTCACACACACGATGATTATTTCAGCATATATAATTTATTATATTATTTTTATATGTTCTCAAAGTTCACTAAAAACAACATTTTTCATATTGGGAAGGACATTCTCGAGGCTGAAACATGTAATCCATCTCCTAACTAAGTGTACTTGGAGGCCAAAATTGTGGTCCTAGGAATCAATAACCGCCCCTAATTTAGTGGCAATGTAAATTTTATCCTTGAAGCCCTAGAGTTGGAGATCTCCGATTGTGCCTTGAATGTTGATAGTATTTTTGTTGATGTCTTTGCATGTCATGCCGATTGGAAACATGTCCATATACATGGATTTAGAGGTCATGGTACTAGTAACATATGTAATTTTCCCATCTAAACATGTTAGAATATATGGAATTATAGGTGGAGGCCCTGAAAGTTGAAATTACTATTAGAGGAAAGGGACTTGTCTCTTGAATGCACAAAAATAACATTAAGGGACTAGTTATTGAATCTTTTGCCACAAATTCATATCTTTTTTTAATAAACATGTTAATATACATAAAGGTATTTAGGAATTCAATGTTGTTGGGTTGGAAAAATAGACTAAGTATAAAGAGAGCGCATATCGGTGAGGCATGCAAGTGGGGCATGTGAACACGCGTAAGAGCTAGTTGAAGTGGCGCACGCCCAAAAGTCTAATCCCAGGACTAAGCCAATTTTGCATATACGAGCTAAAAATAAGAAAGCTAATAATAGGATTAAAGCAAAGTTTATTTATAGATTAATCTATTATTAGGCTTGTTAGGAAAGCATGCATGCTTTATAGTTGTTTTTGTATGTGCACATGGCTATTTTGAGCATGTAACCTATTTTTGAGAATGCATGGGTAGTGAAGGGAAATTCCCCACCCCTATATATATTTATTGTACACCATTGTATTAGACACGATTGATGTGATAGAGTTATGCTACTTATGATATATTGGCACACATGACTATGTGATACTATTGTTATGTATTCAACTTCTGATATGTAATAATTTGGTTATTAATGGATTATGGTGGATGGATTCTAGTAATTGATGTATTTGAATATGGTGATCACATGGTGTAATTGATTTTAGTACTTATTTGATCTATATGTTATGTTTCCTTATTACATGTGTTTCCTTATGATATCTATAATGATCTACATTTGAGTGTATGCTTTGATATTGGTAATCATGAACATGCATGCTAACATCTTGACAAGCAATGCAAAGGAGGGACTTGGTAGCTTTGTGCACTTGCTTTGGGTGAGCATTTAGTTCTGTCTGGATGAATGAAGTGCTAACATAATAACATCTTTAGGTGGTAAATAAAGACTACATTTTGGTTCCATTTCGGGACCTCTTTTTAAACTATTTTTCAAGATGTTTCTTATAGATGGCGTATCGATTGACTCTGGAGAGTATTGAAGGTTGGATAGATGATGGAAAAGACAAGTTTGCAGAGATATAACACTAGACCTGATTTCAATGCATGTCGGTGGGTGGAAAACAACCTTTATGATGCACTCTATGAGACATTCTTCAACTTCTTTCTAGTAGAATTGTATGAGTGGTTGAAACGTATGCAGTAGGGAAGTGTTGGAGTTATAGGTGAGAATTTAGATGTAAAAAGGATTACCAAACTCTTATTGATGTTGATGTGGAGTAGACTAGAGTTATGTAGATCATTGGTGGGTGGAGTATTACACAATTATATTTTGGAGTACACTATTTCTACTTATTTGTGTCTAGAGGAAGTTGAGTTCAGTTCTTGTGTGAGATCCCAAGGATCTTACTTGCACACTATACCATTATCGATCAATATTTTGATAATAGAACTAGATTTAGAGCACTACCCATGGCTAGCTAAACCCCCACCATGCGCAGGGGAAGAGTAGGTGTGGAGAAGGATGGATGGACTGGTGGTAACAATGGTAGAGAGAGGAAAGATGACTCAAGTATAATGAAGCAAAGAGAGGAAATGGAAAAACAAAGGGATATTGAGGAGTCCCATGGAGTTGAGGAGAGAGATGGCTCATGAAGGATTTGAAGCTCTCGTGGAAGATGAGGAGCCACAACATCTAGTTCTCCCAACATTGGTAAGCACAAAGAGAATCCCCTTGACTTCAATGAGAGCACATCAGAGGAGAGAATGAGGACCACATACGTGCATCTAATCCCACCTAGCCACCTAGCCCTTACGCTTGGTGTTCCAAATCTAGAAGTAGTCATTGAGAAGCAAGCTAGTGTAGGTAAAAAGAGAGAGAGTAGATATCATTTTGTGTTGAATTTAGGAGATAAAGTTAGTAGCACACCCATGGCATCACATTCAACATTGTTTTTTGGAAGTGTTATGGTAGGATTGTTCCTAGGTGCATCATCGATATAATGTTAGCATGCACAGACCATTGGAAGTACTACAATAGTAGCAAATATGAACCACACGAACCATTGGTGTTCATTCTAGTACCATGAATGGGACACAAGGAAGCACATCAATTGGTCCATAACCCACCACGTAGGACTGGATTAGAGGATCGGAGATCAGGAGGATAAAGCATATGGATCGGTGGAGGTTTATTATTGGGTTCTTCTGATCTTGGTGGACAAGGACAAGGCCACATCCCAAAGAACCCCACATCAACCTCAATAGGTTTACTATGAGATGTCTCTCCATTTTTTTCCAGAATATATAGGTATTGAAGATGTAGTAGAGCATGTGCATAAGTGTGAATTACTATGGAACACTAAAGGAATTATAGCCTCGATATAAGAAAGGCTAGTCAATTTTGATACTACTACTCTTCAAGGGCACGCACATAGCTGGTATAGAAGTATGACCCACATCAGACTGTGGTTGATTATGATGCTTTGTGTTCTACATTTCTAGGAAGAGTTTCACATTTTATAATTTGAGCAACAAAGCATCAACGCACTAAAGGATATCAAGTAAGGATTAGCTAAAAGTGTGAGGGAGTATGATGCACATTTTAAGACTTTGTTGTCCAAATTGTCTTATGACATTCATCCCAATCAACATGCACAATGGTTTTTGGAGGATTGCTGACTCCATTCCACAAAGCACTCTCTCATAAGACATATGTGGATCCACGCGAGGCTTTGGAAGTCAACTTATTGGAAGTGTTAATTGAGTGAACATTGAGAGGTGAAATTACAGATTGGAAGTGTTGATACTAGAGTGAAGCCCATTCTTAGAGGCACATATTACAGCTATGGAAAAATAGTTGGAGAAGCTTTTTTCCAACTCAACGCATGAGATGTAAAAGTGGAATATGGTGCACATATTGTGAAGTAGAGGGACATACTAAAGATAATTTCCCATAGTCGAGTGTGCATGCATTACTATTATATTGTGAAGTCTATCACTTGAATCATGATGTTTGAGATTTCCCTTTTTGCAATGCATGCTCACGAAAGAAGGTATCCATGTATTATAAGATTTATAAGTCCCACACTCATGACACCACTTGATTATAGATTGATTGATCACATTCACAAAGCCATTGAGATAGGAGTGCACCAGACTAGTGTGGTGAGTGGATCAAAGGAACAAGAAATCCATACTCATGAAGGGCACAACCATGGGGATAACAAGAATGGAGGCTTCCATGGAGGATATAGAGGATGAGGTCACGGTGGTGGTAGAGGAGGATTTTCTAGAGGAACTTGTTATACTTGTGGATCCCCTGATCATTATCAATGTGTGAGTTCCCTCAGAATAATATTTTCTCATGGTGTGGGAAGCAACACAAGTTAGAAGATTGTCTAGAGCTGTATGAACACATGTGCAAGACTTAGAAGAAGGAAAAGGGCACGGGAATGATAAAGGTACAATGTGTTGTTGTTGATCAATGGATGCCTAAGAAGACACCTGATCTTGAGTTACAGATAGTAATGGTTACTACACACGTGCATTGAGGTTGCACGCACACGTGAGCCTCTCTGAAGGATAAGCCACTCATTACAAGGGAGGAAGTGGTACATGCTAAGTATCCAGATGTTGCACACCAGAAGGAAGTCTACCAGGATACCATGGACATTCATTAGGAGCTATAGGAGAAATAAATGCTTAAAAGAAAGCAGTGTGAGAGAGAGATCATGCAAGGAAGGTTGAACTCCCATAGAAGGATGTGGATGACTTGAAGGAAGTGTGTAGGATGTTGTGCTAAGAGAACATCATTCCTTTTTAGGGGAATGGCTATGAGAAAAGGTACCATGCATTGGAATTGAGCATGAGAGGTAGATACTTCATGAAAATCTACCACCTCATAATCATGAATTTGATAAAGAGATTACACTTGATGCAGTAATTGATGGGTGGTTATTGCACAACATTCTTATTGATACAGTACGAAAGTGAATGTGCTAACTCTGGATGCTTGGAATCATATGGGTAGACCAAATTACAACCATCTTTCAAATGTGTTGTATATGGTGAATAAAACTAGGGCTATGCCTATTGGGGTACTGAAGGATGCATCTATTACTATTCAGGGGCCAAGTTTACTGGAGACTTTGAGGTGTTGGAACTTGTTGAAGCTAATAATTTTCCAGCATTACTTGGGTGACCCTAGTGCTACAATGAACAATGCATATTTGCTTTAATAAAAGGTACATCAGTTTTGAGAATGATGAGGAGTGCATGATTATACCTCTATTTGAAAATAAGGTTGAGCCCTATGTTGAACCATTGAGTGAGGAGGATCTCAATAGATAATATATGTGTAATCAGTGTGTGATCCAGAGAATTTAGAACCATCCAAGGAGGGTGTGCTTCATTGGGAAGACGTGCAGTTTGTGAGTGACACTACTAGTGTTTCTTGTGATAACTAGGCTCATGGAACATATGAAATGGTCGGGCATGAGGTCAAAGGAAGAGTCACCAGAATGATTAGGTCATGCATGGTGAGGTGGTTAGGATTTACTCATGTACCAAGGTACACTAGTGAGGGGAACCCCGATGCATTCCTACACGCCATGGAGACTCAATGGAAGAATGAAGGGGATAGAAATATGTTTGAGTCTATACCTTGCGTGGGATAACAACGCATTGGTGGGAAACACATAGAGATGGCCTTTTGGAATGGCGAGAAGTGAGAATCACTTTTCTCCACTAGGTTTACTTGGAGCAATGTACCTACAAAACATGTGAATTTCATGGGAAGTCTCCTACCTCTCATCACATTCATGAGTGTGAGAGAATCTTGGGTGCAGGGAAAGGAGGCATTACCACCATCACTCTAGGTGCATAAGTTCTACTCCACCTTACATGGTTACATGTGCGCATGGTATGTCCATGCTTGAAGTTGAAAAGGAAACAAAAAATTGGCAAGAGATGACCTCAGGTATGATCCAAACTTTTGATTACTTTTCTACTAAGCCTCTAGTCCATGAAGCATTGTAGATTATGAAGCACCTTACTTTGGGAGATAACACGAAGGATGAAGAATCATGTTAGAACTATTTGGAGAACTTGATCTTGAAGCATGCCTTGATCTTGAGGAAATAGATGAAGAAGAAATGGTTCACACCTAGAAGGAAAAAGAAAAGGGTAAACTGGTATATATGATAGATGATGATGAGGTTGATAACTTGGATGTTAACCACACTTTGAAGGTATGCACGAGGTAATGGACACTACAGATGAGAAGGCATGCACATATCATGCTCCTATGAAGACAAAGAAGGTTAACATTGGTACAAGAGGTAGAACCTAAGGAGGCCATTATTGGTGATTACTTGGTCAGAGAAGAAGTAGAAAAATTATTGAACTCTGTGTGACTTCCAGACTTATTTCCATGTGAGGTTACCATGAATTGAAAGGTGTGCATCCTTCTTTAGGTGAGATGAAAATCAAGTTGAAGGAAGGCAACACCTTGGTTAGGAAGAGGCCTTATAGATGAATCCTAATCTGCATGTGAAGGTAAAGGAAGAAATTGATAAAATGCTCAAGTCTGGTATAATTGAGCCTATTGAAGAATCTAATGGGTTAGCCCCATGGTTATAAGCATTAAGAAGGATGGGAGGATAAGGATTTGTGTGGACTACAAAGAACTTAATGCTTCATGTGTTATAGATCCTTTTCCCACCCCATTCATAGAAGAAATTCTTGAGGGAGTTGTTGGGCGTGAGATATATTCTTTTACAGATGGATTTTTAGGTTATCACTAGGTGCATCATTGTGAAGGAAGATCAGAGAAGAAAACTTTCACCACTGAATGGGGAAGTTTTACATATACAATTATGCCCTTTGGATTGAAAAATGCACCAAGTAGTATTCTCACGCATTGTTGTGTAGGAATTTCAAGACTTTATTCATAAATTTTTGTAGTGTATTTGGATGATTGGATAATATATGGCTTAGTCAAGGATCATTGTGATAATCTAAGGCTCATGTTTGAGAGGTGCAGGCAGTTGAGCATCTCTCTCAACATTAAGAAGTGCATCTTTGCAACACCTTTTGCACTTTACTTGGGCATATAATTTGTAAGGAAGGATTGTTGGTAGACCCAACCAAGATAGTTGTGATCTTGGGTTTAGAAGAACCTAACAATCAAAGTGAAGTGCATGGATTTCTGGGACATATAAGGTATTACAAAAAATTCATTAAAGGATATGCAAATATTGTTGTGCCCTTGGAAGAATTGTTGAAGGCTAAAGGGAAATTCTATTGGGGTGACACACAACAATAGAGCATTTGAAACATTGAAGGAAAGGCTTACTACTTGCACCTATTTTTCATTTTCCTTCATGGGACAAACCCTTTCATGTTCATGTTGATGCCTTTAGCATGGAATTGGCACAGTGTTGGCACAACCAGGAGAAGGAATTGTGGATCATCCCATTTTTTTTACAAGTAGGAAGTTGACACCTACGAGCAAAATTACACAACCACTTGAGCACGTGAATCTTTTCTATGATCTACGTGTTGCATAAGTTTAAACAATACTTGTTGGAAACCCCATTTATTTTCTATATAGATCATATGGCACTCAAGTATTTGGTCAACAAACCTATTTTGCAAGGGCACATATGTAGGTGGATACTTCTATTTCAAGAGTTTGATTTCATAGTTGTTGTGAAACTAGGAAAGAGTAATTCAGGCTTGATCATTTATCAAGGATCAATTTTGGTGAGGATGCATAGAGCATTGAGGACACAATGCCATATGCACAACTTTTCAAGTTAAACCGTGCCACAGAATTAGAGGATATTGTAGTTTTTTTACACACTGGGACAAGTGCACCAAGGAATGAAGACATTGGAGAAAAAATAGCTTGCATATACACGTGGTGCCTTATCAGTTGATTGGTGGAGATTTGTATAAGTTGGGTCATGATGAAGTTTTGCATGTTGTGTTCTAGAGCATGAGCATGAGGCTATTATGGAAGAATCTCATGGTGGGATAACAGAGGGCATTACATTGCGGTGATGCTACTATGCACGCAAGATTTATGGCTAGAATTTGGTGGAAAATTTATACAAGGATACTAAGGAATATGTCAAAGGCATGATGATTTTTAACACCTTGGGAAAGTGGAAGAAGAGAGATGAGATGTTGTTATGCAGCCTATTACAAGCGCATGAGCCTTTTGAAAGTGGGCTATTGACTTTATAGGTCCTATTTCACCACCCGCATAGGACTGATGCATGTGCACTACATTATTACTTGTACAACTATCTTACAAGGTGGGTAGAAGAAACACCTACAAAGGATTGTATAATAGCCACAACAACAAGATTTTTATGGGAAAATATTATTAGCAGGTATGGTTGTCCATTAAGCTTGAAAAGTGATAGAGGAACTCATTTCTTAATGAGACAATCAAAATCTATTGGTAGATTTTATGGTGGCACACCATAAAACTACTCCTTATCACCCATCAAGCTAATGGTATTGCAGAAGCTTTTCAACAAGATCTTGGGACAAACATTGACAAAAATATGTGATGTTGGAAGAAAAGATTGGATGATAAAGTGTCATTTACTTTGGGCATATAGGACCACTTATAAGAGGTTGAATAAGGCCACACCTTTTTAGTTGGTGTTTGGCATGGAGGTAGTATTTACTAATTGAATTCATGTTACCATCCCTACATATTGTATGCACAGTGGACTAGATGATGAAAAGCTTGTGAAGAGCACATTGATAAACTAATGCAGTTAGATGAGTGGCGTGCCATTGCACATTGGAGCCAAAAGAATGAGAAGGCAAGACAAAAGGCATGGCATGATAGGCACATTAAGAACAAGACATTTGAGGTTGGAAATATGGTCCTTCTCTATGACTCCAAGTTTGCACCACCTAAGAAAATTGAAAGTGCATTGGTTGGGACCTTTTATAGTAACCAAGATACTTGAATCATGCACTTTCATTACAGGCATTGGATGACACTATGTTTCTTGGTTACTTCAATGGGAGTAGGTTGAAGCCCTACTATAAATAAAGCTTCTTGGTGTTTGTAATAAGGAAGTATTTCCATTTAGATTAGATTTCCCTTTTATGTGTTTCCTTTCAATCATTGTATGCTTTCAATTTAGTTCTTTGTTTTGTTGTAATAAGTGTGCTTGCACGTGTAGGAAGTTGATTACTATCTATTGAGTTCATGCACAGAGGACCGCATATACTTTTAGTGTGGGGTGGATAGGTAAAGAGAAAAAGGAATCTATTGGTGCAGATTCAAGTGCAGGGTTGATACAAGTATATATATGGGATGGAATATGAATGTCATCTGAAGGGTTGGTGCATGTAGAGAGAAAGGTGTTACAGGTGCTCAAATAAAGGTTCTTATAGGAAATTTTCTTAGATTGACCACACATGAGAAAAGGTTCGCACAGTGTAACGCGAGGTAGGCAAGTAGTAACATGGTAAACTACTTGGTATGAGGTGTAAAGGATTATGTACTTTGGCATGGAGGCATGCAGGAAGGAGGTCTATGGTTGAGAAGTAGTAGGCATGCCAGAAGGTTATGACTGGGGTGAAAAAAGAAAGCAAAAAGTATAAAAAAGTAGAAAAAGTGTCATTAAAGTGAAGTATGGTGGTAGGTGAGGAGCAATTAATGCAAAAAATTATTTCAAAATCTATAAAAGGGGTGCATGTGATTTCATTCTTACCTTGCATGTTTGAGTTTTTGAGCCTTGGAAAGTGAATTGAAGAGTGAATGAGCACAAAGTGTGAGTGTAGAAGAAAAGAACAAGAAACTAGTTGAATTTGGTCACAACCATAGTGGAGCTCCATTGAGAAAGTGTTTGAGTGAGTGGAAGGCATGTGAAAGTATTGGGTTCGAGGAGTTAGGGTTTGAAAAAAAACTACAGCTAGGGCACATGAGTTCAAGGTTACAGAGGAAGTAGAAGGTAGAAAAATGCAAGGATAAGTTGTAAGTAAGAAATGGCACCAAAAGAGCACCTGGAGCAACCACAAGGGGAAAGAAGAGGAATGAACCAGAGGTGGAAGTAGAAGATGCACTAGAGGAAAGATTTTTAGAGATGTAGTATCCCAAGGGTGTCATCATGGGGCATGTATTGGGAATCCCACATTCATAAGAGTAAGGTAAGTGACTACAACCACCACACAAATGCAAAATAAGGATCAAATAGACAAGGAACTGGTGAAAAAGACAACTTTGCACTAAGGATGACAACCCATTTATGATGATGAAGGAAAAAGACTTTGGAGAAATATGGAGTCTTGCAGATTTATGAGTTGTCATACTTTGGAAAACTAGAAAGGCTTTACCAATGGTTGATGTCAAGAGTCCATGAGGACTTTTTCTACTTTGTAGGAGGCGAGTGCATCACACCGCACCTTTATCGGGAGACTTAGATTGAGAAGCTCAGGGCATAAAATTTCTAGTGACTTTGATGATGAAGTAGGTGTGGAAGCACTACTTGTGGAGATGGCTTATCAGAAAGAAGGGTGCATGATGCACATATCCAAGGTAACTGACCACCTGTTAAAAAAATTACAGTGCACCTCTTAAAAAATTTAATGGTCAGGAGATATGGGGCCAAGTGAATAAGAAATGGCTCCATATTGCGAAGAAGATGGTGGAAGGAAATGTCTACAATCTTGCAGCATTTATAGCATAGAAGGTATTATTGAGGAAGTGCACAAAGGAGAAAAAATTAGTTAGGGTGATCCTTCTATCAATTATATTTGCAGAGATTAGGGTCCCAGATGGCCCTAAGGAAAGATGTGTACTCACAAGAAAAGAAGTCTCTGGCTAAGAGGTTTGAGAAATATACATGTGATGGAGCCACAGGTGGTGCTATATAAAATTAGGCTAGAGATGTGGTACAGGAGAATGCACGAGGCCTTTGAACATGAATGGTGCATACCAAAATACTTTCCTACAATGGTAGATGGGGAGGAAGAGTTTGTAGTGTACCAACACTACTGTATTGGAAGATTCCAAATGAAGACTAGTAAGTGGAGCCCTTGGTGTAAGCTCCCCTATGCATTCACAACATGTTATTTTTAGGCTTCAATGAAATAGATTCTCAATAGACACACAGTGAGGCTTAGATTTGATGTGGAAAAATTTGATTATGATTACCATATGCTCCACAAGACTTATGTCTATCCGGGTAAGTCACCTACATTGAGACTATGATATCAGATGATATCATCATTAATTCTATGACTTTGGTATTATGAAAGGTGGGTGCAACTAAGGTATACATCAACCTTAAGCCTAAATTAGTGAATGGAAAGTACATTGAAAATGAATTCAAACTCTCCGACCAAAAGGAAAGCATACAATTGGCACCATGCAAGAGAGTGAGTCCACTCCTCCCAGAACAAAAGAAGAAGAACTTAAGGATGAGGAGGAGGATGGAGGATGTTGGCATGTGCTTGATCATGGAGAAAGAAACAGCCAACTGTAGTAGGTAAAAAGGCCACATGAAGATATCCCCCCAGAAGAAGAAGAAGAAGTGAGAATTGAGACTCGAGGCCAGGAGAGAAAAGAAGAAGGCGACGTGGTTGATCAGGGGTTCAGAGAAAATGAGGAAAAACCTAAGACAGAGAAGCACTAGTATGGACCCTCTGTGTCATTGAGAAGGTCACCAGGATATATCTTGTATAAACCAATCCCCCAGTAAAGAAAAAAAAAGAGAAGGTGCAAGTATGTGCCTAGGGGTGATAGTGAGGAAGAGACATCATGAGAACCTACACACACTTAGGGGTGACACCATGATTATGGATGGGAGGAGGAGAGGAGGATTAGAGAAGAGGAAGAGTAGACATGACATAGAGGTGCATGATGAGCATGAGGAGGAAGAAGGCCCCACATGAGAAGATGATGAAGAAAGGAGAAGAGTGTTGGTGAGCCATCAGGTGAACATGGGGGCATGTGTCAGGTGAAGGTCCAATCCTAGGTGCAAGAGACACATATTCCCAAGGGTAAGTGGTCTTGAGAGGAAGAAGGGGGAAGAAATTTTGAAGACACCAGACTTGGGGTATGTAGATGACCCTTCAAATATCATCCACATAAGGTTCTAGAGCACCCTTGCTCATGAGCAATTATATGGTTGGGAGTTGATAGATCCCAAGGGTGTGAATATGTGCACACTAGGAAGTAGCTTTCTGGAGTATGCAAACACACATGGATGAACTTGAGTTTGACATTAAAGAGGAAGCTTGCATCAAGCGTAAGATGAAGAAAACCCACAAGCAACACATATGAAAATAAAGCCGACTGAGTTTACATATGAACAGAAAGTAATGCCTTGATGAAGATGGTGGTAGAGGTAGCATAGAGGAACTTGGATAAGGTGGTCATGCTCAGATATTGCTGAAGATAATAAGAACAAGGAAAATAAAATTGAGCAACTGACTGAGGCACACAAAAGGGCTGAAAAATGGAAGAAGGAGATTCTGATTTTGCTACCAAATTGGGGAAAATTTAGAGGCATGTCCAGAATTTGATGAAAAACACAAAGACCTACCCATCAACCTTGCATTTTCTACAAGATTACATACACCTACTTACTCAAGAGAGGCCAACATGGAAAAGAAGACACAGATAGGATATGATGTGGCCGAGAAAGAGAAGAATAAAAGGGTGATTGCACGTCATATTGTAGAGTATGATGTCACACCATACTCTAAACATTGAAAGATGAACTGAAGAAGGCAAGGGATGGGCACTAGGAAAAACTACAAGGATCCAGAAAATATCCTTAAAGCATACACATGTAGGAGGAGAATGATGATTAGTCCTAAAAACTAAAGGATGAGTCCTTGGGCAGAGAAGAGAAGTTGGATGGTGCAAAGAAGCGCGATGCACTTAAGGCAGCCAGGGATCCTCACGAGGTACAAATAAAGGAGCTAGGGGCATTGGTGGCATGAAGGATGGATTTTATGGAAGGAATGGTCTCGAGGCCTTGTTGGAGTGACAAGGGAACTGAAGCATAAGGGTCAGGATATGACTCTAGATGAAATGGAGAAAATACTTGGTGATGTCCCTGATAAAGTGAAGAAGGGGCTAGGAGAGTGGAATGAATTGAGGTCTGACATAAATAAGGAGTACCTGAACTCCTACAACTAGTTGAGGAGTAAGTAAGACGCGTTGGTAATTATTCCATTCATTCATTCTTTCATTCTTGTATGGACATTCTTTATTCTTTTATTCTTTGGAGAGATAAGTTGAAACCCATTTCCGAGGATGACAATGTAATTAGTGTGGGGTAATGTTGGGTTGGAAAAATTGAATAAGTATCAAGAGGCATGTAATATTAGGGTGCACAAGTGGGGCGTGTGAATGCACGCAAGAGCTAGTTGAAGTGACACATGCCTAGAAAGTCTAATCCCAGGACTTAGCCGATTTTGTATATACAAGGGCTAAAAATAGGAAAAGTGAGTTGGAGTGTGATCACGCCAAAGAGTAAAAGCAAGAAGACTTGAGGATTAAGGAATAGTCTATTTTTGGGATAAAGCACATGCAATTAAGATCAAAGGTCATGTATGGATTAAGATAATAATAGGATTAAAGTAAAGTTTATTTATAGATTAATCTATTATTAGGCTTGTTAGGAAAGCATGCATGCTTTATAGTTGCTTTTGTATGTACGCATGGCTATTTTGAGCATGCAGACTATTTTGAGAATGCATAGGCGGTGAAGGGAAAGTCCCCACCCCTATATATATTTATTATAATCCATTGTATTAGACACATGTTTGATGTGATAGGGTTATGTTGTTTTGATATATTGGTGCGTGACTATGTGATAGTATTGTTATGTATTCAACTTCTATATGTAATATTTTGGTTATTAATGGATTATGGTGGATGGATTCTAGTAATTGATGTATCTGAGTATGGTGTCCACATGGTGTAATTTATTTTAGTACTTATTTGATCTGCTATGTTTCCTTATTACATGTGTTTCCTATGATATTTGTAATGATCTACATTTGAGTGTATGCTTTGATATTGGTAATCATGAACATGCATGCTAACATCTTGACAAGCCGAAGGTCAAAGGAGGGACCTAGTTTGTCTAAACTTCACCTAAAAATGTTATTTTTCATATTGGGAAGGGCATTATTGAGGTTAGAATGGGAATTTTGTCTCATGACCAAGAATTATAGAAGGTCAAAACATGATCCTTTATTACTCACCTAAATGTTTAACATTTATCATAAAGTTTATTTTGCCAAACCAGTTAGAAAAATGTAGATGACATATAATTTGTCATGATTTTAAAATAGAGGTTTGTGAATTGGAAATGACTATTTGAGGCAAATAAATTTCTTGACTACACAAAATAACATTCCAAGTCTTATTACTAAATTATTTGCCACATATACATATATTATTTTTCATCATGGTTCTCTAAGGTGTAAGTAGAGGATTTTAACATGTACATAAAGTTTCTTTTGGTTGGTGTAGATGACATATAATTTTCATTTTATGTGTGTCTGAAGTTTGACTTAAAAAATTCTATTTTTCTGTATTGGGAAGGACATTTTTTGAGGCATAAACAAGAACTCTTTCTCATAACTAGATGTACTCAAAGGTCAATAACATGGTACTAAGTGTTATTTGTCATCCTCAATGTGATGTAAATTTTAGTTTTCAACCAAAAAGTTCTGAAGTTGGATATCTCCAACTACACCTTGAATGTCGAAAACATTTATGAATGTTTTTAAATGTTGGACCGGTTAAAAACTATTATTGGATTTGGAGGTCACAATCTTATTAATATGCATAATTTTCCTATTTTTTATGTGTTAGGGGTAATGGAATTGCAATTTTATGTCATGGAATATCAAATGACTATTGGAGGCCAAGAACTTGTCTCTTGATTACACAAAATAACATTCTCGGAATGATCATTGAATCATTCCCCACATTTTTTTAATGAATGTTCTCTAGTATAAATATATTTTATATGCATATGATGGTTATTTTAGTTCATGCAAATGACTTATATTTTTATTTTAAGCATGTCTTAAGTTCGCCTAAAAATAACTATTTTTCGTATTGCTATAGACATTATTGAGGATAAAATGGGCACTCCATCTCATAATGAAGAATTACAAAGGCCAATAACATGGACCTAGGTTTTATTCATCACCCTCAATGTTGTGATTATGTTAATTTTATCCAAAAATTCCCAAATTTGGAGATCTCTAATCGTGCCTTAAATGTTGACAATATTTGTTGTTAATGTTTCTACATGCAAAACCATTTAGAAAAATGTTTATATGGGTAAATTAGAGGTCATGGTCCTAGGAAAATGCATAATTTACCTATCCCAACATTTCTAGAGTGATTTAATTAAAATTAGAGACCTGATATGTGGACATGACTATTGGAGGCAAAGAACTTATCTCTTGACCACATAAAAATAACATTCCAAGAATGATCATTAAATCATTCACCACATATTGATATATTATTTTCGACCATGTGATTTGGGAGTAAATTGATGGATTTGATGTGCATGCGATGGATAAACCAATTCATGTACATGTCTTATCATTTTCCTTAACAAATGTTATTTTTTCATAGTTGGAAAGATGTTATTAATGCCAAAAACATACACTCTACCTCGTAAATAGGCCTATACATAAGCCAAAATTTTGTGCTAAGCATTATTCACAACCCACAATGTGGTGGGAATTCCATTTTTATCCAAAATTTCTCATATTTTTTATATTCAATTGCACCTTGAATGTTGACAACATTTGTTGTTGATGTTTCTATAAGCCAAACCGGTTGGAAAACATGTTTATAGGTGAATTTAGGGGTCATGAAATCCAAAAATTAGGGGTTTTGGGATTAAAGGATAGAATAAAAATTGTGTCGATGTAAACAATGAACATTTCTTTGACAAGAGATGTATATTGCTCAAAAGATTATGATTACAATAGCTATCTCTGCAAGGAGATGTGTGTTCTTCCCTTGGGTTACATATACTTATATACTACTAATTTTATAAATATGAAGAGACATATAGAAGAATGTGGAAGGTCAAAATATTGAGGGAGATGAGGTGGTTCACCTTCCATGAATTACATATGCGAAATTTCATGAAATTATTATTTTTAGAAATTTCCATTTTGGACAAAGACTACCAAAATTACATATTAAGGCCCTTAGAAGCACATTTCAAGGGCCAAACTTTTTTGAATAAAGTTATACACCCTTTCACCATATTCTAAACGTTCCAAGCTTTCAATGCATTTTTAATGGATTCAATCGAGCTACGGTGCAAAATTTATGACTCTCGGAAGTTGCCCCACTAGAATTGTTACCTGGGTTGTTGTCTGGATCATTCCTCCCTCCTTCAGAAGAAATGGTCCCCATTGCACCAAGGAGTCCCATCAAGTGTGGAAATTGTTTCTTTATCTGGTATGCGGTGATCCACTCACCTTGATGACTGAGATTTCCTTTCTTGATCACCCGATAGAGTTGAATAGGATGTCCTCTAGTGGTCTTTGTCCAAGTGTCCACAATCTGATCTTCTTCAACTAGAGAAAAGCTTTCTGGGTTGAGTTTAGATATGTCCAACTATTCTGCTATGACCGAGGTATCCAAAAGAGGTGGGTGATATGGTTTGAGGAGGTCCACATTGAAGATAGGATGCAAACCAAGGTAGGGTGGAAGATTCAACTCGAAATCATTTTCACCTACTTGCTTGGTGAGAGTGTAAGGACCATACCATAGAGGTCAAATTTTCTTGTGTGGACCTGCAAGTATTTCCTTCTGAAGTCACAACCAGACCTTATCACCAACCTTGAAATGATGTAGAACCCTGTGTTGATCATGACATTGTTTATATTTTTCATTCATCTTCTGTAAAATATTGTGGACATGCTACTGAGTATATTGAATTTGTTCAACAAACCTTGTTGCCTTTTCTAGCTTTAGTTTTTCCATGAGGCGTGTATTCCATTGTATGCACCGGAATGCATACATCAATGGGTGTCATAGGCTGGAATCTGTAACAAACTTGAAATGGATTGTGCTTGGTGGAGTTGTGTAGGGCCCAATTGTATCCATGTTGTATGTAGGGCAGGGCCTCATCCCATGTACATGGGTGTTTGGAGTGATACATACAAAGCATGTGGACAATCGGCGGTTCACCACCTCTATTTGTTCGTTAGTCTGTGGGTGGAAGGATGTGGACTTCATCAACTTAGTGTCCATCATTCCCCATAGGGTGGACCAAAAGATGCTCAAGAACTGTTGTCCCTATCAGAAATAATAGACTTGGAAGCCCAAAGGTGATCCATACATGACTAAAATAGAGTTTAGTAGTTTCTTTAGCAGAAATATTTTTCTTACAAGCAATCATTATAGCCATTTTAGAAAATTGATCAACTACAACAAAAACACAATCATTTCCATGTTTCAAGTTGGAAAACTTGAGAGGAAGTCCATTGAGATGGAGGCCCAAGGCTTGGTCGGTTTTGCAATGGTGTATACAATCCTTGTTTCTTATTAGCTAGTTTGGCAATTGCACAAGGGGTGCAAGACTTGATGTACTTAACCACATCATTCCATAGATTGGGTCGAGAAAAGTGCTTTTGGAGTACTACCAGTGTTTTGTCCATGCCAAAGTGTCTAGCTGTCCTACTAAAGTGTGCCTCCCATATCATCTTCTGTTGTTCAATAGTTGGAACACAAATGTGTCCCATGTGGCAAAGGAGGTTATCATGTAGATAGAAATTAGGGACATGCTTTCCCCATAGAGAGCTTGATATGTATTTGAAAAGTCAGGATCTGTCTCATACAAAGTGCACCAACTAGAAGTCTCATGTCCACAGAGGTCAAGGATAGTTGTGAGGGATGCAATTGGAGGGTGGCTCAGAAATCTGCTGCTGAATTGACACTTCCCTTCTTATGTTTTATTATTAGGTGGAACTGTTGTAGGTATGTGGCCCACTTTTGGTGTCTCTCATTCCTTAGCTTGCTTTGCGTTTAAAGGAACTCCAATGGCCTATGATCTGTGTGGATGACTGTCTCCTTCCATAGAATGTAGTGTTTCCATTGCTTGCAAGCTTGGATGATGACATAGAGATCCTTATCATATGTTGGGTACTTCCTGACTATGTCATTGAATGTTTCACTATGATATGCAATAGGGTGGCCATGTTGCATGATAACAACTCCCATGGCATACTCAGATGCATTCGTCATCAATTTGAAAGGTTGATGCAAGTTAGGTAAGGAGAGAATAGGGGTTGAGCATAATATTCCTTTCAAATTTTTGAATGCTCTTTGTTGCACCTCCCCCCATCGGAATGTAGCCTTGTTTCCTCCTTTAGTCACTTGGTTCAGTGGCCAAGAAATATGTGAAAATCCCAAGACAAACCAACGATAGAAATTGGCAAGACCCAAGAAGCTACGAATTTCGTAAGAGTCTTTAGAGTAGGCCATTTCTGAATAACTTGGATCTTCTCTGGGTCAACATGGACTCCTTCATCCACAACATATCCTAGGTACTTGAACCTTCCTCATCCCAAATGTGCATTTTTCTAGATTTGCATATAACATGTGCTTTCGAAGGGTTTGAAGTACTTCTCGAACATGTTATAGATGTTTCTCCCATGTCTGACTATAGATGAGTATATCATCTAAGTAGAAAACCATGAAGGAATTGGTGTAGGGCTGTAGGATGTCATCCATCATCCTCATGAATGTCGCAGGAGCATTAGTTAAGCTGAAAGGCATGACCAACCATTCGAATAGACCTTCCCGAGACTTAAATGCAATCTTCGACATCTGTGGGATCAATGGGAATCTAGTGATAGCCAAACTTGAGATCAATTTTGGTGAAGAATTTCACACCATGAAGTTGGTCTAACAAATCATCGATCCTCGAAAGGGGGTAACGATTCTTCAAATATAAAATAATCACAATGCATTCTTTTGGACTAGGATAACCGTGCATCAATTATTTTGTTAGTTTATCGATCCATCTATATCAATCATTCTAATCTACTCTGCTATCAAATTACAAATCCCATTAAATCAATAACAAGACATAATGTGTGAATCAAAATGCTCATGTGTGTGTGTTTATCTTGTTAGTTTATCTATCCATCTATATCAATCATAGATCAATCATTTTGATCTATTGCTTTCAATTAAAAATCCCTTTAAATCAATAACAAGATATAATATGTGAATCCAATATGTGTGTGTGTGTGTGTGTGTGTGTGTGTGCACGTGCGTGCGTGCATGTGCGTGTGTGTGTGTGTGCGTGTGTGCCTCTTGTGTGTCATGTACAATGTGGAACACACCCGTTGCAATGGTCTAACATATATCATCATCGTGTGCGTGTCGTGTTTATGTGTTGTGTGTGTGTGTGTGTGTGCCTCTCCTGTGATCTCTGTGTGTGTGTGTGACCCAAGTGTGTGTGTGTGTGTTGTGTGTGTGTGTGTGTGTGTGCGAATAAGCGGATCTTCTCGGTGCAACATGGAATTTCATCCTCTTCAAAATCATATATGGGTAGGAACACCTTCCTCATCCCAAATGTGCATTTTTCTCGATTTGCATGTATAACATGTGCGTTCGAGCTATCTACATTTATACTTCTCGAACATGTTGTAGAAGTTTCTCCCATGTCTCTATATATGAGTATATCATCTAAGTAGACAACCACGAAGAGTCTTGGTGTAGGGTGTAGTTGGATCTTCTCCATCGTCCTCATGAATCCTTCATCCTCAACATTATTAAGTTGAAAGGCATGACCAACCTTCCTCATCCCAAATGTGCATTTTCTAGATTTGCATATAACATGTGCTTCAAGGGAATCTAAGTACTTCTTGAGACATGTTGGTGATGTTTTCCCGCCTAACTATAGATGAGTATATCATCTAAGTAGATCAACCAAAGGGTAATTGGTGTAGGGGTGTAGGATGTCATCCATCGTCCTCATGAATGCATTCTTTTAGTTACTAGGATAAGGTATGACCAACCATTTTGTAGACCTTCCCGAGACTCTAAATGTAGTTTTCTAATCATTGCTATCAAATTAATCAAATCCCATTAAATCAATAGATCAATTTTGTGAATAATTTCACACCATGAAGTGTGTGTTATCTTGTTAGCATCGATCCATCTATATCAATCATTATGATTCTTCAAATTATAAAAAATCCCATGATAAATCTTTAACTAGATAATATGCATCAATTATTTTGTGTGTGTGTGTGTGTCCATGTATGTGTCATGTGTGTGTGTGTGTGTGTGTGTTGTGTGTGTGTGTCAATGTGTATAATGTGTGCGTGTCAATATGCTCGTGCGTGTGCGTGCATGCGCATGTGTGCGTGCGTGCGTGCGTGCGTGCGTGCGTGTGTTTCAAATGCCTCTTCAAAATCATATACAATGAGGAACACACCCTTACAATGGTCTAACATATATCATCATCCGAGCTATCTACATTTATACTTGTTTGAAAGGTTGAAGCCTCTCCTAGATCTCGCCTTGTTAGGTGCATGATTATGACCTATACCATCACACTCTCTCATAACCTTCCTAGCTCTACTAATATCCTTGAATGCTCCACCTATGGTGTTGTGTACCCATTCAAAATATCTTGAGATATTTGTGTCTCTTAGTAAAGGCAAAAATTGTCTATTCAACTTTTTCTAGCGGTCATCTCTCTGGTTGACTAACACTGTACATTCCACTATAACTATTGTTACTAGATCAAATAGGTAAGCATGTTCATTTGTTATAGCCTCCACATGTTCTAAAACCCAATATTCTTGATATTTATGAGCACATTCCACATTAATATATGGATTGAGGCATTAATAATCGTTGTTTGATACTCATTACATGCAATCCAAACACTCATCAATCATTAGTAATCATTATAATTAATTCAATTTCAACTACAATTTAAAATTAAATCACACCATACTTATGTTATGGAACAATGGCCACCACTACATTGGTTTGAGGCACACCCACTAGTGGTTCCCCATACCCTCCTATTGATGGGGGCATAACTCCTCCACCTATTGTGACTCTTCCTGTCGTTGCACCCTATATTGCCCCCTCTACTATCATTGATAATAAGAAAACCTATCATGCACCCATCCACCATTTTATGTATATATACAACCTACATCATCTCCTATTATGAGAGTCATTGGTGGGTTCACTTCATCGGCTAATGGTGGGGTTGACTCTACTCTTATGGGTCATGGCCTATCTCCCTCTGATGTGTAGCTTGTTGCGACCATCTTCATGGGTATGGTGTTGGGGGATATCCTATATGACCCCAAATTGGCGAGCCACTCTTTCACACTAAAACTATTCCCCTTGACTAGGGAATTAGTCCTTTAGCCACATACTCACCCTAATGTGTCATAACTTTAGAACATCCTTTGTCTTATTGATGAAATCCTTATATGACCTCCAAATGATAGCTTGAGTATCAATCTATTTTAGTGCGACTCGAAACTCCATACTATAAACCCTCTCCTATTTGGGATAACTCACCGCCATGTAGATAGCTATAGTTGGGATCAATTTACTTATGGCCCTTCCATCAACAAATCACTACAATATATCATTAGTCCATACATGCAACAAGGCCTCATATACTAAACTCCGGCATGCACCAAATCATACGGAGAAGGGACTTTTATTAGATGTTGTAGTAGCAAGTTTCATTGTAGATATGTATGCAAAATGTGGAAGCACACAAGACATGTAAACCATTCAACAAAATTCCTAAAGGGATGTTGTCTTATGGAGTGCAATGATTATTCTCAGGTCTGTGCAATGCTACCCATGTATACTTTGCTTGAGTATTTGTTGAACTCTTGTTTTATAATATCATTGAGGTGTCATGACATTGAACTATTTTCCAATTTTTATTGTCTTCATCATTTTTGTTCTATATGTTCTTCTCTATACATTGATATTTGATTGTCTCCATTGCAATATTAAAAAAATTAATGTTTACAAATATATTACAGAAATACCACATGAAAATGAAATTATAAAATAACTTCAAATTGACATCCCTTCAAATTATTTTTTAGGCCTAGATTATACTATTTCCCGTAGCTGGCTTTAAAAATAAGCATGGGACCTTATGTTGCAAAAAATAGGAGCCCAAGCCCCTCCATGGGACCATGCCCTTAGTTAATGTGAATGTTTGGGCTCAGCCTCCTGCTCTCCCTTGTGTCTACTCCTCAGGTTATTCAAGCAAAGGAAAACCTTGAATAAATGCCTATGTTGTCCTCTCACCTTATCCGGATAGGCTCTGCTACTGTTTTCTTCATCCCCACAAATATTCAGACTCACAATGTCTCTGCCAATGTCGATTCCCCAATACTTTGGTCTTCCAACTACTTCTTCATGCCTGGGCGTCCCCGTCCGTACCTCTGTTTCTCAAGACTTTCATTAATTTCTTGCAATGCCGTATCACTTGAAACTGTGGAAGAAATTCGAGAGCACCGCCATAACGCCATGCAACAACTGTTACAGAAAGAATGTGGTCTTTCACTCTCTCAACTTCAAACGGTGATGAGCATGGATCCCCCATCTTCAGAGCCAGATCCACCCACAGAGCCCAACAGGCACTTCAGCTCTTCAGAGACTCTGGATTCACTTTAAACCAGGTAAGGAAAACCATTCTCGTAAACCCACGTATTCTCACATTCAGAACTGATGAGCACTTGAAGCTTAAGATAGATTTTTTCAAGACATTAGGTTTTGACGAAAAAGAAGTGGTTCATATCATTTACAACCGACCCAGAATTCTCAGCTACAGTTTAGAAAAAACCTTGCTCCTAAAATTCCATCGCTTGAGAAGCTGTTTGGATCGAGGGCTAATCTCTGTAAGGCAGTCAAGAGGGCACCTCTGCTTCTGGCCTTTGACATTGAAACGTTGGAAATGAAAATGAAGCATATTGAAAACATCGGTCTGCTGAAACACGAAGTGGAGTAACTTCTTGTAAAGGATTCTATCGTTCTTTTTTGGTCCATTAATAAGCTACAGAAGAACATGGATTTCCTGACAAATACTGCTGGGTTTCGGCCAAACATTGTGCTTACTTATTTTCAGTTACTTAACTTCAGTGTGGAGAAGAGGTTGAAGCCGCGGCTTAAGGTGTTCCAATATTTAAGTCCTGAGGACCTTACCATAAGTCTGGCCACAATGTTCTGTTTAAGCGAGCAAGATTTCACCGACAGGTTTCTTAAAAACCATCCTGATGTGGCAGAGTTGTATGAAAACTGCATGGGCAACTCTGTCAATGTGAAACAACCTCAAAGCCTGTCAATGTGAAACAACCTGAATGCGTGTCACTGTCAACTCTCCAGTGATAACTATGTGGAATTGAATACCCGTTTGGAATGCTTGAGGCGAGAAAAAAAAATAGAACCATTGGTTGTTATTGGAGAATTTTCTGTTTTCCAGTTATTATTACCACTTTTTGTAGTCCTAAATCTGTAAAGAAATACGTAACTGTAAATATCAAAATTTTAAATTGTATACTTAGAGTGGAGTGGTAATCACGGTGAGTAGAATAATATTTGATTTTATATAATTTGGAGACATTTGTTAAAAAACCCTCTCACATTATTCTTTGATGGATGTTAACACCCATTTTTGAAGTTCCAACCTTTCTAACAAACTTATTTTGTGAATATTTGGCAAAAGGATTATTGATTAGGTTGAACATCTAGGAAAATGTTTGCAAGACAGTTTCATGACATTCTACGTACATATCAAACAGAGCATCTGCAACTACAACATCCAACAAAGAGCACTTTCTAATATGCCTCAATGGATATCCATAACTCATTGTAAAGCTCGTATTTTTCCACTGGCTGTGAATATGTTGGGAAAAGTGAGCTGATTGGGCATCAATTACTAGAATTCATAACTCAAATACATCAATTACCGTAGAATCCATCCACCATAATCTTGAGCATGCATAAGTAAAGCTCAGCTTTGGTTGTTGCCAACACAATTACGTACACGAAGACATATTAAACTAATTAGCAATTGCACATGAGTTACAAATTATGGTAGCAGTCATATTAAACTAAAGTATCTTACTTTATTTTTAACTTTTATGTTAATTATTGGTTATTATAATAAGGGTTTTTTTCAATTCACAGTAACTTTTGCACCTCATTTTGTCATGTAATTCCAATCCCACCATTTCTTTTTGAATTGATTTTGGTGCATCTCTATCGAGTTTACTTGTCGTGAGAGACGTGGAATGGAAATGTTAAGGCTCATCTTTTTATGAAAACGTAAAGTCTTATTGAACACTATCATATCATGTGCCAAAGCTCCATTTAGATTAACAATCGTCAAAAATAGAAATAATCTAAGTCTCACTAATTTAACAAAAAATAAATACTTAGATGTTCATCAATAATTTCTTGGTGTCCACTACCATGACAACAATTGATAAGATTGTGAATTGCTACGAGGTTTTGAAAGAATTAAAGAGCGTAGTAGATTTGGGTGGGGTAAAAGGAACAACACTAGGGGAGATAGTGAAGGCATATCCTCACATCCATGGGATTGACCTCGATATCCCCCATGTTATCGCAACCACCCCTCCTACTCTAGATTTTCTTTCTTTTCTTACCGTCCTATTACCAAAAAGAAAAGAATGGTAATTATGGAAATGATCTAGTGCTTGACTCGTGGATATATGTTTGTCCGGGTCAAATGTCAATCCACATGCCATTGTCATCGACACTTCTTCACTATAAATTGTAAAAACATTTCTTACAATTGCTAACTTGCACAATGGAAATGAATGGCCTCGATCTATTACATCAGAAATTAGAACCCTTGTTTTTCAACCATTCACAAAAGTGTCGGCAACTAAAGTCACACCAATGCTATTTAGGAAAAAATTGCAATTGTTCAATGTTCCTCTAATATGTGGTAAATAACCAACCGCTTTATATTCATTGAATGCATAGTAAAAATGTTGAGGAAATCCATGACATCAAAATTGCCGAACATCAACACATCCCAAAAGATAGTTTCAAACCGTCCTATTTGCACTAACAACCACCTTATCACATTTAATAAACGGTTATCAACATAAAAATACTTCACAATAAAAAACATAATATATTAAAAATAAACATCGACATATATTATAAAGTCTCAACAAAATCAATAACTTTAAATGTTATTTTTAAATATTAAAACGTTTAGTTGTTGACTATTCATTAAAAAAACTTAAAATAATTCAAACACTAGTAATTTATTAAAAATTCCTAATCTTTATTTAATTTTTATAAATTAAATTCCAATTTTGAATAAAACTAACATGAAATTTAAAACTCTTACCGTACTTTTTAAAACTCCAAAATATTATATACACGTAAAAGTCTGAACATCGAAATGTAAAGAACTCCTGTCGTATTTCTTTACCCCATCGTCCACAGCACTAGCCGGATCATCTTTATTATTTGTTCTAACTTTTAAGTTCTCAGCGGAGGAAAAATTCACGAACGGGCGCGAAGTTTTTTCTGTAAATCTTTTCGTTCGACATCTTTAAATTGTTTCCAACACTAAATAATTTTAATATTCTACCGCATATGAATGGAATTCTTGTGAAGTCTTCTCACAAGCTAGCGACGAAGTTGAAACAATGGATCGAGCTACAGATGAAAAACACAGATAATCGAATTGAAAATGAATTTTCTTCGTCTCCTCTCCTCCGATGTACTTAATAAGCGACATGTTTACGAGCTAGGTTCACGATTCATGCTCAAAATTCATGCTTAATGATACTGGTTTTCACACATCTAGATGTTTGTGATGCATTAGTTCAACTACACGCAGCGAAAGGATGTGGAAGGGGATGACAGAGTATTTCCATGTTCCCAACCTTTCGTTCTAGTTTAAGATGCAGAAATCGAATTTTCCTGTGATTTTTCATGAGGCGAAGGGCAGGGGTGATTTCGGGTATTGTTGTTGGTATTTAACATTAAAATAATATTTCTTTCACGTGTCAGAGAGTGCAGGCCTAAATTGTCATCACGCCATCACGCCAACCTTGCCGCCTCTGGGAATGGTGGCCGCCACAAAGCACAAGCCAAAATTTCCAAAACATCATCTTTATCGATTAGGTTAAACTGGCCATGGGAACTCTCCAACTATCGCTTGCCACATGTACGGTAGAGGTGCTTGGATCATATTAAAATATGATATGTCAATGACATACGACTTTCATCCTATCCGATACTGTCGTGTCTGCTGTCAGAGGGTGGAAGCCTCAGCCCCATAGTGAAACGCCTTCGGCGTAATAAACTGTATTTATAAGTTTTCCAAAAAGATTTTTTGACAATATAGCCAAAGTCTAGGCCGAAGGAAACAAAATCTGCTCAAGGTCCCAAGAAACTAAAATCCATATCTAAGAACTTTTTTGAGCACTGCATAGTTCTGTACTTTTTCATTTATCTACATTATATGTCTATACATAAGCTTTAGGGAACATAATCAAGCATGCACTCATTTTTTTATTTTTCCAATTTTTGTAGTGCACGCATTGGAAATATTTTTGGCACTATGTTTCATTTTCCCTCCAGAAATTATCTCCATGCTTAGGACACCCATTTTTTTTTGTATGCCAACTCATGCTTTGCTGCATCTTTGTTGCTATCATAGGCCAACCCATAACCCCGAGAATTTGAACTGGTTGTACGAAACTTGGAGAGGTACAAAGGGTTCGCAGGAAGCAAATGTAGGCGTTCTCTAACAAGTTCAACAATCACCGATTTAGGCGGCTTAGGCTGCCTGCAATGTAACACGTTAAAAAAACTTAGTTTGATTAAACTGCTCTTCTCTCTCCAAGTGGGGAGTATTGATGGTCACATCGTGCGGAGGAAGAACAACTATGTTTCTTGTCTTCATTTCTTGAAGCTGGAAACGAAGGAAAAAAACACATTATGTCAAACACCAAGTGAGAATCTATATGAAACAAGTATCACATTCTTCTCCATGGAAAAGAGGGAAATAAAACAGGCAATGTTTTTTACCTGAATCCAAATAAACCATGTAAACACATGGAAAAAGGTGTAATCCGTTGTGGCAGGCAACTTTAAAAGCCTTGGTGATAGGCAGTCTAACGTGAGCATTTCGGCAGGCCTCCCAGGGGTGGGAACCCCTCAGCACACACCAAATCCTGCCATCATCGAAGGCACTTGCTCCTTCATGCCGATGTGGTATAAATATTTCAGAAGTTTCTTTTTTTCATGCTAGATATATTATTGAACCCACATAGTAAATGACTAAAAGCTACACAACAATATACTACAAGGAAATGAAAAAAAAAAACAGTCTACATCAATCTAAGATTTCTTTTGCAAAACAAGGAGGAGCTGAGAGTTTGCAGTAACCACTTAAGATACTTTCAGGAAAATTATTGTCTTAATGTATTTGTAAAAAATTATCCAAACAATAGCTTTCATCCAGTCTTATTTCTTTTGCAAACTACTAAACTAATTGTCAACAAAGTTTATTGCCAAATGATAGCATGCATACAATCTATGTTTTCTGATAATTTTTCAATAATATTCGGACATAATTATAAATGCAGGTTCCTAAAGAGCTATGTAAGATATTATAATTACATGTATGTAAAAGCATTGGCCTGTTCTACGCGGCTATGGATTGATAATAATATACCAGATGTACAATATTGAGTCACGAGTCTGCTAAACAAATATGTATGAAAACTATTTATTGCAACAAATCTAGCCTCTTGGATTATCAACATTAAAAAAAAACATTCATATGGAACGTACACAAGTTAAATTCAATTTTACAAATTCCATAAGTTTCTTAAACATCCCGTAAGTTTCTTTTTAAATTTTATGACTAGCCTCTAAACTGTCTGATTTTTCTAAACCACTAAGATGACAAACGTGGAAAAATGTCAAATTTAAAACTCTGTCTACACCAAGTTCATTTTTGAGAAGCCTTATAGAAAAATTGAAGGTGGGAAAAAGAGATCACCAATTATGATGTTACTCTCGGGCCCAAAATACTACATTTACTAAAGAATGTTAAAACCAGTCTCCTAGGATTTTAGAATACAAGATTTACGATCATCAGATTTTGGCAGTTGATAGCCAAATGGCAGGAATATCATGCTCTATGTCAGGAGAGTGTTTATTATGGACAACTGCGAGGATTTGATTCTTGAATATCTTAGCTTTGTTAAAGGGGTTGTTGACTCTGAATATTTTCCCCTGAATATTTCTGGAGAGACACCTCAACAAAATAAGATATTAAAGATTATTAGAAATATTCTTGTTAATAAATGTGTAGAGATGTTCTTTGAGATAACAGAAAATGAGGAGAACTACAATAAGTTCTACGAGTCATTCTCAAAGAATATTAAGCTTGGTATTCATGAAGATAGGAAGAAGAGCTAAAATTGCTGACCTAAATTAATAAAAAAAAGCTTCAAAATGCAACCATCACAATACCTGCTGACAATATCAAGCTCTATGTTAGAAGAGTGTTTATTATGGACAACTGTGAGGATTTGATTCCTCAATATCTTAGCTTTGTTAAAGGGGTTGCTAACTCAAAGATTTTCCCCGAATATTTCTGGAGAGACACATTAACAAATTAAGATATTAAAGGTTATTAGAAAGAATCTTGTTAAGAAATGTGTAGATATGTTCTTTGAGATATCAGAAAACAAGGAGGACTACAATAAGTTCTAGGAGTCAAAGAATATTAAGCTTCACATTCATGAAAATAGCCAGAACAGACCTAAACTTCCTGACCCAAATTAATAAAAAAACTTCAAAACAAGGCGTCACAACACCTGCTGACCCACGTTAACTATTTAGAGGAGCAGGAATTGTACTGATGTGTGCTAACAAAGAAAAAACATCAATACATGTAAAAAGAAATAGAATTCCCAGACTGTGGTATTTTCATGCCATTCATAATTCACCAGATAATCTGTACCAACTTTCTGGATTTTGAAGAAAAGAAAAAATATTTACAAACTTCATAGCCACCTGAACATCAAACGCCTGCATCTGCATTTAAAAATAAATCCTCAAAACCGTATACTTTACCTCAGAAAATGATGGAAACCAGGCTAGATGATAATACTAGAATGGAGCCTTGTGGATATCCCGCAGCAAACAGTCCACAACTTCACCGTGAATTTGCATTCACAAACACAAATGTTAAACCCCCGCAATGCTTTCATCTAATCCATGCAAAAGAAATAATTTTTTGAGGTTGTTTCAATGGGAAGACCATGCCGCCCATACCAACATCCTCATATTGATGTTGGAGACGTGGGCTTCTGCATGGCGGACTCCCGCACTTGTACTCTTTTTTGCATGGAAGTTTTGTATTAAATGCAACATTTCCCTCAAAATATACGGTTCATCAGTTTTTTAATATTCTAAACTAAAATATCTCCTGAACTCACGTTACACCTCCTGAAATCGCGTTAAAGCTAATCCTATGCAATCTTATACCTGCCATGTCAAAAATCAGTCCTAATTTAATTATTTTTAAATTAAAAAAGAATAAACTAATAAAGCATAGGATACTTTGGCCAACATTTCACACAGATTGAAACACTTCAAAAGGATAAGAAAGATAATGAAACAAACATGCCTGCAATTGATTAGATTAATATATGATCACATTATTTTTTGCTGCACGGGGCCTGAAAATCTCCAAGATGAACATAAGAAAGCGAGCAGATAAGACCGCCAATAGTATCGGGGTCTCTTTCCTAGCAAGTCAAAGATTAGTCTTGAATTCATTTCATGTTAAATTTGATCCTCTGTAATATTTCCTGCAATCCTCCAAGTTTTTGCATCTTCACTGTCCGTGCATCGTCAACATATGCATCATGGCCCTCCATTTTCAGCCTCCCGATAGTGCAAATGCATTTGGGCGTAAAAATGAATTAAACACGACCTAACCCCGATAGGTTAAACTGGCCATGGGAACTCTCCAACTATCGCTTGCCACGTGTACGGTAGAGGTGCTTGGATCATATTAAAATATGATATGTCGACGACGTACGGCTTTCATCCTATCCGATACTGTCGTGTGTTGCTTTGTTAGAGGGCGGAAGCCTCAGCCCCATAGTGAAACGCCTTCGGCGTAAAAATGATGTTGCTTTCTCATCAAATTCATTAATGGAAGCTTATTTTTCATGTATTTTAGGTGGTTTTTTGAAAAATTATTTTCCAACAATTGAAAATAATGCCGGTGACAAGAAAGTGGATTTGTTTACCTTGAGACCGGGTTTTTTTTTTTGCAACATAGGTCTACATTAGTTGAAGATAGGTAAAATATTTTATAGGGTGTATGTATGTTGTATGCAGAATGTGTAGCAACTCCTTCAACTAACCCGCTTGACATAATGTTGTGAGATTGAGATTGGTAGTAAAAGGTATTGGCATCGGCATTCTATGATTAAAGCCAGACTCTACAATCTTTTCCATACCCTCTCAACTTGTGCCAAAATGGTGCTTTAAAATTGGGTGTGGAATCCATCAAAGAATTATGGCACAACAGTTTTTGATAGGTGTTGCAGTTGGGAATGCCACAGGGTTTGTGTGCAAAATGTCAAAGCATACACAAGACATGAGAACTTTACTTCTTTATGGCCCCGGTTTGTTACAAATTTCATATGTTTTCGGACATTCCTTGTTGAGAACTGTATTGCTATATGAAAGCATTTCACTTGCATCCCATCCAGCTTATCTTGCAACTTATGTGCAATTGCTAGTTTTATTAGTTCCTACCTTCAACATGTAACCATGAGTTTCGCCTTGCTCAATTAATTTTGTTTACCCAACCATAGAAAACCTTTTATTTTTCAAGATCCATCAAATTTCTAATCTTTTATATATTATTCAAAATTACAAATTTGCAAAAATTATTTTATCTTAGATGTGACATGAAATGATTAATTTACCTCTTATTCTATTACACTAATTTTAAACATTTTTACTATCAATTTTTTCAGAAGTGATACATAAAAACAATTTCACATAATATTAGGTGTATTGAATACCTCTCGCTTTTGTACATGGTGACACTGTACTTGGACATGGTCATACAATTTAGAGATATCATGGCTATTTCTGAAGGCACATGCCTATAAATGGTCGACCGCCATAAGGGTGTTTCTCAAATTTTGTAGATCTTTATCCTTTCAAGATCGGTTCTTTATATGCTTGGAGCTTGCCGCTGATTTTCTTCATCCTCTTAGTATTTCTTCCTTACAGAGATCTCCACACTTCCACTTTATATTTGTCTAGATCTGCAAACAGACCTAGGGTAACATGGTTTTGTAAATTCTTGGCATGCAGGTGCAATGGATGATAAATCCAACTTTACACTTGCTGGAAGCTGACAAAATTTGTTGAATTTATAGCTTTACCCGTGCGAAAGGCTAAACTAGAAAGCACAATCTGTGCAATTTATATTGTCATTGCAAAGAGGTTTTCATTAGAGAAGACTTGGAGCCTTAGGACACCATATCGTGCAGACATCGTAATCATTGCATTCCAAGAGGCAGAAGTGTTTTTTGCAAATCAAAACAAAGATTGCAGCCACGCCATAATTAGGCTCTATCATTTTTCTCAAAAATACACAAGCCTTTTGTATACATCCATGATAAGTTGGCAGGACAAAAAGGAACATTCTTCCATGCATCTAGAATTTTAAATATACTCCCATGATGTTTGAATTCCCAAACCATTTTGATATTAAGTTGTGTACACTTTTTGATGTTTAACATAACATTTTTCCCATTCAACTGAGCAGCTGAGAAGGCATATAACTTGAGGTTCTGGCAGCTCCAATTTGATGTCTCTTTGCTTAACTGGGTTAGAGCGCTGAAGGAAATATTGATGATCTCCTTTCAAGGAGAAATTTGAGCACTTGTTATCACCAGTTACTGATGATAGCAAAAACTGCAGCAGCAGGTGCCTCAAAAACATAGAAGCCGAAGTTGACCAGCCTCTTAGTTCCACTTTGGACTAGAAGACTGATGGCCGTGTAGCAATCACAGTTACTTCTCCTCATGCCCAATCAATGTCTCATTGGAATATTTGGATCTTGCAAGATGGTGTTTGTATTTAAGGCAGCCATGGTAAGTCTATTTGCAGCCACGCTTAGTAGTTAACCAGACTTAAACCTGTTTTCAGTGCTTTCCATAGCCCATGCTTGCTACAAACTACGCATCTAATGTAACTCCTTGTAGTGTTAGCCTTGGATTCATTGACATTCATTAAAAATTGGATTGCATTTAAAAGATTTATATGTTTTTATACAATTTACAAACCATATTACTTCAACTCATTCATTAAAGCAAATTTAAATTCAATTATTTGATTCAACTGAAAAGAAATCTTAAAATCTAGCATCATAGGTATACACAGAGGAACTGGCCCCTTCCCAGCGCTTGTTATTTTTACTTTCCAACCGGAAGGTCCAAGAGTTGCATTGTTTATGGCTTTCCTTAAGCAAAACAGCAAGCCCTGGATGCCCCATCATTTAATTGATGTGTAACTCTCATTTTTAAATCTGCAAGTTGGAGTGGACCGTGGTCTCAAAATATTTTAAGTATTTTCTGGCTAAAAACATTAAAAAAATGTGTGGACAACCAACAAATTTAAACACTGGCAGAGCGAGGAAGGCCCGCCAGCAGTAATTGTGATGACCAGCTTGCTAGCATCCTACAAGTTCTCTACATACTCGATCTTTCTAGGACTGAATCGAGGAAACTACAATCTCCCACTAAACATAAATCTAAGAAGTAAGAGTAACGAAATTATCTCTCCAATGGATTATGGAAAATTGGTAATGCTTATTCATCTTCCAAAACGTGAAGAAGTTGGTATGCTTATTCATGTTCCATTAGCTATTGAAATTTTTTTCTACACATCACCTGGACAAGTTTGAAATCACCTTTCATTTGTCATTTTTGTATAAATAAACTTCTGCAATTATCAAATTTCTAACAGTATGAAGGGATAAACATAAATGGTATACATTGTGAATAATGTTCACCTATAAAAATCAAATTATATTATTCAATAAGCAAGAACATATTATTATCACTCAGAACATGGTAAGAAAATATTTCCATATTTTCAAATTATTTCATTTGGATGGGAATTACAAGATTGTAGAGACATGAAATCAGAATTATGAAGGTCGTATACACCACTCCACATTTAATCCAAGTTTTATTAATGACATGTATTCCATCAAGCTTAGAAATCGTCCTTTAATACATCAAATTTGAACTTGGACATGCATCACTTCATAACTCCAGTACATGATGAATTACATTGTGGATCTTAATCAAGTTAATCTGAAAACAAATAATAAGCAACTCTAACAATTCTCGTGCCTTGTGTATGCTTCCACATATTGCATATATATCAACCGGGGCACTTGAAACTCCAACATTCAGGATAAAAACCAGCTTCTATTATGCTTTGATAGATGTCCATACTTGGTTCCAAAGCTATTAGTTGGCCACAGGCCTAAAGAATGCATGGTTGACATAGATTAGATAAAAATGCACATTTCCAACGCTGCAATTAACTCCATCCATCGCCAATCTCAATCTCGCAGCATTATGTAAAACAATAATGAGCGGCATGAGGAAAATTTCAAACAATATATTTACCGAGGGAAGAATAAATCTTTATTTAAATAATAATGGAGACCTGAAAATCAAAACTGCTTCGTTTTTGTGCTCTATTTTCCTGTTAATAACAAGAAAAATATACAAACAGCCAAGAAGTTTAAAGACTGACATGGCTTACCGGCTGCAAATTTCCCTGCATAGAGCAGTTAAGACTGACTCCGGATGTGCACAAGTCCTCACACTAATAAAGCCCATTCGTTAATTATTCTCGACATGAGAAGAACAGGTAATGGATTGGGGCTTTTTCTGTGGTTTGGCCTAGTGATCATAAAAATTTGGATAGATATACTGGCATTATCCTAACTCTGATATTGATGGAGACCTCTAAACTAAGAAATTAATATTGAATGGATTGGCCCTGATCATGAAAGAGAGTGATGATCAGTAAATAGAATCCTACAACATTCGAAATAACTGCTGTCATTGAACCCCACTTCAAATTCACTCACAAAGAAGCAATTGAAAGCTACAATGTTCAAAGAACTGATGCCACTGAACAATTCTATGTTTGCCTTCAAAGTAATGGCACTCTATCACCATCTTAGAGCTAGTTTTTGTTCTCGACTTCTACCTCTAATTAGTACCTGCTAGTTATTGTCTTTTCTAAATTGGCAGTAGCTGACTAGACCATCCTGTTACTTGCAACCTTAAGAGTAATCTTTTCAACCAGTGTAATCTTTTCACTCGCACCTCCCACCAAATGCAAGAACCGAATATATTCTCCTCATTAAAAAATAAATAAACAAAACTACAAAAAAATCCTTGTTGAAATAATTGTGGGCCAAAGCATATACCACTAGTAAATGTTATATTTGAACGAACAATACCAAAAATATTAGGCCCATCCATTGGTGAAATAAATCGTGTAAATTTAAATGTATATCTTAAAACATTTAAAACATCTTTGGTACAGAGCACACATACCAAATCCATTTTTAACACGAAAGGCAAGGGGTGGTGGTAAGGCAGAGAGCGGGAAATTTAAATACCAATGTAAAGAATATCAACAACAAAATCCAGTACACATCAAGGGCAGGAAATTCAATTACCAGTGTAAGAAGTAGCAACAATATAATACAGTAAAATCAAAAGGCCTACAATAGCTGTCCAGGTACAAGAGACTCGAGCGACAACAACAAAATCTGTAAATAGATACACTGAACCAAATAACTCAGAAGTGCATACTGTAAAATGGTGACAGCAGGAAAAAAAAATTGCCATCGACATTAAAAGAAACAACAAAAACCAAATAAACTAAGCAGCTAACACAGACATGACTGAAGTAGATGAGCAGTAACAAAATCCAAATATTGAAAATTTGGGGTAACTTCCCCACTTGGTTAACTTGTCAATAATCATAAACAAAAGTTAACCCCAAATTCAAAACGTTGGATAAAATACTTTCACACAGTATATCTAGAAAAAAAAGTTATCATGCCTAAACAAATGAGAGCAAGGATAAGAGAATAATGAATATGGTATAATTATGCACATTCACACTTCTTTCTTGAAACAGCTGTTTAATCTTTCTTTAGATCATGATAAGAAATGCTGTGCATGATTTTAAGTTGAAACTACAACTACTTAATAATCTCTTTAGATCATAATAAGAAAACATATATAAGCACATTTCGATTAAACCAATTTCCATCTCAAATATTCTAATGCTGTGCATAATTTTAAATTGAAACAGCTGCTTAATAATCTTTCTTTAGATCATGATAAGAAAACATATACAGGTACATTAAAGTAAAACCAATTACAATGTCAAATATTCTCAATTAATTATTTCTTTCCTTCACACCAAGTATTAAAGAAAATGGCAAACACTCATTTCTATATTTAATGGGCTAGATTGCTCTTTTTCACTACAAACATCTTATCTAAGGAAAGGAAATTTAATTCTCAATTTCAAGCTATGAAATTTAGAACTCGAGCAAAACCCCAAAATATCAGCTTTAAGTAGTCATTAGAATCTACCACTTATAGATGTTGGGTACCATGGGAACATAAACAAATAAGCCACAGCATCAAAATCTACCATTTGCAACATCGCAGAAATATGAGGTAGCTAGGTTCAAAACAAAATCACATTCTTATGTGATTCAGGGCAGTTTTTGCGACAGTGTCTACACTACTATTACTGAAAAACAGAACATAAACTTCCAACTCCGAGAATCACCACAGCTCTCAAGTCAAACGATAAAGAGATGATAAACCACTCATGGCACCAGCATATGGGGCACCTCCAGAAACAGATGGCCCCAAGTCAGCCCGACGTAAAGTATCCCTCTGTAAGAGAGGATCTGAATAGTAGCTTTCAGCTGGAGCCTCAGCCAATCTCAATCTTTGCCGATAAACAGAATCCAAGTTTGGATCTCCCCTGTTTTGATAGTCTAACTCAGGCAATGCAACACCAGCAGAGAGTTGCTCACCCGAGAGTTGCTTCTGATATGCTGAAACATAAGGATCTGTTGCCTGTATGCCCAAATATTGATCAGTTTTCGAAAGAGGGGCCAAATCCCTGCTAGACCCATACCGCAGCAAATCCCTCTCGGGATACCCGAATCAGGACCATATCCAGATAATGGGGCCTGAGGAAAATAATCAGCATGCGCCATCCGCCTAGCAGCTTCCTCCCGATAACGCAACAGTTCCCTTTCCCTTTCCATCAACAACAACTCTTCCCTCCGTATTTCCTCCTCCTCATTTCCTCCCTAAGAATTTCCTCTCTTCGCAGTTCCTCTCTCCGCAATTCCTCTCTTCGCAATTCTTCCCTCATATATTCCTCTCTTCGCAATTCTTCCCTTATATCACCACCGATAAAGCCATACTCAGGTTGTAACGGTACTCTCCCACGGTGCAATTCCCTGGCAAGGTGCAGATCAACTGGTGGTCGTGATTCAATCGGGGTGCAATTTCAACCGGACCACGAGCATCAAGTCGTACAGGTCGGAACAGCTCAGAAAGCTTTTTCACCTATATCCATAAAATGAATCAATCATTAAATATACAATCAAACAATAAATCAATCTTTAAATATACGATTGAACATCCTTAATCAAGTGAGTTAAAAACACTAAGTAAGCACAGTTACCTGTTGGGGATTAAGCTCAAATTTAAACTTATTCCTGCCATCATAGTTGTCTTTGATTGCTTTCTTGAATACATCTTCAGCTAATGGTAAACAATCCTTGTGAATGCGAAAGCGCACCTACAAAATCAGTCATTTATCATTAATTTAAACAGACCTGTTTACCTGTTTGATAAGTATTATTTTTACTGCAAAGATCAAAATTGCTTTTTCTTGATGTGGAAACCAGTTCAAAACATCAAATAATCTAATTGAGACTACTCCACTCATGGCAAAGTACTCAAAGCAATTATGGTAAATCCTGCTTCAGTCCAGAAGTTTGAGACATTAAATATTAACTACCGGAAAAATATATTGACAATAAAAATTGTTACTAAAAACGTTAAATGGCACAAACTTGTAAACTAGATTGGAAATTTTCTCCATCTCAAAGCCGAATTAATACCAAATTAAAAAAAAAAAGTTACCTGTGCTATAAATTTACCCCCTTTAAAAGCATCTGGCTCCAAGTTTAGACCTCCAGTAGACGAAGCCTTATATATACCATACATCATTCTCAGATCAAAATCAAACAAGAAAAGCTTCATTCCTGGCTTAACCCTTTCCACAAGTTCTTTCTTACTTTGAGGTAAGCCAAAGACACGGTATCGAAAACAATCCTGCTTGGTTTTTGAGTTGCACATAAAAATCAGCCCTGCAAGCTTGTCTTTACCATTAGCATCTTCTTTTCCTGGCTGAACTTCATTTTTCTTAATATTTTGATTAGGATTCTTTGTTGTGGGGGTAACAGCAGGAACCTCGGCCTCCGTTTCCTTCTTTACAACTTTTACTTCACCTGTGCTGGGAGTAACAGTATTTTGTCACCTCCCCCAGGTGTCTGCTGGTCATTCCTCGATCTCTTCTTGTTCTTTCCCTTTCCCATGTTGATCACAATCTGAAAGAAATATTACAGGTGATGGAGAGCTATCCTACAAAATAAAGTTCATTAATAAAGTCTAACAGATAAAGTGAACTATCAGCATTTAAACCTAATAACCACTAATGTCTAGAACTTTTAAGTTTTTACCTGTTAAGTGTATGCCTTCAAAAATAAAGTTCCATTTATATGTCCATACACAAGACGCACAGTAGTTGAATAAAACTCTATAAAAAAGCATCCAATAATAATGAAAACGACGACATACTAAATACAGCCGCACACAAAGTCTACGGTAAACTATTTATAGAACATACATAACACACCTATCCCAAGCAAGATAGTAAATGTACCTAAATAACAAAGAAAGGAAGAATAAGTTGGGATAAACAAAAATAGCACTTATTTGCACAGCCCTTACCCAAAAACATCAGCATCACCAGTTTGAAGATGATATATCAGGCACTTCAAGAACATCAAAATAACAAACAATTAAGTTTTGGAAACACAACCCAGACAATAACACTTACAGGAAAAGTGTTGTGTACACAACGATATGATTCTAAGATGTAGATGATACAGCTCACAGACATGTGGCACACATCTCCCGTAGTTGTATTGGGTCTGCATTTAATGGAATTAGTTATATCGGATGCAGAGTTGGCCTATGTTAAGATTAGTAGCTTTACCCTCCATTAATTATTGGGAGGTCAATGCATATGAGGCCAATATTATTATGGTTGATATAGGTATTTGGAGAGTATTCCTTTAAGTTGGAATCATATTAGAGCTTGCCAGCCTCAAAATGAAAATCTCCTTTGGTAGAACTTGTGGAGTAGTTCCTTCTGTGGATATTATATGGTGCTTCCCTACCTTGAGGGTAAACATCCCCAATTGTTCAATCTCATTATTAATCTGTATATTGCTATTTTTTGGCATATTTTTATATTGTGGATAAGCAAGCATATTAACTTGTGAAAAAAAATCGCCTTTTAGCATTAATTACAATTTCAAGTGTCAGGCCATAAAACATCGTTTGGAAAGAACAATCACTTGTTTAATTTAAACAACTAATTAATTCTGACCATCCATAAACAATCATTTTCCTGATAACAAGGAACCTGAACTATTATATAAAACCTTTGAAATCAGAAAAGCAATGTCAATTTGAGTACAAACCACCATAACCACAAGTGTCAAACTTTGATATAGAGAGCACAGTGATCCAATTATGAAACATGACAGTAACTGTATTTTCAAGGCAACTTCGAAAAATACTGAAATAGATAAGAAACTGGCTAGTTAAAGGACCCAGAAAATTCCAAAATCCTTATAACTAGAAAAGCAGATATTTGAAATTTATCCAGCCAGAATCAACAACAGTGCCTATCAAGCAGAACGAGGTTATTTCAAGTGTTAGATGCATTAGGGATTAAATAACAGAGCCCCAAACATGGTAAAATGCATTGGGTTAAACTATCACATATGAATCTGTGTGCGACACTGCATAGAACAAGTGCAGCCCCCAATAGTAATACCCCTATTTCATGTGGTCTAAAAAATGGCTACAGTACACAAAGGGCAGTAACAACCAAAAAGAAAAAATCAAATCCAGTGACAGAATCTTTTTCAAACAACAATCTCAAAAATAAATAACCCTCTCAAAAAATCCAAACTAACATTTGGACTAAACATTGGAGGCAAAATCTAGCCGATTATATTAAACGCAAGATACCCACAAACAAAACACTGCAAAGGGTATTAAATAAAATACAAATCAAAAAGAATTTTTCCCGTACAAGAGAATAAAATAACAGTTCAAAAATGCCATACACAAAGCAGATTTTTCAAGAGAAATATCGATGAAGGTAGTGAAAAAAATAAATTAACACATAAAAACCCATCGGTTTCGTGTGCAATTCCATAAATGAGGGTTTCAACGAATACCCAAACTCAAAATTAACGCATTAAATCCCAAAACAAAGATTCATGATTTAAAACCCTAAAAGGTTTTAAAAGCAGAAAATCTGACTAAAACCTCAAGTCAATAAATGACAAATCCGAGTAAACCCTTTCAAAAAGGATCTAAGTAGGGAATACAAGCACATTTAAAATTAAAAAACCGGATAAAATTTGATCTGAAACCGGCTCAAGCCTCTTCAAACCCTAACAGAAACGAAAAACACAATAGGAGCTCATTTTCGAAAACGAAAGTTGGGTAATAGAGCTCATAAACTTACCTGTAACGCGAGCTGCTCAGTTTCGACTTACGCGAATGCAAACCCTCCGCTTTCCTCGCACTTAAATTCGATAACGATAAGAAATGCTGTTCGTGGTAAAAAGCGAGGGCAGACAAAGGAAAGATTTGGGCGTATAAAGGGCAAGAAAGAATTAAACCGACGGTCGGGATTTCGTCACTGTCCTGCGGCCTTTGGATCGTCGACACGTTTGTCAAGGCTTGGTTCAAATTTGCGCCTTTGCTGGGAGGGCTACAGTGTGAAAAGAGCTAAATTTGAACAGCTTCGATACATTCTAAACCCTAAAATTTCTTTCAGTTTTATAAGGTGGATATTTTGTTCAAAGCTAATGTAAAAGAAAGCCGACTATTTAATGAGGATGATATTTTGTTTGATAATTAAGGTTTGTTCCTTAAAAAACAAGTGATTTCCCTCCCATTATATATTTACATTCTCAAATTTTCACTTTTGGGTGGTTTCTTAACATTTATGTTCTAATCCGCGTGTGATCTTTGTGTTTTCGACTTTTGACGTCTTTTTTGTGTTGTGTATAACTTTCAACATTTTATGTTTTGCATGGTCTCTTACTGCAACTTAATCTTCTACTTGACCATCACTATTTTTGTAACTATGGCAAAAAAATTGTGAAAATTTGACCAAATGTGTATACATGTTCCTAGTCATATCTCTATGTTTGTAGTCATTTTGGTTTTGTGGGCCCTTTTGACCCTATATTGAGTTCCTTAAGCTTTGTGCCCCTTATGTCACGTTAGTTATTTGTGTGCTTCCATGCCAATATCGTCCTAATTTGTATTCAAAAATTTTATAGATAAACAAGTGCACTAGCGTCTTTAGGACAACCAATTAATCATAGAAAATTAGTTAGAAAAGTGATATTAAAGTTATAAGAGTAATAACTATTCCATTTTCGAACCATCTTTGAGCCAAAAGTTGAATGCAAACATTTAGACATTCATTTAACTTATATTAGTTGTTGCATGTAATTTAAAAGATAAGGGTTGGGACACTTGCATACGCCAAATGCATGTAGACTAACATTGCATGTTACTTGCAATTTAGTCAAATCATGAGAGATATAACATCCCTCATTTTTATGAGTTTTGCAAGAGAGTTGAGGCTAGATTAGAGTTTAAGATGTACTAACCTAAATTTAGTTCGGACACTTGCAACGTTAGTTTTAGCATCCCTTAGGAAATTTGGACTAATGACACATATTTGGTTTTTCTAACATACTTCCCCATTTGTTACCTTTATATCAATCGATCATTTCCATGTGCTTAATGTCATTCATGCACATCTACAAACATTTATTTTGTTTAATAATCCTCGAGTTTTTCCCTCTGGGATAGAACGATACACCTAGATAGAAAAGGTATCGCTTCTACCCTCCTCATTATTCCTAACATTTACATAAGCAACAATCACATTTTGAATTTGGGGATTCTCATTAGGTCAACCTAGGCTTGATTTTCGGGTTAGTTTGCATGAGAAATTAACAAAGTCTCATATATATACAAATGACCCCTAAGGTGAAAATCATCTTGGATCACCTTCCTTACATAATAAACAACTTTGAAATCACTACAAAAAGGCTATACATATCCCAAATCTCTCAAGCGCAATCTAAGTTCACTATTCTAAATTTGAAGCAATCCAAAACCAAAGTTACATGTTGTCAAATGTCTTGTGTCATATGAAGGATCTAAATGTGTTCATATAGTTGTCTTTGATCATTTTAGGTCAAAAAGTGAAGGACCACACATTTCACTAACATTGGGATAATTGTGTCATCCATGCTTCTCCCTAGGTTATTAGATGTGTAGTGCAATGCTCACATGAAATGGGTTTATGTTGAGAACAATTTGGGCTTCTTTGTAGGGGCACTACCTATTATCTTTGTGTTTGTTAGTGTTTGATTAAAAGAGAAGCCAATTTTATATCATCGCACACCATCCCAAGCTCCCATGACGAGATTCCAATATAGCGAAAGACATGCAAACACCTCCTTGAAGATACAGGGAAACAAAGTCGTATAGGATAAGAATGCTACCCTTATACATGAATCATAATGATCATATCTTCCATTTCCAATTATATCCCAAAGAGCAATTTACACAACCAATTTTTTGGGGTCAATTGAAAATACCTTCCTAAGTTTATCTCCATTTTGTCTTTTGTGCACTAGTCCTTCAACAAAGAGTTAAGTTGTATATTATTTTTCTCGCAATATAGCTTTCATCTCTTCATTTCTCTCCGTGTTGCTCCAAATTGTCATAATTTACAATCATATTACTCTTCTTAATTAATTATTTGCATAAGTTGATTATACACACGAGTTCCAAGTATTTTATGTCATTTGATTTGAAACATTTTGTGAACATGTATATTAATTAATCACCAACCCGTGTTTTCGTTTAATCTTTTATGTGTAGACAGAAAATCACGCACTTTAGGTAATTATCTAGTCTTGATTACATATTACTATTCATATGATTTCTAAGTAAGAAAAGTACTAATTAACCCATTTCTTTGGCCACCTTTCTTTGCTTTCTCTTGTCACTTTTGATCTTGCACCCTTACTTGCTCAATCTGCCTTTTTATACTTCAACATTTATCATCCTGGACATCAACACCCAGCCAAAATGCTAGCACGAGTGCACCCTCGTCTCCTCTCGGGCACCCTTGACCTCAATATACTTTGTTCACATCTTTTGGGTCCTTTCTAGTCGTTTGAACATCTTATCTTTTTGGTCATCAACATTTTCGACGTTAATTACGAAATTCAATCAACAGAAGCATATAAATATAAGGTTATGTGGTCATAATAAAGCACTAAGAACTAAGCATTAGCTATCACCACATAAGGTTGCATCCGTCTAGCACCATCCAAGGAACACAAGGGTGAGTTATTCTACAAACACTTCATAGAAGGGAAGCTCATTTTATTCATGCACACATCGATTACATTTCTTTACATCTAGCTTACTTGCTCGCTCTCAAGTGCGACTCGCCACAAGACCCACCTAATGCACAATTCCCCACATACACATATAACTACATTGGGTCCGAGTTGAAGTGCAACGCCTCGGTCGTAAGTTCACCATTGAATAAATTGAGGACAATTCGACCCCTCATATTGCATCTTTCTTTTTTAGGATTTGATGTCTATTTGAGGGTTTTGCAGGTCAATACTCCATTGTAGGTTTCCAAGGCCTTCAACGATCATTGTACGACCTCATAGCGACTAAAAGTGAACAACGACGTAAAACTAAAGAACCACTCAAAGGAGGTTTCTTGAGCATTTCTACGGACCCGGCGCCCAAAAACATGCCTAGGGTGCCCACAGGCACCCTTGTCCCTCTCTAGGCGCCCCATCCCAGCTTATTCTTCAAGATCTGCATTTTTTAGGGCTTTGGTCCGACGGTCAGTGCTTCGCATTTTCCTATTCTCTAGCTCTGTACACCTCTGAGATTTCTGAGAATCAAATAAGTCATTTTACCTTTTCTTTGCACTTAGGGTTTTATATATTTTGGCTTAGTTTGCTTGGGTTAATTTTTGTACTTCATTGTTGCATTTATTTACTACTACAATAACAATTAGATTAGGCATATATTTCCATATTTAGCTTAATCATTTTGGTGAACTCGACCTTTGAATCCACCTTCCATTTAGAGCTCTTATCCTCTTATCACTATGGCTCAATCTTCGGCGAATTTACTGAAGACCATCTTAAATCCCTTAATGATCATATCGCTTATGATCATTTCGCCGCCATCCCCACCTCCATTGCCACTCAATCGCTTGTTGCCACTCTTCTACCTACATCCACTATTCTTGTTTTAGTTCCTACTCCCACCAATCACTTCACCCCACCCCTTGTTTCTCACACACGACAAGTATCTTCTGCTGGAACTCAAGATTTAGCCTCTCTCTATCAAAACCTCCACGCGCAAATCGCCAATCACAACATACTACTTCTCATGCATTTCCATCTTTGGATTCCACTCTCTTATTGCACACTCCATTCGCACATGCCATATCCACTTACTCACTTCCACCTAATTTCGTCACCCCTAAGTTGCCCATTTTCAATGGCCATGGTGACCCACAAGAGCATCTCCAAGCATTCCATGTGGCATGTCTAGATTTTGTGGATGATCACATTCTTTTAGCTAAGCAGTTCCCTTACAGTCTCCATGATTATGTGATGTGTTAGTTCTATGAACTACTTGTCCACTCGGTAACATCTTTCACGCATCTAGCCGATGCTTTTCTTACTCATTTTTCTATCAATATCAGCTCTAAGATCTCATATGCACAACTTGCACAACTTAAACAAGGGCTAATGAACATCTAGCAGACTATGTCTTACGATACAAAAACAACCTAGCTAAGATGTCTAATGTGCTTGCGGACTCTAAGCTTCAAGACTTATTCATTCGAAGTTTATTGCCACCTCTTCGGAGAACGTTCTATTTGCGACATCTCCTTGTCGATCACTTGTGTCACACTCTCAAGCTACGCGAAACTAAACTCTTATTTATAGCAAGCTTCATCCTCTACACGCTTTCAAAGTAAAACACCTTTTAAACCAACCGCAAAACCTATTGAAGCTAAAGTCACTATCAACGTTGTCTCTAACACTAAGGACCTCCAGTGACAATAGCCTAAGTGTACATATAAGAAGTCGACTATTGCTCCACATCTTATATTACAACTTCTTCTTGAGAGAAATATTATTACACTTCCTCCTCCACTCAACTTAGATCCATCTCGCCCAAAAGGTCGAAATTACAATGAGAACTTTGATGCAACTATGATCGAGTGTGTTGGACATTCTACGAGATAAATGTTTTAAACTTCACACTATCATCCAAGATCTTATCGATGATAACAAACTCGAGCTTCCAGAGCCTACGGCCTCTGCACCAGTCAATGAAAATCATAAGCTCAAAATACTCAATAATCCGCTTCCAAGACATGACAAGAAAGCAATTGATTCCTCGGCTAATCACACATATTGCGCAGTGTCTCCTCCCGCATCGGGGATCTTGACATTTCTCTACTGACCATTTCTTTCTCTGATCATGATTATCATGCTACATTCTCTTTTGATCACTTGTACATTAGTGCTTCTATCAAATCCACGCCTATCAGTAATACCAAAATTGATCCATCATGGCGTATCAACATATGTTCTGTTCCATTTCTTATTGTTATCGGCTATCCAATCTCACAAATTTCATATCCAATGGATAACTCATATGGGGTCGTCCAACTTCACATTACTATCGGTCCTCTCACCATGCTTGTGCCCTTCCTTGTAGCACAAACAATCAAAGGGTGTGACATGCTCTTAGGTCTTAATTGGATTCATAGGTCTCAATATATCATCTCCATGAATCACTTTGCGTCTGAAGTTCATTCACAACAATCAAGTCGTCTTTATTAATGGTGTGCCTCCATCCACTCCATGGTCGCCACCTCCTCTCAAGGTTATCTAGGCATACTTCACCACCTCGTTTCACTCCACGTTGATGTCCATCACCTCTGTGCCCTCCTCCACATCAACGTGCATTGCCTCCGCGCTTTGTTTCACATAGGTCTCAATCACCTCCAAATTTTGTTACACGAGCGTGCCCACCATATGCTCATAGGATGATGCATACATATAGGCTTCATTCACCCACTTGCACGGTGTATGTCTCATGCACCACCACTCTTCTAGCATATTCATACACCTTCATCCCCCAACATCGGGTGGAGGGCCTTCATCTTTCACTTTTATCGGATAGTGTGCTCACCATTTCCCGCTCGGGGGGGGCATCATGCTTATTCTTTCTCCCCTTTAGTACCAACACGCATCCTATACTCTCATCACATCACACCTAGATATTTACACACAACATAAACTAGTATCATTATTTCTCGATGATGCACTTTGTGGTATGGTTCACACTTGACTGTTGAGGGCATATTATACACATAAACCTCATACACTGCACTACACACTACACATTATACTCTTCACATATCACGCATTATTTACACCTCTTTGTCGCAACATTTACTACACACTTCACACATCGCGCGTAAGCATCTTCTACACACTTTTTCAAGGCTTATTCACCCTACACATTCACACTACATTTCTCTTAAATTTACTCCTACGTGCTTCATCACCGTATGACACACTCTAGTTCCATGGTCCATACTCAATTCTTTGAGGGTATACATCTCAAATGGACCTCATCACATTCACACATTCAATCACTCACGCGATTACACTCTACACTTTGCATTTTGATGATCATATCTTTCTATTAAACACAACTCCGACCATTTCCTGATGATACACACTCATTTACAGTTCATTCTTGACTGCTGAGGGGGCATAGATAAATGAACCTCATCTCATACACATCCACTCGGGGGACACGCCGCTCCTATCATATTCCATTCCATCTCATCCACAACATATTGCATATCTTGGTTGCATTTACTCTTGCTTTCTTATGCTTCACATGTACACTTTATTACACATGCTAGATAGATATCTTGTATGTCATTATCTTTTTCCATACACGCATGCGCGTTCACTTGCCTTCTTAGTTGTAATCGTAGATTCTACATATCTATACACACAACATGGATGCTTGGTGCATACCTCGTACCATCTCACAACAGCTCATGTGGGAATCCACTTTCGTACACTACACGTGTTGTTATTTCATAAAGACACTACTATATTGGATTATACATGTTTTTGACATACTTTTTATGTTTCAAACATGCTAAAAGGTGCTTCATATGCAACATTTGTTTTGCAGACCATATGCTTCCATGGTTGTATGTTACATTGCTTGTCTTTTTTTGCGAGGCTTTGCTCTTTGTCTTGTGTGCACATTGTCTGTTTTTGGCTTTCATCGGCCTTGATTGTCTTGCGACATTGTAAGTGGTGTCCGTGTTTACTGACCTCGCTTTTTGGGGTTTACATTGTCTTCTTACGTCTTAGCTTACATATTGTTTGTTTAACATATATTTTGTCTCCTACGTGCATAGTAGTCTTTCCTTGTACTAACAGTTGTCTCCCACCCACTTTGTTTACATGTGCCTTGGTTTCTACCAACACATTCCCATCCCCCTACAAGCCTGCACAATTTCAAAGACATCGGTCGGTCCTCTTTTGGGCTACATACTCCTTCAGCGATGTCGCATGCACCCCAAATAAGGGGAGCATCATTTGGGTGAATCATTTACCTAATACATCATTATACGGTCATTGCATGAATGTACTAGTACAACACAGTTTTCAGTTTCAGGGCTCAAAATTAGACTTAGATCCTTGCACAATGATGCCCTTTCTGGACACCCATAACTAGGGGTAGTTACACAACGATTGGTAGTTCGGGGCAGTCTACGAACTCCACAAAACGACTTTTACAGGGGGCACACAGTCCCTTAGCACTTACGTTTGTACACACCATTTGTAGTAGTGTTCCGCATTGTTGGAAAGCAGATTAAAGGTTGAGGATAACACCAAACTTTTCTTCCTACACTTCTTCCATATCGTTAGCATGAGATCGCCCCAAAACTCTCAATCGATGCAACTAGCGTGAGATCGACCAAAAACTCGTTCGTCTACAACATCTACATGATCCTTTCTATAGCCTTTCCTCATCACGGATCAGGTGCACATGTTCTTTTTTCATTTTCATGCTTTCATTGCATACTTTTCACAACATCACGTCATGAACAAACAAATGATACCAACAACATGCACATCATGACATCTACACATGCGTTTTCACCCTAGGGTCATTTTCATCATCACTTTTTGCACTTTCTCCTCCTTAGCATCCACGCTTCACATTTTTATCACTCCACGTTTTGTCTTGTCTCTCGACACGCTTTCGTCATCAATCTACATGGTTATCAAGTACGCATCTCTTATCTATTTTATGTTATCGAAGCTTTCCGCTCACCAACATAAAGTTGGGGCAAATGTAGACACAAAATCACACACTTTGGGTAATTATCTAGTCCTGATTACATACTACTATTCATATGATTCATAAGTAAGAAAAGTAATAATTAACCCATGTCTTTGGCCACCTTTCTTTGCTTTACATTGTGACATCGATCTTGCACCCTTACTTGCTTAGTCAAAAATTAGGTTTCTAATTAAGAATAACCTTAGGCTACATTGTGTTTCAAACCAACACGACTCTAGACTAATTTGCATCCTTATGCATGCAAAAGCAATTAGATGAAACAACACTTTATTTGATTTAAAAGAAGAAAGAACTTACATAAACATGTAACCATGGAAAATAGATATAGTCTTTATAAACTTTGAGGAGATGGAACATGATTCAATATGATTAGATTGACCTACACCACTACTAACAACCTACAAATCCTACAACCCATAAGAACTTTGAATTATCTCTCAACTCCCAACAAGACTCAAGTGTAAGAGAGTTCTTATAGAATCAAGCACTACCTACTTACAATATTAGCTCCTGCTACAAACGTCTCATCTAACATTTATTTAAGTTTCCTAAAAAATAAGGTGCAAATGTCATTGACACGCCACAACCATGACACAACTCAAAGAAACTTGAGTTAGCTCGACCAACTCAAATGTCACCTATCCGAATCTTCGCCGACTTCTTCTTCTTCGCATGAAGAAACATGATTAAACTACTTACAATCCAAAGATCACTCACAATTTACATTTTTGCCCATACATATTGTGCACATGATTTCCAAGTAAATGCCTGTGTATTTTCTCAAATAAACTCTAATGACTTTGCAATTTAAATGGAAAATGTGTGTTATGTACCTAAGAATATTATATTATAATGTATACGGGTTGATGGAGTTGTTGATATGTGGCATGCGTACCCTTAATTAGTTATACAATTATAATATATATAGAATTAAATAGGTAACTTGTGGAGTTAGTTATATTGGATAATGAGCCAACATATATTGGGATTAAGTGTTACTTAGCCCTTAAGAGTAATGCATGTCTATGTAAAGGAGATATACAACATTATGGTGGATGTCAAAGATGTGAATAGTCTTATATTTGGTAGAAGGCATTGGAGATATACCCCTTTAAGTGGCATTAGATATTGGGAGAAGCTGTTGATGTTATTCCTTCCTAAAGGAGTATTGTATGGTGTTGTGGTATTCGGTTTATATTTGAATGTATTGGATATTAGAACGTTTTGGCCCATTAATATCTCGTGTAATGTCGGTTTTCATTATATGTTTCTTATTTTTTGAATTATTATATGCAAAGATCTAACTAAGTGGTATAAGTGCTTTGATTTGTGCAAAATTGGGATTAAACCATAAGCTTTAAGATTTGTATTTATCTTGAAAACTATTATAAATTTTCCCATAATTCTTTTATTGAAGTTGAAAAGTATTCAAGCAAGCTAAAATAAAAATTACAATCTTTTGTGACTTGGTTTGCAACAGTTGTTGCCATTTTACGTTTTTTCACAAATTCACTACAATGGACATAATATTCATAAGGTTTGTAAACTCTTTACACTTTCGAAAAGCTCTCAAAATTTTAATGGGGTTTATTCCTTGTGTTTCTTAAAACCCTAGTTTTTGTGATCTTGTGGATGCAATCCTTCTAGAAAAGAAATCATATTGATGCCACGGGCTAGAGGTTACTGGCTCTAGTTGAAGGAGACTTATTTTGTAACATAAATGATGTGGAGGTTTTAACTTTGGCTTAGTGGTCCGACACGAAGTTGGCTCTCGTAACTAAATAAGGAGAGGTGCCTCTAAGGGTAACCCGGGGAAAGCTGGTGGGGTGCGATCCTCCGAAATTGTTGGTTCCCCTCGAGCCGCTATTGCAGCTAACTTTAGCTTGGGTACAAATCACCGCGCTAAAGCCTTAGCTATCCTTAAGGGGCTTGAGCTTACTCTTAAAATTGGCAACGATCCCTTAATTGTTGAAAGTGACTCCTCAATATTATAACTCTCCTCAACTCGGAAGACCCATGACAATGGCTATTAAAAATATTATTGATGACATCCATCTCCTCCAAAGGAACTTTGGGAAGATCAAATTCCAACACATGCTCTGGGAAGGAAATAAGCCGACGGATTGTATGGCTAAGCATTAAGGTCCTCCTTGATACTCAACAAATGTGGATAGAAAATTAACTCACAATCTCCTACAAATTGCCCATAATGACTACTCATTTTCTAGCTAACGCGTGGCGGTGGGAGGTGACCCTTATATCAGCCAAGATTAGCAAAAGCACTTCATCCTTGCCACCGATGACGGTAATGATTATCACATAATTTAAGTGATGCTCTACGAGCCGAGCATGTGGGAAGAGAATTACTCCATTCGTGCGGATCTAGGTCTAAGATGCTCCCTTTCTCAATATAATGATCTTGATGCAGAGGACGGGTGATGTGGAAGACTCCCACAGAAAATGTGATCCTTTTAAAGCCAACTCACGTCTCCTCACCTCGATGCATTTTCACGGATTCTTCACAATGGGAGGGCAACTCAAAAGGATTGAACCCACTTCTTGCACTTGTCTATAGGAGGACCAAGAAATCTGGAACATTCTTAAAGACAATGGCGTAACTACATTCCTGGAAAGAATGTCCGGGTACTCGGCTTTGGTTTCTTATGGCACCACAGGCTTCTGGGTCCCGCATGTGGGGTCCATATTGGCAATACCCACTTCACCATCTCCACCAATGCCATCACCTCGGTGACTGGCCTTCCTGCCTCCGGGGTTATGTCTACTTCAAGAGATCTCTGCAAGCAAAGCTTCAGGATTTTATTGCCAAAGGTGAGAAGCCAACAAAATATCTTTCTGGTTATGTTCGGGAATCCCTGCTTCCTCCCTGGGACAGAGTTGCAGAGGTTATTATGAGATATTTCACCATTGATGGGCGTTACAGGTTGGTCTACGGTCCCCACTTCTTCATTCTCTCTCACTTACGTCGGGAAGAAAATAAACCTAGCGGCCTTTTTGTTCCAGTCGCTCGAGCACTCCATTAATCTTGCTAGGGAGGGAGAAGGCCCCATTCTGCATCAAGGCCTTCTTTACCTCCTCTTCAAATTCGCTGCTTCCCCTGCTGAGTTGGCCCATTTTCCCCCCAAGCATGGTCGGCCCCGCCATACCCCCACCTCTTCCCCCATTCCTTCCTGGATTCCCATCCCTCTTCCACCATCGCCGCCGCCTCGCAAGTTTCTTCGACTCAGACGTTGATGTCGCCATCATGGGTTCCTCCTTCACGGGCTTTGCTCCCCCTGTTTCCCTTGTTTGTCCTCCACCCTCCCCGACCAGACTTTTCTTGAGGACCCAGTTGTTGTTGTTGCGTTCACTTCTTCCCCTGCATCTAGCTCGGAGCTTCGCCTCTCAAACACTCTGCTTGGTTTGGCCAAGGTGTATCCTGATTCCCCGACTCTGGTCTAATTGGCTTGGATGTGGAGCTAAAGGAGGAGGGGCTCAATTTCCAGTGTGGTTCTGAAAATATCATCATGGAGGATCGTGAAACCAGCCCTCAGGATGTTCAGATGGATGATGCTCTAAATTGGGAAGACACTGCGACTGGAAACACAGCAAAGGATGAAATTGCTGCCGACTTTGACAACCATCTTGAAGATCACCATGTCGAGTTGGTGACATCCATCCTGGCCAAGCTTCATGTTCCTTCTCTGTTCTCAAAGCTTGGGAAACTTTCACTGATAACACCAGGGCTGTCATCACCAAAGACTCCTCTAAAATGTTAACTGGCGGATCAGCTGGCCAAAGAGTCGGGTTTTATCCAGGCCAAGAATATTGTTATCGAACTGAAAAAGCTCCTTTGATGTTTGTTTTTCTAATTTTGGTTTTGTTCGGTTGCCTATTTTTTTTTGGAATTTTCACGGTTTATCTTTATGTAATCATCATCGCTTAATCTAACTGTTGGGCTTTTTGTATAAGGTTGTGGGACCTTTTAAAAGCCTCACTTTACCCTCTTTCCAAAAAGTCTTGGGAGGAAAGTGGATATGTTTTCTTAGCTAGATGGAACACAAGGAAAAAAAACATAAAGATGATGTTAAAGAATGCAACATAAATGCAAAAGAAGAAGAAAAAGAAGAGGAATATAATGATGATGAAGAGAATACAAACCGTGCAATAGGCAAAGTAGAGATGAAGAATAATGTTTCAAACATTTTACCTTCAAAGAAGAAAGCTTCAATATTTTAGTTTCATGGATGCATTTAACGGAAGAAGGTATTTATGTTCATAAACCTTTGTAATAACTATAACTTCATCAACATGGATGTGACTTAACAATTACAAGTACAAAGCGAAAAATATCAAGCACAAGTAGATGGTAAAAAAGTCAAATTTTTGAAGATTTGAAGCTCATTATGAACTAATATATTTTGCATTCAAATTTTTATGTTTGGGATATCGATGGTTTGGATATTGTTCTTGGATATTCTTGGTGGAAGACCTTGGGAATGATCAATATTAATACACATAAGAAATTCATGAAGATTTGATTTATGAGAAAGACGGTCACGGTGTAGGATATCACATTTAGTGAATTTGAAGACGATGGAGAAGAGCATAAATAAGAATATGAAGACGAAAATAGTAAGTCATCTACTCAAGATACAAAAGCACTAGAAATTAAAAAAATGAAAGAGGCAATGAAATTAGATGAAAAGGTTAAGGATACTTATGTTGCGACATATAAACACACGCATCATCAAGAGACAACAAACATAGAGGCATTTAATGACATTAACTAATATGGCTATACACATAATCAAAGGACACAATCATTACGGTTATAGATGAAATCAAAAGAGCCATACTCATGGAACATGGTATCATAGGAGTAATCACTATGGCTATGCATGAAAAACAAGGATGGACAACTATGGTCATGAATGGAATAGAATGACACAACAAACTATGGAATCAAGTTTAATTGGTTCAAGCATGGTGGAAAGCATTAAATGATGTGAAGCACACTAATTAAGTGGTTTCTTTCCTTGTAATATTTTGAGGATGCATGACATGTTACTAAAGGGGATGTGTGCCACATGTCGAAATCTCCACCATCCCATTTGCATTATAAAATCATATCCTAGGTACATAACAATGTGTGCCATCAAGACAAACCTCCAAAGTGATAACACGAAATTTTGGATGTGAAGTATGTGATACAACGCGCAAAGAAAAAGGGTTATGTAAAGTTAATTCTTTGAAATCTCCACGATCTTGCACTGGCATCTAAGGCATTATGTCATTGTTCTCAAGGTGTATGCATAACATGGAAATATTGTGATGTATTTTGAACCTCATTTTCTTACACATAGACTTTTGTTATGATAAACACAATATTGTGTTGTGTCATTAAAACATTGGCATGTTACGATACCAAATAATGTAGTCTCAACTAAGGAGTCCAATTAAGAGCTACCTTAGACCATGCAAAGTGTATTAAACCAACATAGCTCTTTAGTGAATCATGACCTTAAAAACATTAAAGGAATTAGATCAAGCAACAATTCATTTGATTTCAAAGAAGAAGCAACAACCTACATAAATATGTGGCCCATCTTACTCCACTCTGAAGCATTGTACGAATGTAGTTTATAGCCCAATTCAAATAACATCACATATGTATTCATCAATTTAATCTACATTTGATGCACATGGATAATGTTTTCCCAAATTACACCCCATGAAATTTTGGACAACTTATTCAAATTTGGGACTTTGGTGGATTTTGCTCAAAAGTCACAGAGTGTTAGAACATGGGGTTTTGTGGCTTCTCAAAACCCGTTGAACGAAAGAATGATTTCGGGAATCCAAACTCGACTAAGTTTAAAAGTCGTGAGGACATCTTTGGAAAAATATAGTATTCCACAGATTCTCCAAATCTGCGAGAATGAGAGAGATGGTCCCGGTCCTTCAGAATGCCAAAGGTGATCTCTGCGGGTTTTAAATGAAATAGAGCTCAACAGAAATGTTAGCATCCGAGTGGGGTTGAAATTCGGCTGTGTCAAAAACGCAAGTTAGAGTTGGTTAATAGGCATTACTTCGTGACAGAGGTGAAAATATTATGTTTCACGATTTCAATGATTTCCATGTAACAAAGGAGCATATGAACGAACTCATGACACTTTATGGGTACACAAGGTGAAAATCCACAACACATGATGAAAGCGTCGTCGGACCGCGAGGAAGTGGAGTAAGATGTGAAATGGTTAAGTCCGAAAACCACGAAACATTATCTTGGTGTTCCACGTGTTTTCCTAACACGGTACTTTGGATTTCTAAATTCGTAGAATGAGCGAATTGAGCTAAGGAAAGAAAATACTTTGAAGCTTTTGTGTGAAGTACCACAAAGAGCAAGATTTGCGAGGACCAACTGTGAGAGGTTAAAGTCGGCACAATACAACTAAGGAGTTCCACATATGATAAACAAAAGTTGGTGTCTCATAGGTTTCCAAGTGTGCGAGACATCTTATGTTTGAAAGCCATGATACGTTTAAAAGGCCACGAAACATATCAAGTTGGAAATCCCACGGAAGGATACGACGAAACAAAGGAAAAGACAGCTTTGTAATCTTACGGGTTGAAGATGGCTTTCTCAACTCAAAATTCCATGGAACACCTCCAAGTCGTGTTTGTTTTGTTCGAATCGACACCTAACCACTTCACGAACCCGAATTAAATGATAATGACGCCTATCCCTAGACCTATAAAATTTGATGGCTTACGGTAGAAGTGATGTCAGCGCCCCCTTTCCCAAAGATTGAGAAATTAATGACACCTATTTCTTTTGAAAAGGATCCATATTTGAGAAATAAATATGGAACTCATTCTTTTGAAAAGGATCCATCTATTGTTGTAACAACACCATGGCAAAATGGTGGCCAACTTCCCATTAGTTCCAGATCTTGAATCGAAAAAGAACACATTTTGCACCTTCTACCATTGTTGTAATCGACTATGCACCAGCTTAAGCAATAAAATCTTGTGTTTGTGGTTATTCTCTACCCTATGCTTGTGTGTGTCGCATTTATAGATTTCTTCATTTTCGTGTGTTGTTAATGTATGAGATGGAAGCTCAGTGAGAGTATTGGTCTATGGCATGTTCCTCTTCCCTTGCCTCCTGTCAAAACAAATTTTTTGTGTCCTTCCTCCACTTCACCTCGTGTCCGCTCTCCTACATTAGGCTTGCCCATTCAAATTAATTTTCCCTCCTAATTTCATTTGAATTCCATTTCCCACCAAAAATACATATCTAATTAATTAATGTTAATCCCTTTTAAATCAACTTACGAATTTAATATTCTAAAGTAATCCATGTCATTCCACCTATGAATTTAATAATCCATGTCACCCCACTTCTAAATTTAAAATTCCCAAATAATCCATGTCAATCCACTTGATAATTTAAAATTCCAAAATTATCCACATCTAATCCCACTAGCAATTTAAATATTCAAGTATAATCCACATCCAATCCACCTTTGAATTAAATATTAAAAATAATCCTTATTTAGTCCACTTCTGAATTTTAAATTCAAATATAATCCACCTTTGAATTTAATATTCTAATCATGTCCCCCACTCACCTAATTGGAGTTACTTTTCCAAATCAGGATTATCTAAATTAATCTCCTCTTCAAGCTATAAATAAGAGCCTTCCCCCTTTTTCGAAGCTAGAAGTGATAGTAAAACTTTGACATTCTTATAAGTCCACTTATCATCATATCATCATAATGCCCTTGTGTTTCTACTTGTATCATCATACCATTCTCATGCCCTTGTGATCCCCTTAGCAATCCCATTTCTTGGCATCCTTCCATCTACAACAAAGAGTTTGTATGCTCGTTTGGCAGGTTCCCTCATCTAACCCACATTGTCGTTGATTCGTGCATGTTTGGTTCTCTTTATATTTATTTTGATCAGATTAGTAGCTTCTTTATACATCGACATTTTTCAAGTTCTTGTATTTATCAGTTTCTGCATGTTATCCATCTATCTTTCATTTACATCATTTTATCTTATAACTTGGGGTTGACATTTGTGAAAGGAAGGTAACACTTCTTGGAACCGGCTTCGCTCGGCAACCCCGCGTATAACATCTAATCCATTTTCCTCTTAGTTGCTTCTATTTCAAGTCTATCTTGCTTGCAGTGAGTACATTCACTTTGCGCCCATCCATTTGTCACCATCTTCTCCCAAGGTACCTTAAACCCTTGCATCTTTGAGGTTGTTTGATTTTTTTATCTAGCTCACTAACTGACAACCATAAAGAAAATTTGTTCAAAGTTCTTAGAAGACTTAGGTGGGACCTTCCCACAATTTGTTTTTGTTGGTTTCACAACTCATTATCTTATCGGTTATTTTCCTACTCATGTTTGCTTTCGTAATTTCATTTTCTATACCGTATGGATTGCTTTGGTTAACCCTTACATTGTGGGAAATCTTGTTGTTTTGTGTTGTCTTATGTTGTGTGTGCAAGTTCCTAGGTGGCGGTGGATATGTTGCTTTGCGTCGTTTCGGACTCGACATTTTGGCTTTTTTGTGTTAGTAACCCTCCGGAATAATCGTTTTAATACTTGCTTATAGGGTTCGACATTATTCGGGAATGATGTTATTCTCATCATTTTGTGGTTTATATTACCTTAGTTTGTTAATTTCCAATTTAATTTTGTTTGCTATTTGGCTTTTTGTGATTCATAGTAATTGGTGTGGTCTATGATAATTTCGTTTTTAGTTTGTAGTTAGTATAAAACCTTTTTTTACTATTATTATTAAATAATAATAACAATACAATCAAAAAGAAAAAAGAAAAGGACCCTAAACTACCCGCTTAGCCTAGCCAACTCGACCGAGCTACTCCCCTCACCTACACTCCTCACCCCCGAGCTCCCACCTCCCTTCCCTCCCACCTTCCCTAGTCTAATCCCCCTTCGGCCACTCGGTTGCGCTACCCCGTGCCATCCCCACCTTAATAGCCCCCATTCCCTTCCCACCACTTGGCCACCCCTCTCGTCTTCCCCACTCCCACCTCCTCGATTTCCATGGCCACTGGCCGCCTAACTCCCCACACACCCATCTACCTACACTACGCCCACTTTTGGCCACTCGACGGAGCTACTAATAACCCCTCCCCGATGTCGCACTCCCATCATCTCCCGAGCTAGCTCCCTCCCTCCCCGAGCTCCCACCTCCCTATTCACCCCATCTCGTCCATGTTCCCCGCCCCGATCCCCCTCTAACCACTCGATCGCGCTTCTAATGCCATCCCCCAATAATAATACCCCTTCCCTCTCGTTCACTCGGCCACCCACCATTTCTTTCCCGAGTCCACGACATAACCGCACTACCCTACTCCCACTATCCACCACGACAAACCCCGCCACGTCCCTCAACCACGTAGACACCTCCACCACATCCACCAACAACATGGACATCTTCGTATTCCCGCACTGTCTGCAAAATCATTTGTCTCGACCTCGCAGACCTTGGCCACACATATTCCCCCAATTCACATAGCTCGAGATCGACCTCTCGGACCAATACACACAAAAAGCACACGTTTATCATTTCACGCATACACATAATACATAGTTCTTTGTATAGTTTGTTGGTTCTCATCTTTATTTCTCGTCTTATTTATCGTTCCCGCTTATATAAATACACTAAACACGTTTCTTCTTTAACTTTTTTTTATCATTCCACGTTTCTCTTATTTATCACTACATAGTGTCTTAAGCGTCGTTTCTCCTTTCGTATCAATTTCCACATGTCGTAGTTTATTTTCATCGCTTAATTTTTTAGTTTCTCGTTTCATAGTTTATTTCTTAATTTCTCATTTTGCCTCGGATCACGCATTTCATCGTTTATTTCCTCATTTGTTTCTTTAGTACATCATTTATATTACTCAATCATTTCATTAGTCCATATTAATCTCGCATTTATATAGCTTATCTTCTATATAGTTTATCTTCATTCTTTAGTATATATTTTGTATCATTCATCATTTATATCGTATATCATTTCTTATTGTCGGTATTCATTTCTTTAGCTTTAGTCTTCACTTTCGTTGTTTTCTTAATTTATAACCACTAGTTTGTCATTTCCATTCCCTTAACGCATTTGCTTTCCTTATATTATTTTCTTGTCTATCGTTTAGCCTTCATGGCTTGTTTCATATCATTAAATAGGAACATTGGAATACAATTTTGGTGTAGCTTAATTTTCTTTTTCTTTTTCTTCAAGGACCTTCTCTTGACAACATTAGATATTCTTGTTGTATTTGTTGTACTTTTTTATACCACCATGTTAACTAATTATCTCATTTTATTTTGCATGTGAACATTCCGCATTGCACCCACCTCATTTCGTTGTCAAAATCTCCGCCAATATATCTGCAATTAAGCCACTACATTCCGCCAAGATCTCCTGAATATCGCTCATCGTGAATGGTCCATATTTAGGGTCTTTCGACATTTCTCGCCACGCATATCGCTTTACAACACATCATTATTATTTACTCACATTGTCATATAACCCGCTTTTTGGTCCCATTAATCTTAACATTATTGTCGGTTTTTTAGAAGCTAATCACAACCTGTAGCGTGTATGCTCTTCTTTTGTGCTTACACAAGCGATCTTGACAATCGAAACGCAAATGTGATATCCTATATCGTCTTTTTTTTCATTATCATAGAAAACTACTAACCGCTTCTGCAGGATCATTGACCGCATAGTATTCGATTTTTAATCAACATATTCACATTGATAATTCCATCTTTTCTTTTGTATTTCGCTTTGCACTATCTCGTGCAGATAGTCTACATTGTTGGCTTGCTTGCATCAAGATTGCTTGGAGCCTACTCTTTACTTACGTCAACTTGCTTCTAGATAAAAAGGAAAAGCGTTATCTAGGTATTCCTCATTTTCCCTATTTGCTCCTTTTGCATCGCAACTTCCCTTTTGCTATGTGTCCTCGTTGAAAGATCACATTTGGATTTGGTTTTAAAAATGAACTTTTCTTTTTGCATCCTTCTTGCTCACATAGTTTAAGTAGGAGGTTAACTTGTTGCATTTCACAATCCTCACACACAACCAAAACTCACAAATCAATTAACACATCAAAACAACATTCTACCTGGTTGACTGATTGGGATTTCATCACCCAACAGGAAGCCGCCTAAGACTTTCCAAGCCATAACAAACCTGAAACCAAACATAGACTTCCATCTCCTAGGCTCCTTTGTTATCCATCTTTTGATTTCTTTCTCACATCCTTCAAATAATTCAAGATAACAAACATTTTTGCTTGACTCAGTATTGATAAACTAGAAATCACTGCAGTACTTGCTTCTTGTTTTATGCCCATCATCACACGATCCCACACAAAGAAAATGGAACAAAACTTCTCCTCCAACAACACCACTGCTTTGTCGCAACCAACTCCAACATTACCTACTCCGATTATGACCTCTTCGTAGTCACTTAGTTTGTGACCCACCCCATACAAACCACTGCCTTGATAGTAAAAACCCTTTCCCTTATCATCATGTTATACCATCCAGACGTCACCCTCAATCCGCTTATATCGACTTTTGCTTTTGGCCTCGCATTGTCCCTTGTGGAAATGTGGAGTTCCAAGAGTTCCTTGATGCTAATCCCGTGGCCCTCCATGATTACCTCCTTAGGAAATCCACCCAACTTCCTATCGATGGGCCACCCATTCAAAAAATTTATGCCTATCATTCCAATCCTGAAACCACCCAAGTGTTATCCTCGCAGCTTGTGGTGTTCTTTCCTAGAGCCATGAATGAGCTATCCATGGCCCAACATGAGCTTGGCCCATCTTCTTCTATCAATCCTCCAATTCACCAAACCACACAACTTGTGGTACCTATCCCCCTAATCTACATCCCATCAATAATCATTTCCCTATTACTTCGTCATCCACTATTATCACTAGCACACCCATCCAACCTTCCCAACCACCCCAATCATTACCTCTCTTATCCGAACAACATGGCCGATCCTTATCCCTCGCATCTCACATACACGCCAATGTCATCATTTCCCAACCTCACCCAGTGGGGTCTACTCATGCCCATCAACCTCTTGAAGTTGTTTACCAATATGTTATGACAAATCCTCCTCCACAATCTCAACCCATCGCCACTTATCACATACCTCAACAAATTCACATTCCCATCTCACAACAACCTATCCAATCTCAACAATCACATCATCTCCTCGTTTCTCAATACCAACCACTACAACAATTTCAACCCACGACCTACCAAGCAATACCCCAAGCACCCATTCATTCCCAACAACATTATCAAGCTATTTCCCAAAACACCCAATCACAACCATCTTCTTCAAATGATCCTTTACATGCTTTGATGAGTAGGTTGGCTAATCTTGAAGCCGCGACCTTGGGACCAAAGGTTACATTCTCCTATGATCAAATATGTAAAAACCGATTAACCCATCGGTCCCTGTCAAGCCTTATCCTCTTCATTGGTATCTTCCTAAATTTGCCAACTTCTATAGTAAGGAAGATCCCCAACAATACCTAGCCCACGATCAAAATCTAATGCTACGCACCTTTCCCATGTCGATGTGAAATATCCCTTGTGGGATACCACTTAAAAATGCACAAAATGTTGACAGATTTGCGGCCATTAAAATACTGATTTTTGCCGATTTTTACAGTTAGGGTAGCGAACTAAAGAAACTTAATATCTCCCAAGATACCCACCCAAATTACTTGAAAATTTAAAGAGAGCTTGCTACTATTATAAAGGACATAAGAAAACTATTTTTGGAATTTTACGTAAATTCAAATTTTGCCGAAAATAACCGTGTGCCCTAGAAAGTTAGAACTCTTCTAAAATTTGTAACTTTCCAAATACAAAAGCAAAAATTATGAGACTTTGCAAATAACATTAACAAATATAGGAAATGATATTTCAACCTTCGGACTAAAAATGGCAAATTGAAACCCTCAAAATAAACGCTGCAAGTCGTCCTGCTTGGAAAAGGGTTGAGATTGATGAAGACCCCTTTAAAGTGATGTTAAGCCCTACCCAAATGGTCATGTCATAAATCTGATCCAAAACCCTCGATTATCTTCCCCAAATGCCCCCAAAACCCTCAAAATCCTTCCTTTGAAACCTCGATAATATCTCGTAACACAACCAAGAAAGCGGCTCCAAAATGACAATAAGGTAGATCTCTCACTACCGAAGAATGCCTCATTTGGTAGGGATGGATCTCTCACCACCGAAGCTAGGGTTTATGTGTGATTTCACTCCACAAGTTTGTAGATTTCAAACATCGATTGCTTGTGAAGGAAAATAAAATATATGCCAAAAAAGTCATTTTCCTTTCTCCCCCAACTCCTTATATACTTCTCAAGGCAAAAGAGCCCCAATAAACAAGACACATTTTATTCCATGGAGGGGCCAATAAAATAAAAGAAACTAAAGTTAGTTTTTCCTTTTAAGTCGCCATTGTCCAAAAGTGGCCCCAAACGCAAAACATGAATATTAGAACCACATGGCCCTTTCCCAAAAGCTCCCAACGTCCACAACCTTGTGTACGACCAAGGCTTGAAATCGACTTGGTCTTTAGGCCTTTGCGTAGTAAAGGGGACATTATAGTCATCCTTTCCCAAATTTTGCTTGTCCTCATGCAAATGCAAATTAGGATGATGCAAAATCTACTCTCCCTCCCAAGTAGCTTCCTCAAGTGGCAGTCCCTTCCATCGCACCAAATACTCGGTGATTACTCTACTCATGAGCCCCCTCTGTCTCTCTTCAATAATGGATTATGGTTCCAACACCAACTTCCCCTCCTCATCTAGTGGGTGTACCTCTATAGATGGTACAATATGTTGTCTCGAGTGCCTTTTTAAGGCATGAAACATGGAAGACATTAGGTATCTTATTGTGCTCCTAGCTCTAGCTCATATACAATTGCCCCAACTAGACGAACTACCCGATACGGACCATAAAATCGTGGTTTTAATTTCTTTGCACCCTTTTGCTTCAGTGAGGACTGCTTATATGGTTGTAAACGTAGGAATACTAGATCCCCAACCTCAAAAGACCTCTCTATCATGTGCCTTCTGAAGGTTCTCTCTTAGAGCTTTCAAAATATCCTGGTTCTCCTATAACCAATCTTGATCTTTGGGAGCTCGGCTATCTAGTAATACCAAATCCACAAATGTCATAGCGTCGTACCCATACAAGGCTCGGAAAGGAGTCATACCTATGCTCATCTGGTAGGTGTTATTGTAGCAATACTCACCCATGTGTAACCATTTAATCCATGTTTGTTGATGTCTGTCACATAACTCCACAAGTAGCCCTCTATCCACTTATTGACTATCTCTGTCTCGCCCATATGTCTCATGGTGGTAGCTTGTCTAAGAGTCAACTCTGCACTGGTAGTCAAGATCTCTTGCCAAAAGGTGCTCATGAAGATCTTGTCCTCACATCATGACAATTTTTTTAGTGCAACCCATGTAACCTAAAAATACCGGTATAGAAGATCTCGAGCCACATCCATTGCCTCGTGCTTCTTGGGTAAGGAAAAGAAATGAGCATACTTAGTTAACCGATCCACTACAACATAAATGTAGTTATGCCCATGCACTAAGGGGAAGAAGCCTGTGATAAAGTCCATAGATATGCTTTCCCATTTATACTGGGAATGGAGAGAGGTCAAGTAATCCTACTTGGAAAAGATCGCTTGGATTTGGTTTCTTTGCAAACCATACACTCTCTCGACATGATTAAGGACATCGCCCTTCATTCCCTTCCATGCAAATCTTTCCCTAATGAACCTATATGTTTTGAAATACCCAAGGTATCCAAATTAGGGGTGTATCATGTATCGCACGAAGGATCTTCTCCTTCATTTTGGATCTGGTACAAGGAAAATTCTATCTTTGTAGAAAATGAGATCATCTACTACTTTGTATCGATCATCCCGGTTCTACCATCCATGATCTCACAGTAAAGCTGGTTTTGGAGTACTCAACAAGTATATGAGCCTTCCAACTCCGGTGATATGTCTGTGGGTAGTAGGTTGTGTTAGGAGTCAACCTCGCACTGCAGTGATCAAGATCTCTTGCCAAAAGGTGCTCATGAAGATCTTGTCCTCACATCGACAATTTTTTTAGGCAACCCATGTAACCTAAAAATACCGGTATAGAAGATCCGAGCCACATCCACCGCCTCGTGCTTCTTGGGTAAGGAAAAGAAATGAGCATACTTAGTTAACCGATCCACTACAACATAAATGTAGTTATGCCCATGCACCAAGGGGAAGAAGCCCTGTGATAAAGTCCATAGATATGCTTTCCCATTTATACTCGGGAATGGGGAGTGGCTGAAGTAATCCTACTGGAAAAGACTGCTTGGATTTGGTTTGCTGGCAAACCATACACTCTCTGACATGATTAAGGACATCGCCCTTCATTCCCTTCCATGCAAATCTTTCCCTGATGAACCTATATGTTTTGAAATACCCAAGGTATCCAGCTAGGGGTGTATCATGTACTGCACGAAGGATCTTCTCCTTTATTTTGGATCCTGGTACAAGGAAAATTCTATCTTTGTAGAAAATGAGATCATCTACTACTTTGTATCGATCATCCTGGTTACTACCATCCATGATCTCACAGGTAAACTGGTTTTTGGAGTACTCAACAAGTATATGAGCCTTCCAATCCGCTGAAATCTTAGACATAGAACTAAGCATAGCAGTGAGGTAAGGCCTCCTAGATAAAGTGTCAACAACGATATTATTCTTACCTCTAGTGTACTCTATGTCAAAGTCATAGTTTTTCACCTTATTCACCCATCTTTGTTGGCGATTCATGAGCTCCTTCTCCCCAAGAACAACCTCAAATCTGTTGTGATCCATACGAACCACGAATTTGTCGCCCACAAGGTACTTGTCTGATTTGGCAAAAGCATGCATATTGGCCAACATCTCCTTGTCGTAAATTGAATACCCTCTCTCCACGGGTTTCACTTCGACTCTCATAGGAGATGGGATGCCTATCTGCATGAGAATTGCCCCAACACCTTCCCCCGATGCATCACACTCTAGAATGAATGGGCGTGAGAAATCGATAATGCAAGGATGGGACACGAACTCATCACCTCTTTAAGGAGATCAAAACTTGTTGTGTTGCGTCGACCAAGCAAAACCCCTTTATTGGTCAAATAGGTCAATGGAGAGAGAGAAATTCTTAACGAACCTCTTGTAGTATGTGCACAATCCCATGAATCCCTTCAAATGTGTCAATGTCCTAAGTGGCACCAATCCGAATTGCCCGTATCTTCTCTCCATCTACCTTTATTGTACCCCCACCAATCACATATCCCAAGTATAAAAGTTTGGTCATGCCAAACTCACACTTAGAGGCTTTCGCATATAACGAATTAGCTTCTAATATCCCCAATATCTCACCTGTGTACTTGATATGGTCCTCCCAAGTCCTGTTGTAGACTAAATTATCATCAAAGAAAACCAATACAAACTTCCGCAAGTGGTGGTTAAACATATGATTCATGCAAGACTGGAATGTAGCTGGACCATTAGACAATCCAAAAGGCATTTGAAAGTTTTCTTATGCACATCCTACTCCCTGACTTTGATATGATGATATCAAAATGCAAATCTATTTTCAAAAATAGATTGCACCATGTAGCTCATCAAGCAACTCATCAATGTGTGGTACAGATACTTGTTCTTTATTGTCTTCTTATTCAAGGCAGGGTAGTCCATACACATCCGCACGGTCCCATCCTTTTTCTTCACCAATACCACTCAAGAAGTAAAAAAGGGCTGGAACTCGCTCTAATATGCCCCATATCAATGAGCTCTTGTATAGTCTTCTCAATCTTATCCTTAAACCGCTTTGGGGTGACGGTAAGGAGAAGTAACCATCAATCTAGCATCCTCAAGCTCAATCACATGCTCAAATCCCTATCTCGGAGGTATGTCACCAAAACGCACTATGTCATCGAATAAGCCTTGTATATCCACATGATATTGTTGTTGTCCATCCTTTGATTTCTTGGTCAAAACCAAACAATGTACTGCCCAATCCACCCCGTTGTGCCTATAGATCCTCTCGATCCTCTCGGTCGTAACAACTCGGGGTGCCTTTGAAGATAAGCCCCTCAAGATCACATTCCTCCCTTCGGACTAAAACTTCAGCTCCATCGTCTGGAAGTTAGTCCGAAACTCCCTAAGGGAATGGAGCCATTGTACTCCAAGCACTATGTTGGTCTCTCCAATACCAACAATATAGAAATCATTGGTGACTGTATAGTTACCCATCGTGATGCTCAATTGGGAACCCGTCGTGTGCATCTCGTAGAATCTCCATTAGCTACAACCACGTTAAAGACCTCAAATTCCCCTGTCTATAACCCTCGCCTCTCAACCCTGTGTAATCAATCCATGATGCCACCAATTATGAGTGTCTCCCTCTAGATGTAAGATTGCAAACTTAATTGCATCTTCTTCACGCATAAGATTCAAGTCGAAGTATGTCTTCAACTTTTGGACCCAAGATGCGGCAAGTACACTTCTTAGAACCATCGAAGTGTGGAACAAAATCTGTCCCACCTCCTTTGCATCTCTCGATACATTGCACCTAGTGATCTCTCCTAGGCTTGTTGCCGAATCTTCATTTCTGCAATATTCCCGAATGGCATGTTGTCATGAAAGCCATCACTTAAGGTTTGGTACCTTTCTTAACAAGAATCCTTATCTACAATCTCCACTTTGGCCGTCGTATTTGTGAAACTTTCCGATCCTCAAAAAGAAGGTTTGTGAAACCCCAAACGCCTTTGGTAGAAGAATGGGGAGACTTCGCTCAATGTCCACCTAACCTCTTAGACCATGTTGTCTCATATTGCTATTTTCTCCTCTTTCCACATGAGTATCAATCTTGTCCTAGGCTAATCTCTCAGTGAGCTGGCTCAAATAGAGATTAGTAGTCTCTTGTTGCTTTACCATGTTGGTGAACAATTGTTTCATCAGATCTACACCTATATCCTAACCTGTCTTTGTCCCTCATCTTTCAATCCCAACATGCGGGAGAAATAACTGCTCTAATACAACTAAAATATCCCTTGTGGGATACCACTTAAAAATGCAAAAATGTTGAGAGTTTCATGAAGAAATTAAAATATTGATTTTTGTCGATTTTTACAGATTAGGGCAGCAAACTAAAAAAACTTAATATCTCTCAAGATATCCACCAATTACTTGAAAATTTAAAGAGAACTTGTTATTATTATAAAGGACATAAGAAAACTATTTTTGGAATTTTACAAAAATTAAAATGCTTTGCCAAAAATTACATCGTGCCTTAAACACTAGAACTCTTCTAAAATTCGTATCTTTCCAAATACATGACCAAAAATTATGAAACTTTGGAAATAACATTAACAAATATATGAAATGATATTTCAACCTTCAGCCAAAAATGGCCAACTAGAAACCCTTCAAATAAAGGCTTCAAGTCGCTTGGCTTGGAAAAGGGTTAGAGATTGATGAAGATGCCTTCAAAGTGATGGTAAGCCCCGCCCAAATTGCTGTCATAAATCTGATCTCGAAAACCCTTTGGTTATCTTCCCCAAATGCCCCAAAACCCTCAAAATCCTTCCTCTCGAAACCTCTCGATTACATCTTTGTAACACGGTCAGCGGCTCCAAAATGACAAATAAGGTAGATCTCTAACTACCGAAGAATGCTCTAATAGCTAGGGATGAATCTCTCACCACCGGCTAGGGTTCCTGTGGGGTTTCACTCACAAGTTGTAGATTTGCAAACATTTGCACGTGAAGGAAAATAAATGTATGCCAAAAAAAGTCCTTTTCCTTTCTCCCCCAGCTATTTATATACTTCTCCAAGGCAAAAGAGCCCCAATAACATCTCGACGCATTTCATTCCATGGAGGGGCCAATAAAATAAAAGTAACTAAAGTAATTTTTTCCCTTTTCGGTCCAAAATTGACCCCCAAACGCAAAACTTGAATATTAGAACCACGTGTCCCCTTCCAAAAAGCTCCTAGCGTCCACAACCCCTTGGGTACGACCAAATCTTGGACTCGACTTGGTCCTTAGGCCTTTAGCGTAGGAAAGGGGACATTACACTTGCCAATCTTGCATTGGATTTGTCAAACAGTATCCCCCAACACTCCCTCTTTTCATTCACCCAACTTATGCGCAACTCTTCTTGGAGCATTTCTTCATCGATAGCTCGCAAGATCACCATCATAGACTTGTACGCTATTCGCCAATATGACGATGAGTCCATTGCAAACTTTGTTGCATCTTTGGCGTGGATCATTAACCAACTTCCGTTTGTTCTTCCACAAAACGAGCTCATTGAGTTGTTTTCACATTCCTACGCGAAGCACATATCATCTACCTTGCAGATTCAATCTTTCCACACATTTGATGAAGCATTTACCATGGCTCAGAAACTCGAGACTCGTGCCCTTGAGCAAGGCCAACTAAAACTTAGATCGAATAAACCAAAACCCGAGTTCATCAAGCCATCAACCCACACTGACAAATCAAAAAACATGGCCAATACCATAGTGGTCAAATCTTCTCCTTCACCCACTCTCAATGTGGGTCCTCCACAAAGAACCCCTGACCACAAGCTAACTACATGACACTTGGAGAGTTATATGATGTGGTCTTAGATGAACCGATAGTCGTTCACCTTATCACACTTCTTCCCATTTGACTAGTTGATGAGTCAAGACCAAAACCAAGAGTGTGGTATCGTGAATACTATTGCTGCAACTACCATCAAGTCCAAGGACACGACATAAAGAAATATCGAACTTTCAAGGATTTGGTCCAAAGACTCATTGATCAGGGAGATCTTCAAGTAGATAATCCAAATGCCTCATCCAATCAACCCCTTGACATCTTTAAACAATCATTCCCCAATCATGCTCGACAAATCGAACCATGACTCCCACATCCCAACCTCCTAATGCCCAAACCATTAACACCATTCACGCTTATCGATATCGTTGATCGGAATGTAGTTTACCAACAAATCCGCCCCACTACACCAACGATCACTTTACCATCTTTGCCATCTATGACTTCATCTATTGAACCCCCTTCCACATCTATGACAACCACGACCACATCAACCTCCTCAACACCTATGCCAATTTCCACCCCAAGTATGACTACTTCTACCTCAACATCCAAGATTCCACCTATGACTACACCATTACTTGCTCCCCTAATCAATAGAGCGCAAGTGACACACCAATCATATCAACGAAACCTACAACACGTACACCTACCCATCCTAAACCCACACAATCAACCAACCCTTTAGACCTAGTTAATTACATCGAGCAAAAACCCTCCCACCAACAATATTACACAAATATTTACCTAAACAAGTGACTATAATCAAAGATGCCACTGCTTCCACGAAGGAAAAATATCCACACACAAAAATTAAAAACCTTGGTGTCCTTACCCAAAAGTCTCTCACACATCCACACAAAAAGGTAGAGCTTCCTTCCCCAAATCTTCTATTTTGGAACCCATCCATACATCATCTTCTTCTTCTATTTTGAGATCATCCCCTTCATTGAAAACCTCCGCCACTAATAAAACAACACAACGACAACCTCTTTCTAAACCACCTCCCAAAACCGAGTCTAGGTCGTCCACATCATCAACCAATATTCCAAATCAAACAAAGTCGGCTCCTTCCTCTTCCAAATCTAAGACAGTATCAAAGGCTCCAATCACACCACCACACGTCAAACCATCATTAATTTCATCATAAAACCTTTTACCTATAGCCACACCATCACCTATTCCTTCAAGATATTATACCACAATGTTTTACCAATTACTCAAAGCGTCGGGATCACCTTACCCCCCATAATACCCTTTGATCCAAATGTGCTACGACCCTCCTGGATCAATTCCAATCTTATTTGTGCATACCATCGTGCATCAAGGCATGACAAAGAACAATATAAAGCCCTTCAAACAATCATACATAACCTTATCCATAACAATGACCTCCTTGATGAGGAAGAACCACCTCTTCCACCAACCCAATCAGCTCCCTCATCCCAACCTTCATCTACCAGAACATCTAAGCCACCCCTTTCATCAAGGATTGTTGCTAACATGCCACCATCAAAAGAAGATGTGTCCAAGGACATCACTAACCCACCACCAAAAGAGGATGTCCCCAGGGATGGTCCCCTTTTTATCAACGTTGTTCGAATAACCACCCGTTCGTCCCACATGACCCTAAATCCACCACACAACCTAAGCCAAAAACATTTGTTGCCATTCCTCCTCCTAGTGAGCTTACATCATCCACACCTTCTTCAAGACCAAATGTAGTTGTTGCCTCTCTTCCAATACCCCCCTTCATCCTCACCATCCAATAGACCCAAATTTTCAGTCCTAGCCGCACCTCGGTCTCTTGAAGAAAGTATTGTAAAACAACTTCAGGCCCCTGGTTAAGATGTCTCTTTATGAGCTTATCCAAAGCTCCCCAGACCACCGACAGGCTCTCATTGAAGCCTTAAAATACATTCCAACATTCACTCATGAGACTCAACCTTTCGCTTCCCTAGTGGGAGCACTTTTTGCTTCATCCATCTCTTTCGACAATGATGAAATCACGAACATCCCTCCTGAAGACCATGACCTCCCTCTATTTATCACGGTTTGGATCAATGACACATTTATTCGACAAACCATGATAGATAATGGATCAAGTATCAATATCATCTCGTCGCATACCTTTGAAAAACTTCAGATCCTAATATCCACTGTCACTCAAACACCCACTGTCACTCAAACACCCACGGTCCTCTGTCCCTTCAACGAAGTTATAGCTCCCACTCTGGGGACTATTGTTCTTCCTATCCGCGTCGGTGAGAAATTCCTGCATGAATTCTTCTACATTATAGAAGGTGAATTTCAATACAATGTCCTTCTTGGACATCCATGTTTATGTGTCATGCGTTGTGTCCCATCCACCCTTCACCATTGCATTAAGTATGAGTATGAGGGAAAGATCTTGACCCTCCTTGCTGAGCTCCTCCATTCAAAGCATGCAACGTGACATATAGACCAAATGATGTCCTTATTCCCAAACATGATTCATCACAACCATCTACCAGCTCATCCATCCCTTCACCCAAATCACCTAACGATGCTATATTAGACAATGTTTTGGACAATCTCACGCTAGGGGAGTATCATCTTCTTGCGCTTAATGCCCTCCCCACACCTCATCGCCATGGTAGACCCGAAAAAGCTCCCATGTATCAACATAACCTCGGGGATATCATTTCTTTTGTCCACCTCATCTTCGCACCAACCTCATCTATGGTGGTGTCGATTCTCCTTCTTCCCATATTGATGACCATCCTCACACCCAATTATATACCGACGATTTCAACTTCCTCGGCAAACCATCCTTCGCTTACACATACCTCCATCGTTGTGCGTGGAAGGTGTTTGGTATGGGTCGTTATGAACAAGGTCCCCATGTTCATGTCTTCGAAAAGACTCGTCCACCTTATGAAACATTTGGCTTGGGATATCAAGTTCCCTCCATTCTTTCAAGCACTTCTTCATGAACGTTGACTCACCTCCTTATCTCAATCGACAATCTCACATATCCAAATTCCCCATCCTATGAGGCCAGGGATACGGATGATACCGTGTCCATCTCCCCTAGCTTTTTTTTAAATCTCCACAATCACCTTGGGACCAGTTACCTATCAACATCAGGGTGAATATAGGTACCTTCCACTTTGATTACCTGATATGATCGTAGAAGACTCCCCTACCATAGATGTTCTTAAATGCACAGATGATGATTCTATCCTCTCCTACATGGGGGCGGAAGATTCTTCTCTTCATAAGACCTTACCACCTGACACATCCACTCTCCTCAACGAATCCACTATCAACATCGACATTGGGACCTCCTAAGAGCCCCACATCCTCAAAGTGAAACAGTCTCTAGATCCACAGGAACTTGCGTCTTTTATTACCTTCCTCTCCAAACATAGCCAAGCCTTCGCATGGTCATACTCTGATATGTCAGGCCTCGACCCATCCATTGTTGTCCATAACATCATTACTTTCCCCAACGCCAAACCGGTTAAGCAAAAGCTTTCCAGTGCATGCATCCCCGCATTGCCCTCATTGTCAAAGAGGAGTTGCAGGCGACTTCTCTTAGCCAATTTCATCATTCCCATTAACTGTCCCAAATGGGTCTCTAATATCGTACACGTCGCTAAATCATCCTAAGAAACTTCGCATTTGCACTAATTTTCGAGATCTCAATATTGCTTTCCCCAAACATGATTTTCCCCTTCCCAACATTGATCAACTCGTTGACCTTACCACTGGTCACGAGATGCTCTCTCTCATCGACGATTTTCCTAGTTATAATTAGATTCTCGTCGCACCAGAGGATCAACATAAGACTTCTTTCACTACTCCATGAGTACCTTTTTCTATCACATCATGCGTTTTGTGTTGAAGAACGCCGATGCTACTTATCAACGGGCTATGACTTATATTTTCCACGATCTCATCCATAAAACAATAGAAGACTATGTCGATGACCTTTTAGGTAAGTTTAAACATCAACACGATCATTAATTCGTCCTCAAGTCCTCTTTGAGCATCTTCTTCATTTCTTCCTTCGCCTTAATTCCGCCAAATGTGTTTTTGGCGTGTTAACTGGCAAACTCCTCAACTTCATCATTTCTATCAAGGGTATTGAGGTTGACCCTGCCAAAATCAAGGTTATCCTTGAGATGCCTCCTCCTTCCAATCTTGAATAACCCGCGCATTCTTCAAGGCCGACTTCAATCTGTCCGCCGCTTCATCTTGGAACTTTTGAGACCGTTGTCAACCCTTTCATCATCTTCTTTGTAAAGACGTCAACTTCCATTGGGATGATAATTGTCAAAGAGCCTTCGATGATCTTAAGCAGTATATCCTATGTTTGCATGTCCTTACACCTCCACGCGAGGGGGAGCCTTTTTATTTATGTCTCTGCCACCGATCATGCATTAGGTGCCATGTTGGCACATCGTGATGGCCAAGGCAGAGATCAGGTTGTCTATTACATCAGTCGTACCCTTCACGAGTATGAAACTCACTACATTGAAGCTGAAAAGTTGTGTTGCACCCTTTTCTTCGCCACTTCCAAGCTTCGCCATTATCTTCTCAATCACAAAATGTATGTAGTCACTAGCTTTCATCTTCTCAAAACCATGCATTCTAAACCTTACCATAATGATCGCATCACTTGATGGCTCATGCTCATGACAAAGTTTGACCTAGAGTTCATCTCTCAAAAGTCTATTAAAGGCCAAGCGATCGCAGACCAATTAGCTGAAGCCCCTCTTCCTACCACTCATCTTCCTCATGAGCAATTTCCCGATGAATCCATTAACAATCTTCATCATGAGTCTTTCCCTCTTCGCATGACTCTCTTCTTTGACAGATCTAAATGTCAGCAAGGGGAGGCGTTGGTGTCATTCTCATTCCTCCTTGGGACACTCCCATGCCCATTGCCCAAACTTGACTTTGAATGCACAAATATTATGACTGACTATAAAGCACTTATCTTATGTCTTGAACCGATGGCCTTTTGGGTGTTCAAGTCCTTAACATCTTTGGGGATTCCGAGCTCATTATTAAACAAATTATGGGAAATTATCGATGTAAAAATTGCGTTCTCTAAAGTTATCGAGATATCGTCCTCTTTCTCCTTGAATCCCTTGATTCTTATACTATTCAAGTTGTCCCTCGCTCACCTAATCGTTTTGCTAACACGATGGATTCCCTTGCATCTCTCATCCCATGGACAACTAATGAATCCAAACTTTCAGTTGTTGTTGTCATCGTCGTGATCAACCATCTCACATCCGTGAGTTACCTCATGTTAATGTTGTTGAATTTGACTCATCATATCTTTGGTATTACCAAATCTTCGATTATTTGTCCAAATGCCTTGTTCCGCCTTACCTATCTAAGAATGGTATAAGGACATTTCTTCAATGTGGTAACTGTTATGTCATTCTTGGTGGCATCCTCTATAAACGTGGGTTCGACGGTATTCTCCTTCGATGCCTTAAATCCCATGAATCTACTCGCGCTATCCAAGAAGTCCACGACGACATTTGCGGTGGACATTTTAGTGGCTTAGTTGTCGCTAAGCACGTTCTTTGCCTTGGCTATTATTGGCCTTCTCTCAATCAGGACTGTTGCGAATATGTTAAGAAATGTGTCAAGTGTCAACAACATTCCAATCTTGTCTGCATTCCTAGCCAGGCCTTACAACCAGCTCAGGACCTTTGGCCCTTTTCACAATGGGGCCTCGATCTCATTGGTACCATCAATCCTCATTCTTCTCAGTGTCATCATTCCATTATCATTGCAACTGAATATTTCACCAAGTGGGTGGAAGCAATTCCACTCACCTCAACTAAAGCCAATCAGATCATTAACTTCATCTACCAACAAATGCTAATTTGTAAACCGGCATCCCTCACAAGATCATCGCGACAACAAAAAAAGTCCTTCAAAACAAAGATGTTAAGAAACTTTGTGACTCATTCAATATCAAGCTTAGTTTCTCATCTCCTTATTATCCTCAAGCTAACGACCAAGCCAAAGCGACTAACAAGACCTTGCATAACATCCTTGCTAAAACCATCAATAAAGCAGTCGTAATCGCATCTCCACCTTTCTTTTCGCACTTGGGCTTACCAAACCAGCGTTCATACCTCCAAGGGCGCTACCCCCTTTTCTCTTGTATATGGTTCTGAAGTTGTTCTTCCCCTCGAAGTTCAAATTCCATCCTTACATGTGTCTCTTCGTGACTTCATTTCTAATGAAGATTATCGCCAAGAACGTCTAGCACAACTTGAGTTGTTAAACGAGCGTCGCATCCTTGCTCTTCAACATCATCATGTTTATCAAGAGCGTATTCAAGCATGCTTATAACAAGCATCTCAAAGAACACAAATTTAAAATTGGTGACCTTGTCTTAAAAGAAAACCAGAATGTCACTACTCTAGAAAGAACCCAACGTGGAAAATTTTATCCCAACTGGATTAGACCTTATATTATCACGCACAAGTATGGGTCTAAGGCCTATCATTTGGCTTCCCTTGATGGTAAACCGGAGACAAAACTTGTTAATGCATTGCGATTCGACCATTTATTGTTAGCATACATACCGCTCGGTAAAAAGTTATATTTCTAGATCATTCCTCCATCATCAACCCCTTCCATCTACCATTGTAATGATATGGAACTATGTGGTCTACTGTCACTTCCTAGACATGACCTTAAATATGGGCACCACGACTCTGTCCATAGCATTTTCCTTGTGGATTAGTTCTCCCTTGTTGGTCAGAACTTGGCGATCATTACACCCATTACCTTCTTGTTTACCTATTGGAACCACGCTAAGGGTCCAAGGGTGTCACTTGTACAATCATCATCCCCTCCTAAGTGGTCTACCTAGCTATACCCAACTCTTCCCCATAAAAGTCAAAATTATGGATGCTCCTATCTCATGCTATCTTATCCAAAAAGAAAATCATCCCTTGAAGGACATCTATTCATAAAAAACATATAATAAAACTAGATTGATCCCTTCAAGGACATATATCATGCAAAAGTCAAAATCCAAAAGCAAAAGCAAAAAGTAGACCATACCCTCGAAGGATGGCTACTCTATTATATCATGGCAGCAAAGGCTTCCCGCATTGATCAGCCTTCTATATATCATAGCATCCTAAGAAAGCTTCTCGCATCGATCAACTTTCTCATATACATTGCAGACTTCCTGCATTGATCAATTTACATCTTCCCCCTTCCCAAAGTTGGGGCATAGTCCTAAAACAACCACCTATAGAGAACCTTCTCCCCATGTACAAGTCACTATTCGAACCCCTTTGTCGTGTCGACATTAGGTTTATAAGCTTATTTCATCCATATTTCCCTCATGGTCTTTTGATATAACTAACTATCATTGGTTATGTGTTAACATCTGCTATTTAACTAAAATGCCTTTAGTGCTTCTCTTTCTTGTTTACCTCCAATCTGGTTTGAAACATGGTTTCCCTGTATGCTCCTTGCTACAATTATGTGTCATTTATCTTGTTAAGGTCACCTTTTATCAAGATCACATTCTTACATATCTAATTTCAAACTATGCCATCTATATTCATATGTTTACTTTTAAGGATGACATCTATTAACATCATCCATAAATCCATGAAATCTATTAACGTCTATGAGCACTTTCTCTAATACACTTTTCGGTTTGGGAATTCTACTTGATCTCATTTGCAATTTGTGAATCCTACTTCACAAATGAGAGTTCGTTATCTTGAAGCTCCTCATCCCCGACCATGGCCAACATGTCCTTTCTCCATCCATCCTCCTACATCACCTTTATCTTCCCGTTAATTATCCCCACATCACCTTTCTCACTCTTTTCGTCCTTCTCCATTCCTTTTCCACTCCTTCCTCCATCTTGCACCAACAATAATTATTGTTGGTCTTCCCTAACGTCCCTTTACCGACATTGCCTCCTCTACTCCCCATTACCTTTTTCTTTGTCTTCACTTTTCCTTCATCCTTCACCAACAATAATTATTGTTGGTCTTCCCCTAACATTCCTTCACTGGCATAACCTTCCCCATCATCCATTCTCTCTTTCCTCCCCTTCCTTGTCTCCACCTCTTCCCTTTCTTGTCACTTCTTTGCCACCTCTCCATCTTCCCTTCACCCTTGCCAATATCCTTATTATCTTCATCATACATCCTTCGTTATTTTCATCTTAATCCTCTTATCCTCATCTCATGCATTTCTACAACTTTTCCCCTTCTTCCTTGCTCTCCTTCTTACTCTCCCATTGTTCCCTTGTTTCCTTCCTCACTATCCCATATTTTTATCCTCCCACCTTCTATGTGCATTTCCATGCGATCTGTACCATATTCCTTACCTTGTTCTCCAATTCCCCATTATCTTCACCTAGGAAGTTCCTTCCGCTTTTCTTCTCTACCACCCTTGTCTCCTTCTTTTACTTACTTTCTCTGATCTTCTCCACATCGTCTTGTTCCTCTCTCTACAATCTTTCTTTTCTCTATTCTATCATCTCTTTCATATTCTTCAAATTCTTCATCTTCTTCATCTCTTCCCAGGTTCTCTCACATCCTCTTCTTCACCTCCTTTAGTGCATCTTCGTTATTCCACTACATTCATTTTGTTCTTCTTTCTCCCTTTTTCCTGCTTCCACCCTCTACTATGTTGTCTTTTCTCATCTCATCTTCTCCTTGTTCGATTTCCTCATTTCCCACTCCTATCATCATATTCTACTATTCTCCTTCATCCCTCTATTTTTCTCTTCCTCCACGTCCAATTTTCTTAATCTCCAGATCCTCCATCTTTTTTTTTTTTTTTTTTATCTCTCTCTTTCTTTTAATTTTTCATCTTCCTCATCTCTTCCATGTTTCCATCATTTCTCTCCCTTCATCTTAATCATCTCCCTCCTGTCACCTCCTCTCTAATCATCTCGTCTTCCGCTTGTCTGATTTCCTCATTTCCTACTACTATCATCCTTCTCTACTCTTCTTTTCCACCTCTTTTTTATCTTCCCCGTCTTCGTTCGCTTTGTTCCATATCCTGGTCTTCTTTATCTCCTACTACTATCTAGTTACTATCGAGTTACTCTCTTTTCTCTCTTCATCTTCCTCCATTTTTTCATCATTTCTCTCCCTTCATCTTCATCACCTCCCTCCCTTTATATTTTCCGTTACTTTCATATTGCACATCTCTCTCCCTTTTCTTTACGCTTTCACCCTCTCCTCTATCACCCTTTCTCATCTTGTCTTCTCCTTCTTGTTTGTCATTCCTCATTACCTTCTTCTCCTATCATCCTTCTCTATTTTCTTTTTCTCCAAGTCCATCATGTTCACTTTATTCTCTACCCTTGAATTCTTTTCTCCATTCTATCATCTTTTTCCTCTTCTTTACATTCTCGCACTTTCCTTATCTCCTCTGTTCTTTTTATCATCTCTCTTTCTCTTCTAGTTGTTAGTACTTACACCCTCTCTCTCTATCATCTTCTCTCTTCTCGCTCTCTTCTTCTTCTTGTTTGTTCGTCTTCATTCCCTTCTCTCATCGCCTTATATTACTTTTGTCCGCCTCTCTCATTCATGTATTTTCTCATCCACCATGTCCACTCTATTCCATATCTTTGTCTTCTTCACCTCGACTTTTCTTTTCTTCATCAAGCACTACTCTTGTCCATTATGTTTTGTTTCGGATGAGCTCTCTCATTCGTTATATCCTTCAACACATCTTCACACCTCACATCCTAAGTCGACAAAAATCTCTACCCATTCGCACCCCACCTTCTCTCGTTATTACACCCCATTCTCGTCCTCCTCTCTACGACCTTAACCCTTTTTTTTAGCTTTTTCAATTCTCGTCGCCTCTCTCTCGAAGAGCATCATCACATCTTTCTAAGGCATTTTTGTCTTGGAGTATCCCACAACGGTCATCGCATGCAACCCTCTATTTTTCCTCACAAACGACTGCTCTACTTTTTGCTTAGCAAAAGTAGATTGAATTCACATGAGAAACAAGAATGCTTTCTTATAGAAAGATTACCTTCCTTAGGAAAAAGATCTCTTCAAAACCATAATTATTCCCCCCTTGGGGCATTTTATCCAACATTGGAACTATCCTTTTCTATTCTCAAAGTCCACCTTTGTGGCCATAATTATTTCCCCTTATAACATTTTGTATCATCACTTTTTCGCATCTCGCCTTTTGACCATATTCGTGACTGTGTTGTGAGGCATCATTATTTCGGCTCCTTGTCCTTTGCTAACGTTAGCATACCTTTCACTCGATTCCTCGCATATTGATTGTGCATTGGTTGATGTTTGCATATGACCCATTAGTCCTCATGGCATACATTTCCTTAAGAGGTTTCCCATTGGATTCCCTCCATTTTGCAGTGATTTTCGCCCACTCACTAGTCCATAGAGCATTGTCGTCGTCTCCATTAAGACCACCCTTTGTCCCCTACCGAAATGATATCGAAGTCATTGCCATATTTTTCCATCGTTGTTGAAATCCTTTTTGTTTGGGGCATCTTGCCTTGCCTTATCATTTTACCCATTTATCTTCACCCATTCGACCTTTAACATCTCTTTCAAACTTGGGATCGATGTACCTTAGGTCGTCAATCCCAAGTTTGAGGGGGAACACTCAATCAATAATATTGTCAATACTTAATCGTTTTTGTTTCGCGGTTTTCCTCAAGCGAACCACTCATAAAAAAGGGCAAATATAGACACCAATTTTTGGTGTCGTTCCTCCACTTCACCCCGCGTCCGCTCTCCTGCATTAGGCTTGCCCATTCAAATTCATTTTCCCTCCTAATTTCATTTGAATTCCATTTCCCACCAAAAACACATATCTAATTAATTAATGTTAATCCTTTTAAATTAATTTATGAATTTAATATTCTAAAGTAATCCATATCATTACACCTATGAATTTAATAATTCATATCACACTATTCAATTTAAAATTCCCAAATAATCCATGTCAATCCACTTGATAATTTAAAATTCCAAAATTAGCCAAATTTAATGCCACTAATAATTAAATATTCAAGTAAAATCCACATCTAATCCACCTTTGAATTAAATATACTAAAATAATCCCAATTTAGTCCACTTTTGAATTTTAAATTCAAATATAATCCACCTTTAAATTTAATATTCTAATCATGTTCCCCACTCTCCTTAATCGAGTTACTTTTCCAAGTCGATTATCTAAATTAATCTCCTCTTCAAGTCAGAATAGGAGCCTTCCCCCTTCTTTAGAAGCTAGAAGTGGTAGTAAAACTTTAACATTCTTGTAAGTCCAAGTATAATCATACCATCATAATGCCCTTTTGTTTCTACTTGTATCATCATACCATCCTCATGCCCTTATGATCCCCTTAGCAATCCCATTTCTTGGCATCCTTCCATCAACAAGAGAAGAGTTTGAAGGCTCGTTTGCTTCGAGTTCTCCTCGTCCAACCCAAATTGACGATGATATGTGCGGGTTTGATTCCCTTTATATTTATTTTGATCTAATCAGTAGCTTCTTTATACATCGACATTTTCATGTTTTGTTATTTATCAGTTTCTGCATGTTATCCATCTATCTTTCATTTATATCATTTTATCTTATCAAATGGGGGTTGACATCCGTGAAAGGAAGGTAACACTTCTTGGAACCGACTTCGTCGAGCAACCCCGCATATACCATCTAATCTATTTTCCTCTTAGTTGCCTTTGTTTCGCAAGTCTATCCAACTTTCGTAATGAGGACATTCACTTTGCGCCCGTCCATTTGTCACCATCTTCTCCCAAGGTACCTTAAACCCTTGCATCTTTGAGGTTGTTTGATTTTCTTTTTTATCTAGCTCACTAATTTGGACAGGGACGAAGAAAATTTGATCAACATTCTTGCACACCCAGTGGGACCTTTCCACAATTTTTTTTTGTTGGTTTCACAACTCGTTATCTTATCGGTTATTTTCCTTCTCGTGTTTGCTTTCATCATTTCATTTCCTATCCCATACGAATTACTTTAGTTAACCCTTATATTGTGGGAAATCTTGTTGTTTTGGGTTGTCTTAAGTTGTGCGTGCGGCTTTCTAATAAAGCAGTGGATACGTTCTTTGGCATCATCGCAAACTCGTGGCGTTTTGCTTGTTTCATGTTAATTACCCTCTCGAATCATCGTTTCAATACTTACTTGCAGAGTTCGCATTATTCGCGGGGTCTTATTCTCGTCATTTTTGTGGTTTATATTAACTTAGTTTGTTAATCTCCAATTTAAATTTGTTTCGCTATTTGACTTATTGTGATTCACAAGAATTGGTGTGGTTTATGGTAATTTTGTTTCTTAGTTTATAGTTGTACTACACATACAAGTGTACTTCTTCCTTTTTCCTCTTTATTTTTATTTTTTTAAATATATTTAGAGTTAAAATTTTAGTTTTCATTATATGAACATTGAATACACTCTCGTGTTTGCGAGTTTTCGCTCTTACGATCATCTTGTATCCATTCAAGCAATCCAACAACCAAATGATTGAGCAAAGACAAAGTTGTTTACACACTCTACAACGTTTTCCTTTAAAACTTGCAAATTTCATTTACTAACTTAGAGGGGGCAAATGTAGACACCTATATTTGGTTGTTGAACAAGATTGATTTGTCTTATATCCCTTAATCATGACTTGTGCACACAAACAAAGCTTAAACAGACTATCCTACTCTCTCCTAAGGCTTATGAAATACTTCTTATTATTTCACTATGTTGTTTAAACAACTATACGAGTCATCTCATTGCACATAAACATCATACATCTCATGTCATACATCTACAAATTTACACTTGCTACATTCTATATCCCCGGACACTATTTTGCAGATCGGGACAATACCATCATATGATTCTTTCCTTGTTCGACAACTTTGTCCGTTGTGGCTAACGAACAAATTTTCTTATGTTTATGTTATTTCCAGGTTCCTAAACAACCTTAAGACGAAATCACATAACGTGGCACAATATAAAAGCAACTTAGACACTCATTTACTCACTTGAAATTCTCAAGAGCTCCTCCGCAAATACCTATTACGCTAAAGAAATGTTGCCCTAATCCTCCCTACATAAAGAACAAACATTACAAGCAACCTCTATACAAGTCTAAAGCACTCTAAACTAGGTTCAAGGGTAGACCATGGAAAGTCACACGCGATTTTAATGTCAAACCAAACAATATCAAGTACTTATATTCTAAAGGGCACTTTAAGGGGTTTTTACTTTAGCGAATATCAAACTATAAACACTTTATTATAACACTCTATTTTAGCACTCTGTTTAGCACTCACAAAGGTTACCCTTTGAAGTATACCTAGTTTGTCTCTTTTTCGTGTCAAGGCACAAGGGCAAACATAAGGAAAGGTAACTCTAGATTTGCATTAACTATTGTGTAATAGCTACGACAACTAGATGGAGTTTGAGCCCGCCATTTAGGGAATGTAGTGCGGTGTTTGGTCAAGATCCATAAGGGGGTTTGTCGGAAGGGCAATTCAACTCAACCACACATCTTTTTGTTATATAATAGCTACTTGAGTGTTAGTTAAGAAAATTAGGGTTTTAATCTCTATGTCTGCATGTGAGAATATTTTAGAGTAAGCGATAGTACAAGAGGAATCAAAGATGGATGAAACAACCCAATTGAAATGGAAGTGCAGAACATTGTTAGACATTAACATGAAATCAGAAAAACCCGCCATACATTGGTGTCCAAATGCGACTCTAGTGTCTAAGAGGATTTTAAGATGAAGCATTTTCAACATTGTCACAACCTACTTGGCCCAATTATAGACCTGAAATACTCTGTAAATCATAAAAAAGGCTAAGTGTACTCATCTTCTTGTGTTTTACCATATTGAGCATGTGCCTTAATTAAATGCAACTTCTCAATAATATTTTACATGTGTTGTCAAATCTTAATGTTGGAGTATTTATCTATAAGCATGACTACACATTAACATCTAACATTTAAATCCTAATTAAATTAAAACGCTTTTAACTTGGGTATAATCACCAACCTCTTATGCATACTCAACAAACAATACCCAAACATTCTTCACTCCTACAATGCATACCACAAGTCATAACATGTGTTTCCTAAAATTACTCGAACTTCGCAACATATAATCATATCTATAGGGCATAACAGTTAGACTACTCTACAACTCGTGATTACCTTTCAAACTCTCATAGTGATACATTTATTCCTTCCCACGGACTATGTGTTACATTAACATTAATTGACCCGTCACCCTCATGCAATCATCCCAATCATCCAATTAATGGAATCATAGATAAGCATTTTTATGTTTTTCCTTATGTTAGCTCCATGACGAAGATTAATGTACATAATTGCTTGTTTACTTGCTTATCGATCAACACATCTGTTGAGTTTACTAATTAATTCCCCTTTCTCATGTTTTGACTTGACATTGATTGTGTTCCTACCTTTATCTTTAATGTAGCCTATTGGATTTAGCTTCGATTGTGATATTTAACGTGCCCTTTCCTTTTTATTGCTTATCTCGCTTCCAAACACCTACACTTGTTACTCGATAACGACATGCACATACCTATTTTTTGTATTATTATTATTTTAGTGCGATTGATTTCTAAGGTAAGTTGTATATCTATTGAACTTTTTGCTTTGTTGGCCCTTGTTTGTTTGCTAAAACATTAAAAAAATACACAACAAGGACCTATGCACAATATGCTTTATCAATACATGTTTACATATGTTGCATACCGGTTTACAACTCCATTCTTTCCACACATGTTTTTCACAATATCTTCGGGCCATCGTGATTATGGTCCAAGGTTACTTTCTAATATTACTCCCCACAACCAAGGGCAACTTTTTACATTGGGGGCATTGCCATATATTATTTTGTGCTTGATTGTTATATCTTGCTTAAATTGATCTCTATCTCTAGTGGATTTCTCGTGAGGACATCATATACGTTGTTGATGACATCACTTTCTTTATCTTTATTTAGTGAAATGCATGTACATTCCCTCATCTCAAAAAGTGTGCATAATGTTTTCTTATTTCATAGATTCGAAAACTTTTAGTTACAACATACATAGGTATATATATGAGATACATTATTACAAAGATCATATTAAGTTTTAGATGGTTCACATATAGTTACAGGGGACATTTACATGTTTATAGAGAGACCTTAAATGGTTCACTTACAATTCAAAGGCACTCTTACATGGAGTAAAACCATATTTAGAGACTATATAAATGGTTTCATATCGACCATATTTAGTATTAAAATGATATATTCACATTTTTTAAAATCAATTTTCACATTTTTAAGAATGGTGAAATGATGTTTTCACATTTGGGTTATTATGTCTACATTGAGTACCCATTCATTACATCATGGCAAGTTGATTTTCTCACCCCTTGCAATATATTATCAAATTCAAGCCATATCATATTTTGTATCACATTTTATTCGCCTCCTTAGCAAACAAATGGATATTATAGTGTCATACATCAATGTGGTTCAACACCTTTTGTCGCTCAATAAAGTTGACTAACACCCATGGAAAACACCTCTATGATTTAACAATTTCAACATGGCCTTACCTTTATGACATAGGACACTCCTTTGATTTCACCAATATTCAACAATCGTCATAGCTCCTTTAGGAGTACTTAAAAAAATTAGCATATACCCTATTTAGGGCATAAAGACCCCATGACACTCTGCGCAACAAGTTCAACAATGAGAATATAGTTTGTATACATCAAGTGTATTTGTTCCTTTGTGTTTTCAATTTATCAAATGTGTTCTAGTTTTTGCATTGATTTATCATGGTTGCGACATTGATCTAAACGTTTCCACTTGTAGTTATTCACATGGGTATGGAAAGAAATTCCAATTACAACCTTTTGCACCATGAATAATTATCACGGATATGCATTTCATTTCATCCCTTAAAATTTTGGCATATACCCTTTTTAGGGCACGTAGACCCCATGACACTTTGCAACAAGTTCAACATTGATAGTATAGTTTCCAACCATCAAGTGCATTTGTTTCTTCATGTTTTCAATTTATCAAATGGTTTCTAGTTTTTCACATTGATTTATTATGGTTGAGACATTGATCTACACATGCTTCCACTCGTAGATATTCACATGGATATGGCAAGAAATTCCAATTACAACCTTTTACACCATCAACAATTATCACGAATATGCATTTCATTTCATCCCTTTAACCAATTCTTTTGTATTGCATTTCAAATACTAGAATAAAAGGAGGGCATTACAATAACCTAAATTTGCTTCAAGAAACTTTTCATGGTCATTTTTAGCATCCATGAAGACATTTGGACTAGTGATACATATTTTTCTCTTCTAACACGTTCCCCTTCGATTACCTTTCCATCGCCTCGGTCCACCTTTATCTATCAAACTTACACACTCAAGATCATTTATAGCTTGATTAGAGACATCCTTACATTACAAACATTTCTCATGTTCATTATACCGTGAGTTTTGACATCCAAACCATGAATGATACCCCTTGTACTTCTTGCCTATTCACATCCTCTACATAGTAATGATCACTTTTTGAATTTTGGCATTCCCTTAAGCAAATTAATGAAGTCTCATATATATATATATATATATATATATATATATATATATATATCCAACAGTAGTGGTGTAACGACTCTTGGGTATCATAGTGATTCGGAGGTCCAAGGTTCAAATATTGGCTCAGTGTTAAGGCGCCTACTACCGAAGGTTTGGATACCCTGGTGATAGGGCACTAAGATAATGTCCTTTAATTTGTGGGCTAGTCGAGAGCTTAAACTTCCATCCTTAGATGATTGCATGGCCGGTGTGGGTTGGTGATGCCATAAAAGGCTAGGACCATCTGATGAGGGTCGTCAATCCTTGCCATTAAAAATGTCAATCAAGGTTGGTGTCCAAAGGTTGCATGCATTAAGAAAAGAATATCTTGGAAAACAAATATTTTAAACACGATCCAAACTTACATAAAATAAATCACACATGCAGAAATTTAAAAGCACAACTTGCGAAATATAAACACACTTGCATAAAGAAAAATCACACTTCTTTGGAATATAAAGGCACGTTTGCATAAATTGAAATTGCTTTGAATTAAAAGTAAACATAATTGAACGAAACACCTGCATGTTTACAACAAACTGAATTTTCACAATACAAAGATAAAAACAATACAACAAAATGAATTAAAGACAAATGAATAAACATAAACATAAAAACACAGATCCATCTTCCTTAGAAAGAGTGGCCACTCATTCCGTGGAAGTTGATTTAAATCATACTTCGAGCTCTCAAAACTACGAAATATTTTAGAGGAAAGAATAAATCTCTATTTCTTAAAAAAACATTACATATCTAATCGTGGAAGGTTGCATTTATAATTCATACATCCAACCAACTCATTATTTTAGGAAATACTATCTCGATTTTACCTTTATTCTAATCCTAACAACTAAGATCTTCATCTCCACAAAATATGGAGAGAGATATATTATTGAAGTCAAATTTTATTTCACTTATTTTATGAAGATTTGCTCTCAAATCTTCTACTTGTTTTTCGTAATAACAAGAATCATAATGATTTTATTCCTCTACATTATTGGAAGAAGGATTTTCCTCAAAATATGATTTTGACCAAATATATTTCTCGGATTTTCTATTTGACTTTGTTGTTTTTATTGTGGAACTTTTGACGCTTGTCAAATACACTTTTTCATCGGATAAAAGTTCACTAAAAGTTAGATTTCTCTTCATTGGTAAGCCCTGTAGAAAATTTGAAAGAGGTTTTTGTTAAACACATTGCTATGAACAAAAACCTCTCTCAGATTTTCCATTTGACTTTTCTATTTCTGTTTATGGAAACTTTTAGTGCTCGTTTGATACAATTTTCCTCGGACTATATCTTATTAAAAGTTAGATCTCTCTTCATTGGTAAACCCTGTAACAAATCCGAATGAGGTTTTGTTAAAAACATTGCTATGAACAAAAATCTCTCTCGATTTCCATTTGACTTTTCTATTTCGTTTATGAAAATTTGGTGCTCGTCTGATACACTTTTTCTCGAACTGTAACTCACTAAAAGTTATATATCTTCAGTGGTAAAACCTGTAGCAAATTTGAATGAAATTTTTGTTAAACACATTGCTATGAACAAAAACCTCTCTCAGATTTCTCATTGGAATCTCCGAGTTTTCACAATCCCTCAAAAATTGTCATTCCCTTGATATAAGTTCCGAGAGCTACAACTATCATTCTTTTTATGCAAGTTCCGAATTAAATCTACAAGTTACTTTAACTAACTCTGTGAGTTCCGCAAGCCTAACTTAAAATAGCGATAAGTTTTGTATGCGACCTTGGATTGAGATGATTCTTTTTTGAACTTGCATAATTTTTTTAGAGGAATCTAAATATGAAATCAAGGCTTATTTTGAATGTATTGTTCATGATCAATTCCACTTTTATCAATACTAGCATTATCTTTTTCTTTACTGCTCGCATACACAAGACTTTGCATCTTTTACCAAATAATCAATAGGATTAGTCAACAAAATAGATAAAAAATATTTCTAAAGAATGAAATAGATATATATCTTATATTCTATTTTAAGCAAACTATAAGTTCTTATATTATATTTTAATCCACTTTCAAAGGCAACTTGAAGGACAAAATAATGGTAATTTATGGCCAAGTTATGGCCGCATCACCATCTCCCTAAGTAAACCTAACAAATATAATATATATATATATATATATATATATATATATATATATATATATATATGGATCATTTTGGTACACCTTCCTCACATCATGACACCTTCGAGATCATTCCACAAGAGGCTTGTACATATCTTAAATCTCTCAAAATATATCCTAAAAATTCCAACATCACTATTCTAAATATAAAGAACTCCAAAATCAAAGATGTATTTTACTAAGTTTATTTAGTCACATGAAGGATCTAAGGACATCAATATAGTTGCATTTGATTATTCTACAAAATAGTAAAAGACCACATTGCTCGCTCACACTAGTAGAACTACATAATTTATGCTTCTCTATTGGTTTTTTCATACATAGTTCAACCTCCCATATAATGGGTGTGTTGAGGATGCTCAAAGCTTAGGCTACAATCACTTAACATTGTAGATGTGTAAGCTTATTCAAATTTGAAAAAGGAGAAACCAATTTTATGTCATCAAAAACTCCTAGAGCAAGAATCCAACTAAGTACAAAATGTGAGCACCTCCAAGAAGTTTCAGGGTGAAACAAAGTTTTACAAGATATCAATAATGCGCCAAAACATAAACAATATTGGCATATACTTCCATGTCACTTATGTCCCAAAAAGCATATAAGATAGCCAAATTTTGTGGGTCATCCAAACATGACTTTGAGTTTATTTTCAATTTGTGTGTTACATGCAACCATCCTTCAAACCTCTCAAGTTCCGTTTATACCTTTTTCTCATTGTCTAGCCTCTCTCTTGATTTCTCTCCATAGATCGCCTCAAGTTATAATTTATAATGTAATTACAATTCTTATGTGATTATTTGCATAAATTGATTACAAATCGAAGTTCTAATTATTTTAAACCATCACATACAAAATTAATGTGGAAACATCATCTAAGAGGATCATATAGGTCAATTTTGTATCTATCTACATGTTTAGAAGTATTTAGGATAGGTGTGAATCGCTGTGAATCAAGATTCAAATTGAGCTTTCTCGCCAAAACTCAAATTTGAATATCTTGCTATTGTAAACCTCTTAATTTTTCGCAATTTTGGTCATGTTTGTAGTTTGTATTGGTCTAGGCATGGTTAGGAAGGTATATACAAGTTTTGAGTCACACATTAGGCGTATACATCTTATGGGTGATCTTGTTATAAACCTATGCCTAAACCATGTTAACTTGAGTGCTTAGGCATAGTTAAGTCATTCATGGTTTGGTAACTACGCATGCAGTGGTTAGGGATTGGAGGAGCATTCCGAATGTGCAATGGAAGGTGATAAAAAGAGACTTTCTTCGTAGAGATAACTGATTGTATTGAAAATTGTGTTGACATATTGTGTACTAAGGCATTTGGTATCAAATATATGACAAAGAAGACATTTGCAATCATTATGATCCGTGTTCTTCGGCATGAAGCATAAGTAGATATAGTGGACATTTTATTTCAAGTGATTGATGTCAAGTTTAATTATTTGAATAAGAGAAATGATACAGTCATAACAAAATCCTTACTGTGTAAGTGCATTTTCTACCTTATTTGACTAGTAAACTTGAGTTTTCAAGCACTGTAAATGGTCTTATAAACTAAAACTTGTTCTTGAGGGTTTCATAAAGCCATACGTGTCTTGTAATATTGTCTAGAAGCTTTGAAATTAAAATTTGTTTTGGAAACCTTAATTTATCCCTTCTAGGGCTGTGTAAACCCTTCTTAGGGTTTTAGCAAATTTAGTAGTTTCAGAATTTCAAGACTTTTCAAAAGGTTGAATTTGTAAATCGTAGAGCCTTCTAGTCTTGCTCCATCTCGATGTTAGGCATTAGAATCCTTGCTTGTTGATCGTAAATCTTTGTGATGCAACTTTTATGGATGTAATACAACCGAATCTGGAATTTATGGTTTTTACTACAAGAAATGCATTATTTATCACACTTACATGGTCATAATTCAAGTTATTATTTTGGAATTGGGCTCCCATGGGCAATAGATAGCTATTGTCTAGTCTTTTAATCGCCAACATCAAGATCAAACATCTCCCTAAGTGGAGATCCACCAAATTTGGGGCATCCTACTCAAGAATGCTTTTCTTAACTTGTGTAAGCAGCCATACCATTGTACCCTATATAACCTCCTCTTCTATCACGACCCTTTCCATGTAGCTCGTAAGCGTTGCCTCTCCGTGGTCTCAATGGCAAGACCACCAATGATGGATGTTGTCTTTCTCTACACTCGACTACCTAGCATGTCATGTCACTGGTATGGTGTCAATTGTAGAGCTACTACAAGTCAAGGATGGAATATCATTAAAAATTAAACATGATAATTTTAAATTGTGCGAGATTAAAAGAAGCCAATAGGTGACGAAAACACACTAATCTTCTCGAGGTAGTTCCAAGCAAAGAGCTACATTTGGACTTATCATCAACAACTTTGCAAGATCATATAAAAATTATCAACTAGGGCACAATTTGGATCACATTTCAAATATTGGCAACTAGGGCATCATCTACAAATCAGATTTTCGTAGTTTCATGTGTACAAACAACCACCAATCATGTGATATTCATTTGGGACAATTGTTGGACAATTTTGGCATAATTTTAGGGTTGAGTGACATTGTTGGGAGGTGGACCAAATCCCTTAGAGACTAGTTTAGTTGTGAAAAGGGTTATTTTTGTTGTCGGGGGTTTACACAAGGCCTAAATCTGCCTCTAGGGCTTCATTTCCACCTTCTAATTTTCACATTTTGTATCAAATTTTTATCTTCCATTTTAGTTATAAAATAACTAAAAATACGTTCAAATCTTTGTAAAAATATATTTTCTTCCATATACATGTGCTTGAGGGTTCCCAAAGGCTTTGGGTATTCTGGTATTGTTGCTTTGTGTTATTAGATGAATAAAGCAAGATTTCGTGATTGACGTATTTGTTTCGCAATGATTTGAAATAAAATTCAGTTTGTTGCATATTTGGTATAAACGTTTGTTGGAAAACCCAAACTATGTTTATTTTTTTATGAAAGGGACATTATAATATTTTAATTCTTTTTGTATCACATTTTCACTAAATTTGTGATTTATTATGATCCTAATGCAAATTTTAAGATATGAGAATGCAAGAAACCTTTATTTATTTACTTGACGGGGAAAATTTTACTAAAATTATGGGAAGGTTGTCCGCTCCAACTATTGTGTAGGGCGTTCCTAACCTTTAAAATGGCTTTGATGGTAAGATACATCTTTCATCATTATATCATATCGTAGCTAACATGGCATATATTTATATACTTCACCGCTATTCTAAGCCCAACCCACTTATTCGGGTTCCTTCTAACTTAGATGACGACAACCTTTAGTCATACCATATTGACAAAAATGCAATCTCTGTTAGGGATCTTGTATCACTATCATGGCACCTTATTTTTGCCTCTTTCATGTTCACCCCCTTGATTCCCCTTACGAGATATTATTGATAATTCACCATATGTTTTTACCCTTTTGCAATACACTTTTATTCTAGACTATTATCTATCTTACGCCCCCAACTCCTTGCCATAGATTTGCAGTATGTTTGTAAGACCTTTAATCCTCGCAAGCACATCATTTGCACCCATGCCATCTCCATTCTCCCAATTTGTGACAATAGATGGCTATGTTTTAATCTCACAAGAAAATCACACACCGACATTGATTGTGATCCTATTCATTTCATTGCTTCAATCATATCACGCCTTATGTGTTATTTTTGTATATTTTTAGATTATATGTGATGTTTATCATAATCATTTCTATCACATGTTACGTTTTTTTTTTTGTCGATTTCTTATATTAAATCGGATATTTATTACAACGTTATCATTTCATTGATTACTTTCTTAGATTTTAATTACATGTGTTACAATCCTTGCCTTGTAACTTCTCTTATTTCTTCCTACATTTTAGTATAGTTCTTAATATCCTTGTTGTATCTCTTGATTTTTTTATTGTTTTCTTAAGAGTTTATTTGATAAAGCATGTTACTAACTCATTGGTACATCATTTAATTCACATATTTTTCCATCTATTCATCAAATGTATATTTTATCTTTCATTTAATTCTTTTCCTCCGCATTTTTAGCCAAATATATCATCACATTTGTGCAAGAAAGGAAACAAAAACATAGGTAGACATACAACCACAAATCTACAACTAATATAATCATATAATCCATGTAAACAATGAGTCCACATGTTGTCATATACATATTCATATACACATTCATAATTCTATATACATACAATGTTTCTAAAATGGGTAAAAATTACATCAAATATATGATCCATCATCGTCTATATGTCCCCTTCTCCCGCACATGATTCTGCAACATGTGTCATATTACGAGCCGAGAGAGTTTTACTACTTGCTCATAAAGAGAGAGCAAATAACAACACCGAAAATTGTGCACCTTATGCTTTACCCATTGCATGAGCCACTCAAACCTCGTAATGTAATTATAGTCTCGTCATCATCCTTCTGTATGATAAAAGTTGTGTGAGTGCCCACCAATCTCCCAACTTGATTTAGTGATAGTGCTCTCTGGGTATGCCCTAAGATCTACATCAAGGCCCCCATATCATCATGCTCCTGGGCTATAACGGCTAACTCATGTCACTCTAGCGCCCACATTTCCACTTGAGTAAGAATAAGGGTTCCAACATATTTCCCCATGTCTCAGCTCCTCTACAAAGACTATAAATTGAACACACATTATACCATATACAATATAACATAAAGTTATCTAGATGCCTTAGTCGATCCTCTCTGGCTTGCCACATCCACTCTCTTGCCTAACATGACATCATCATCGCTTCTTGTGGCTCGTTACAACTAATTGGCATATCTCCCTCTACACAACCATCGTTGGTGTCATCCTTTGAGCCCATTTCGCTCTACTTGGGTCCCTCTCTATAATATTTCGAATTGGGCTCCCATGGGTGATAGATAACCATTGCTAGTCTCTTTAACTATCAATATTAGGATCAAACATCTCCCTAAGTGGAGCCATCCACCAAAGTTGGGGCATCCTACTCAAGATTCTTTGCATAACTTGTGTATGCAGCCCTACCATCACACCTTATATAACCTTCTCTTCTATCGGTGACCCTTTACATATAGCTCGTAGCATTGCCTTCGTGTTTTCAATCGCAAGATCACCAACGATGCATGTTGTCTTTCTCTACGCATCGACTACAAGTCAAGGATGGAATATCATTAAGAATTAAAGATGATAATTTTAAATTGTACGATATTAAGAAGAAGCCAAAAGGTGACTTCAAATAACAAAGCTCAACAAGCCGCACCATATAGGACCTAAAAGAGATCAAGCAAAACGTAAGATGAGTAGTTTTAGATTATGACAAAAATTTCTCAAATATCTCGAGTACTATGAAGTTTACATTTTACAAGTCGAAAAGAGCACTATAATTCGTCAAGGATTACGAACAAGGATGAGGTTTTCCATTTCATAAACTTGGTTTGTAATAAGGGAACAAAAACTAAGATTTCGAGAAAAGGATTAATCAGAATGCAAAGACAAGCCACATTGGATGGACAAGAGGGCTAATATCATGAGTGCGACGCATTAGTTAGAAGAAATGAGCAATCATAGATTTGTAATTATTCGGGATTTGACCTCTAAGTATCATCTTGTGTAACATTATGTGCAACAACAACATAGCAATTCATGTATTTTCTAATCACGCAACCCACAAGCAAGAAAAATACAAGGCACTAACAAATTTCAAAAAAGACATCACAAGAAACATTGAAAGAGACTAGAAGCCTCAATAGAGAGGATAGGATCCTTTGCGCCAACATCAACAAAATCGGGCTTTTTACCATCACCACAACATCTATGAAACTAGGCTCCCCATTGCGACAAAAGTAATAGGACATTGTTATCAAAACCAACAACATGGTTAGGGATCTCATCATAGATAGGGTGGTTACAAAAAAAGGGAGGATATCAAGACGTAAAAGCCAATCTCGCAAAAAGGACTTATAGAAGAAAACGAACCATATCGCAAAAATGTCGAAGTAATCCACAAAGTGAGACATATTGTGTTTATTAGCGAATATCCAAGTATCATAATATAAAAGATTCTCAAACTCTAAAGAAATAAAGGACAAACTTGTGCAAAAAGTCAACATGATAAACACATGACCAAAAGAACCTACAAACAAACAAGCAATGCCTCACATGCAACAAAGAGAGCAAGGAGTACCTCCTCCGACAAAGTCAAGATTAGAAGGATCTAGATTCTAAATGAGAGAAAATCTTGATCAATAAAGCTACAAAGTTGCACAAATAAATCAATAAAGGTGCACGAACACCAAATACTTTGAATAAAGAAGCACAAGAACGTCAATGCCAATGAGATATTTGGGATTCCATGAAAGAGCAACATAAAAAATCTACAAAGAGTCATTGTGACTAAAACAAGTAATTAGCAAGATATATTCCCGACAAAATATAATAATATCAATGTCGTAGACATTTTATGAAGAGAAATCCACATAGCATTGAAGAAGTGTGCATAGCCTATCAAGAAAAGATGATATTGCCTCAACCATAAACATGAAGCGCAAGGTAAAAACAAAAATATATAAGATGGTAGATGCGAGGGTTGATTTATCCCATAAACAAAACGCATTCATTTGTCTAATTGTTGTGCAACTATAGTAAACAAGTCAAATCGAGATATGCAACAACTATAGAGCTCTAAATGACACATGCAAGAATGCATTTTCAATATTGTTCACAAATGAAATATTGGAAATGATTTCAAATGAAGAAGTCTAGAAATTCACAAATTTGTTCAATGGATATCATCAATCTCTTATTGTAAAAAGGACCAGATTCAAAACAAACTTCACAATAAAATGTGGGTTATTAGCACATAATGTGCTTCCCTTCGAGTTTAGGTATCACTCGGATGTGTTTTCTCAAGTAGTGGTAACAACATTCAAAGATTAAACCCATGATTTCGTGAAGTGTATCGAGATGATTTGAATGTTTTTTCCTTCTAAAAGATTGATTATGCAAGTTGTGATTGATATTTGAAAGGTAGTAAGCCTTCAAATTGTCCTCAATTTGAAGAAATATTTGTTTTGCATGACATTTCAAATGTTTTGGGGCTCAATTTGTAGTGAACAAATTATGGTAGATTCAACAAAAAAATGTTGGAATTATTGGTCTTAAACCATTAATGAATCAATCATAGTTCATGTTATGTACTTACGAATACAAAATTATAATGTATATGGGTTGAAGTGGATGACGACGTATGGCATACATCCCTCTTAGTTACATATTTATAATATTTGGAGTCATGTGGGTAACTAAAAGAATTAGTGATATTGAGTAATGGGTCAATGTACATTGGGATTAGCAGTGCCCACCCAATAAGAGAAATGTATAGATATATAACATAGATGAATATAATCACAAAGGGTCTGTCATATATCTGAAGAGTTTTCTATTTAATATAGGGTTATTGCAAGTGTCCTCAAAGTGGCATTTCCATATTAGGAGATCTTATGGAGATTTTGCATCCTTAAAAGGTGTTATACAATGGTGCCCTAGCTTAAGGGTATTATTCTAAACATATTGAATATTAAGTTTTATTTGCCCACCAATATCTATCGTGTTATGTTCATCTTTGTTTATTATACATATGGTTTGACTTATTCTTTTATTACGTGAAGATCTTAGCAAGAGCAATCATAACATCAATTTTGAAAACATCAAGTTGAAACCCTAATTTTGAAGTTTGTCTATATCTTAAAACCGACTACAATTTTGTCAACAATTTTTTTGTTATTGTTGGAGATATATTTGAGGTAGCTACAACTCAAATTTCAACATTTCATGATTTATTTTGAAGAAGTTATTGAGATTTTAGGGTTTTCACAAAAGTGCTCTACAAGCCACAATTTTCATTAAAAATTGTTTTCTTTTCCTTTTGCTAAGTGCTCTTAAATTTAAGGGTGATATGTTCCCTGTCTTTTCCGAGTTAAGTTCAACTTCTACCGTAAAACGTCAATTGAAGGTCCGGTCAAACGAGAGTGTTCTTTTCAGTAACCCACTTTTTCTTAACCATGGGAATGAAATTGTTTTATGGGCGGGGGCGAGATTGATGCTAAAGAATGGTAGCTCTAATATAAGGAGATCTATTTTCCATCATAAATGTTGTCACTAAGATTCTCCTCTCAACTTAACAATCCAACATGAAGTTGGTTCGAGTTGAAAAGGAGAGCTCTTATTTGTCTTGGGATGAAATGGAACATGTCTTCTTGGCTAGAATGGACACAAAAGAAGCAAAGCAACAACATGATGATTTTGAGGAAGAGGATGCAAAAGAAGAGGACATAAGGATGATGAAAAACTATAAATGATACAACTAGAGAAGACATGTAGCGTAACGGTTTAGACAATTTAGCTCCAATGAAGGAAAGTTCAATCTTACAATTTCAAAATATACATTCAAAGGAAGAAAGTAAATGTGTCCACAAACCATACAAGCACGTTTAATATTGTCAACATGGATGTGGCTCAACATCTACAACAAATTGCAAACTTATTCCTTAAGGAGTATTGCATTTATTTTGCTCTACCTTAAGGGAATTAGTTTATATATATTGAATATTAAGGTTTACTTGACAGACAAATAGTTAGTGTTGTGTTTGATCTTCATTTATTGTGCATATCATTCAAATTCTTCATTTATTATAGGTGGACATGTTACAAGTTCCAATCTTTTCTTACACGTGCAACCTATTATAGAAAATTTATTCGAGGATATGCAAACTCAAAGCGCCTATGGAGTAAATATTACACACAAACAAGTTTGAATGGACAATAAAATGTGAAGCAACATTCACAGTTTTAAGCATTAATAAGGCCTAACTCCCATAGTAATCATTTGAAATTAGAGCATAACATTTCATGTGCACATGGATGCATGAGGAAATGCAAATTGGGCCATTCTCATGCAACCCAACAATGAAAACTTGGATTGCCTAATTTATTTTGTGAGTTGAAAGTTATAGGCTATAAAGAAGAACTACACATTGACATAGCAAAAAAACATGTACAATGGTATTCGTTTAAAGGAAATTTTGTGTTTACTTGTTGGCTACTCATTTCACTTTACGCAAAGCATTGCATTGTTTGTTGATTAACTCCTCGTTTGGTGGAAGCATTTGTAGGTCATTAATGACATCATAGGAATACCAGCTTCAAAATCAATGTAAAGCATGCAATAGAACACATCGATTTGACTCATCTCGCTTAGATTTGGTCAAGAGAAGAACCGAAAAAATAAAATAAGACTTTTATACACAAATTTAGGGTGGCGGCCATCCCCTTGCAATTTCAAGAAATTGCCACATTTTTTTAGAATAGGACAAGCTTGAATCAATCAGTGATGGACATGTCACAATTAGTAGCATAAACCTTTCCATTTACTATCAGGATGGGTTTTGTATAAGTTAAGAAAATATTCCAACTTAGAAGCAACATTTGAGTATGAAAGAGCATCTCTCCTAAACAAATCTCATTCAAGATTAAAGGGAGGTATTTTCGAGGGAGATCTAATCGCAAGAAGATGCTAAATAATGGGCTATACTAGGCCACATTTTTTTAAATTGTCCATCACACATTTAATTAATGCAATGTGTGCTAGGCTTTAGGAAAACCAAATCAATAGAATGAACTACCCGTCAAAGACAATGTCGTGCGCAACCCTCTGACCCCCACATATCGATCTTGTTTGGCTAATCCATCCACCTTAGATAAAGTCAAATGTAAGGTACATAAGTATATGTGAATTATTTTATGATGGGCTGAAGTAATCTGCACACCCAATCAGTGCAATTAAGGACATTGAAAAAAATTGTTAAAAACATTCTTATAATGTACAGGTGCCCTCAAGAAACACACATTGAATAATAGCATCAAGAACTTCGAGGAGACTTTATGATATCGCACTAGAAAAGTAGGTCGCATATACCAACAAACAACCAAACAAAAGCTTCAAGTAAAATATTGGAATGAATGCCAGCAAAAATATTTAATGTACAAAGAGACAATAAGAGAGATTGAATTCCATTAATTTGTATGTCTACATGACAAACTATAAACAAGATTAAAGAAGACAAGAGTTCCCATTGAGTGTGGCATGGAAAAAATTAATCCAATGGAATAAATTGTTACTTAATCTGCAAGTTCGACGAGCCAAAACATATAGAAAAGTAATTACTAGAACATCAACACCTTAATCGACACGAGAGGAGCAAATGAGAATGATGTCAAATTAGAACCAAGAAGTGTAAATATGCATTTAGAAAAAATGGTACAATAACAACTTGTGAACAAAGGACTTTCATGAAGGATAGTTAATCTTATTGTATGAAAACTCGGATCAACACACATCCAAGGAAATTATGAATAAGATGGAAAAGACCATATGTTATTCATCCAAACACAAATAAATCCACAATTGTTTTGTGAGATTTGCATGGAATTATTCTTCAAGGAAGTGTGAATCGTAGTCGCCTTAAGCCCTACCATCATTCGGAAAAGTAGATATAGAAGAAACAATAATAGTTAGCAAGCATCGTAGGGTAGTAATTTGATTTTAGTGAGTGCGGTGTAGAAGAGCAATTAGATACAACAACATATTTCGACAAAGAAAGGCAATTGGAGTGAAGTTGAAAGGGATAAATATAATAAAACATTTTTGATGCAATAAATGCATGGGTGGGATTTCCCGCACTATAGGAATATGCCAAGCCCTAAGAATCAATTAATTATGCGAATGATGTACACTTATAGAAATGATACAAAGACCAAGAAATCTACAAAAAGAAGAAGATGCATATGTTCATTACATATAAATTTCAGCGTAAAAATCAAAAGGGTAGGTGAAAGCATAAAAAGAACCACAAAAACAAGGTGTCACTCTTCCAATGGCTAATGCATCAAACAAGAAAGCAATTGGCAAAACATTGTGTACATTGAATAGAACTATTTTAAACAATAGAAAACAATATAACAAGAGGGCAAATATTTACTTCAAACATTAGAACACGTTCAAAGCTTTAACAATTGAAGCAAGCCACGAATGACTTCAAAGATCAACAAATTTGAAAGATTTCAATATCAACAAAGAAAAGCAGGAATTACTAACGTAAATGGGGCATGATTCAAGACACCGAGAACAAATTCATATGCCATATCCATTTAATAGGCCAATCTTTGGGAGTAATTTGAAGTTTATGCAAACCATATTCATCTAACATGGCAAAGAAGAAATATATCAGCACTCATGAATTGGTTATTCGATAAATGATGCAACAATGGTAAGCAAACCATGGTTACCCTTAAGAAGAAACACATCGACACGCTACAAAGGCTGCCCCAATTGATCTTGAGATCAAGAAAACAAAAATTCCCATAAATGTCAAGACAATGTCATTCTTGTCTTTGCAAGAATGTTAATGGAGAGATATCGCACAATATAAGAGCGCAAAACAAGTATTTTGGGGTATAATTGAAATCACATCGAATGGTCCATGAGCACTAGGATTACAATTGGCCAAAATTCCTAAACAATGAAATTGAATGAACCTACAAAAGACTTTCAACGCCTGATTAGGAGCCTCCAGTATTAGTTCATAAATCTTCCTCATATGTTTCACACACATGAAGAACTCGAAAGACACACAAGTTGTCACCTATTAGCCGCACCATCACTTTCATTTAATGTATTTATAAACAAAGAAGAGATAATCAACCATGAGGTTAATTTTGGTAAATAGTCAAAGAGACCCAAGAAATCATCAATGTCGACCCATAAACCCCAAAACACATGAAATTGTATCTCTAACGCAAGGGCATCCAAGGTCTTAAACAAAACCCCACATCAACCAAAACAAGTGGATTTAGCAAAATCAGTGTTTGTTGCTTTTAATTAGTTGGGAACCATGTTTGCACAACAAAATTCACAACACGTTATCGAAATTGATTCCCTACGCAATAACCATAGAACTAGGGAGGCCCTATGGGCTCCTTACAATTTCACTTTTCCTATGATATCGCATGAGTTTGTATGAGACTTTGAGGTCTTATAGGGTCACCCATCACCTAAGTGTTTGCAAAATGCTACAAAGCACCAACACTTGAATAATTATGAAATCCAACATATGTTTCATACTTAAATCAACACGAAAATGCTACAAAGCACCAACACTTGAATAATTATGAAATCCAACATATGTTTCATACTTAAATCAACACGAAAACAAGGACTTTGTGAATCTTAAAGAGATTATTGTCTCGCATGTTTCTCCTCAAAGAATCAAGAAGGTTACCCAGGTGTGTAGCTGCTCCCAATCTACTTGGTTATGCCTTACTTTCATCCACCAAGCGCCAAGTAAAGTGATTTTTCCGCATAAGGTCGATGTTAATGCCCCTAACAACTCTAACAATCAACGCTGACACTAATCCAAAAGAAACTCGCAAGTTGAAGAATTATGCATAATGCTTTAAAAGTAGGCATGTTGAAGTGAGTTACATACTAGTTGGCTAAGTGTGAACGTTTGATAGCATAAGTTAGTTATTGCCTTGAAAACCTAATTGTGAGTATATTAATCTCACGCCACCAACTTCAATCAAAATGCTAGGCAACAAACTAGTGGTGAGATATCTAAAGAATAATATCAAGTTGCCTCTACAAGTTACCAATATTCGTGACAAAGGACTTTTTTAGAATCTAAGATTAATAGATAATATTGTGATTTGGAAGAATGTCCAACCCCTAAATTAAATTTTGCATCAATCGGAACAAAAAGACTACCAAGAATACATACAAGCTCGCATCATAAGAACCACGGTCAAAACAAGAGAACAAGTCTCGTGTAAAAGGAACAAGGTAGATGCATGAGCAAAAGCTAAGGAAATTAAAGGGCATGCATTTTCGAGACTAAAGCTCTAATTCGGTAATATGGAACATGGCACATTTGGGTAGTCAAGCAAGTCAATGTTGAAGTTATCGCGGTCCAAGATATATCATAATCAAACAAAAATACACTAGATCATTTGAAAAGAAATGTTAAACACACGAGTATAATAAAAAATGAGGACAAAGTGATAGAGCTCCCACGGATGTTAATGTCATTGCTTGTAGATACTTTGTTCAAGGAACAATAGTGCACAAAAAGTTAAGACAGCTTGTCTATGGCGAGCTAGTTATCATAAATGTGAACAACAATGCCAAAGACACTCAATGTAGAGAGTTTGTTCAAGAACATGTAAAAATAAAAGTAGTTATTATTGATGTGTTAAGAGTGGGAACATCACAAGTAAAGCAAATACATGTGAACATAATGGATAAACCACAAGCATCTAATAACAACCAAAAAGAGATACTTGTTCAACAAGCCCAAAGCCCATAGACCATGTGAAAGCGTGGAATCATCTAAATGTGAGGAGGGTACCGAAAGACAAAGCCCCTTCAATCTAGTGCACATACAATGAAGGTAACACAACTATCGTTAGCATGTATGCCAAGATGGTCAACAAAGAAATACACATCAATGCCTTACGTAAACTAGTAGAAGGAGAAGGGAAAGAAGGCCAAGGAAGAATATAAGAAAGAAAAAAAAAACAAAAAAGGAGAAGTAATAACAAGCTTCAACATCTACTGTAAGAAGCATAAGGTGTCAAAAGCCAAGATACCGCCATCCCTTCCCCACTACACTCTCCAATTCCAAAGCAATTGTCATATCATATTATATCTCCATCTTACTCTCCTTCATTGGCCATACACACCCCACAACACTCTCCTCCTCGCAATGTTACTTCTCTATCACAATCTCTCACAAAAACACCAGCTTCACCATGGAACCCCTAAAATATCGGACATTCATCTACTTGTGTTTTCATAGACATAAATTTTGTCATTTCAGGGGCCATTGATAGGAGTTATTAAGGTGCAAAAATACTTCCACCATCTCCCACCCACCCGCATTAATCGAAACAATCAAGGGATAGAAACACAATGGGCTAATGGGGCTCACACAAATAAAGATGGCAGAGCAAAATGATATAGACAAAAGCACCTATGTCTAGGAAAATGATGCACATAAGGAGGAGAAGCATATACAAGAAGAGGCGTAACATACAACAAAGGGCAAGGACACAAGAATGAAGCAAATGAAAGATCAAAGCACATAGGTCACCCAATTCCAAAGCCAAGGCACAACACGAGGCAAAAATGAAAAGTTCTCCGGATAAAATATCGCAAACTAAGAAACTGCAAAAATAGGCTCATAAAGAGGCATGTAGGGGTGGCTCGTTAGAAGATAAGGTGCATGATTCTTTCACGCTCAAAGCCCAAATCACGATGCTACGTAAGACAACCTTTGTGTTCTTGATCGTAATCGTGACCAATTATCGTAGAGCACATGCGGCTAAGGACACCGTTAGCCCTCAAAACACTCATAAACAAATGCGGAAAAGGATATGGAGAAGTTTTCCATACAAAGGTGGGGGAATTGCGAATATTTGAGTCCACCTTAGCCAATTGCTGCTTTGCAACTAAAGCACAAAAACAATGCATGGGAGGACACGATTATCAAGGTAAGGCAATTCATAGAAGACAAGTACCTTCAACTCATAATAGAAGTGATCAAGACTAGATAATGTTGAATCAACTATACGTCACTTCCTTAGTGACATGTTGACCAAACAAAACCTCACTAACGAGTAGTTGGAAAAGATAAAATCTCATGTATCCATATAGAAGGAAAACTTCAAATTTATCATTATCTTCAGGAGGAATACAAGGTGATAAGAGAGTACCGCTCACATACATAATCTATTGTGGTTTTATTGCTCAACTAAACTTCACAACATGACAACATATCAAGGAAATGAATAAGACATCCCACGTAGTAAGTACAACCCAACAAATTACAATTGAACTATCAAAGAACAAAACAAAAGCCATCTTTGAAACATTCAAGCATTTCAATCCAGTGAACATGGCAACTAGAGATGGCAATGCCTCACAACCAATATGTAGGTGTACAATCCAGAATTTTCGCAGAGAGGCTAAGCATATCAACACAAAATCTTGAAAAGAACATAACCACGAAGCAATTGATGTTCTAAGCAAAAAGGCGACAAAAGTCCTTTTGGAGAAACTACAACTCACCTCGTAACTATAGACACATTATGCCTTAACTCATGAGGAAATAAAGGATTGTTCTCTAAAGTAATCGTAGACAAATTGTAGTTCATGCAATCGTAGACAAAATCACACACTTGGGTACATTTCTAGGTCATAAAAGCATGTTAGCATTTACATAATTCCTAAGCAAGAAAACTAGTAATTGACAACTTCCCTTAGCATGTTTCCCTGTCATTTGCACTTTTATTGGCTTCATACATTTGTTACTCTTGTTGACACTTGATGCTTTATCTTTCTATGGCTTGAACACCAACGCCAGATTCAAACAATAAAGATCGCGCTCTTGTCCTCCCGGGCACTTCGTGTCTCTCTTTATGTTTTTTCTACCCCTTTCGCTTCTTAATTGCATTTTATTACCTTCACTTGGCGTTTAGTTGTCAATTACGGAATTCAAATAAGGGAGTCATATAAATACATAGTTATGTTTTCAAAATGAAGGACCAAGCACTAAGCATTACTATTACCAAAGCTTGCATTTACAAGGCACAAAAAGCATTTAAAAACAATCATCTAGCACTTATTCAAGGGACAAGGGTCAGATACTCTGCATACACAACATACGAAGGGAAGTTAATTCCATTCCATCTACACATTTGCATCATTAAGCAAGTCTAGCTCGTTATCTAGTGCATCTTGCACAAAAGCATCTTAGGGCACAATTTCTAGACATACTCACAAAACTACATGGAGTCGACATGTAGTGCAACGCTCGATCGTAAGTTCACTCTTCGTGACCATCGGGTCTGTTTGACTCCTTAGTCTCGCATTTTCCTTTTTAGGTTTGATGCGGTTTGTGGGCTTGTGGAAGTGAACATCTCTTTTGCAGTTTATAGGTACATTCGCAATCAAGGAACGATAATTAGATGATCAACAGAGAACACTAGCGAATCCTAAGCTGCACAAAAGAAATCAGATTTTGAGCTCTTCATAGTCACATGCGCCCAATTCTAGTCTCCAACGCCAGCACCCCTATCTTTTTGTGGGCGCCCTCGTCCAACATTGTTCATAAATTCTAGATTTTATAGTGACTAGTGATGACCCTATTTCCGGTATGTTCATTGTCGCACCTACCCGGATCATTTCTTGTCCATTTGGCAATTAGCTAAGTCCTCATATACCTTCATATTGCTTAGGGTTTTATATTTTAAATGTGTTATTGTTTCTATCTTTACCGTATTTTAGCATTTGAATGTCATACATTACACTAGTTATTCTCCAATAGGATTTAATTATATTTTTATCAAATCATTCTATGAACTCCGTCCACTCAAATCCTTCCTTCTTATGCCTCTTACCCATAGTGATCGATTTGGGTCTTTTGAGCACTTTGAGCTTCTTCCATCTTCTTGTAGGGTTTCTAAATCAATCATCAAACTAATAATCCTTTTGCTCATTCACAAAATGTTCCTCTTGAAAACATTGAAACCTTTAATAGTGAATAATCATATGATGACGACACTAATGTTGATCAAGAACAATTAGACAAACTCACTAATTTTTGTCAAGTGTTGTGTACCAACCCTCTTCATATTCGACATGTTCACAATGTTTTACTTCTTGTTAAACACTCTCGAGATATTGTTATTGTTTCTCTTAGAGGTTCCTCTTAGGCTACCATGGCCTCCACTCAACCCCTTAAGACCCTACTTCCGTTGTCACTACTACCGCTTACCCTCATTCACCCCCAATGCTTCGATGCATAACCCGGGTCTTCTTCAAACACTCGTGACCTAGCTTCTTTATATCAGGATCTACAAGTTCAAATATATCAACTTCAAAAGGCTACTTCACTCTCCTCTCCATCTCTTGACTCCTTACTCTTTCATACCCCTTTCTCACCCGCCATTTCACTTATCCACTTCCTCCCAACTTCATTCAACCTAAGTTGTCCACCTACAATGGCCATGACGATCCTCAAGAGCATCTTTGATCCTTTCATGTGGCATGTATTGACTATTCGATGATCATACACTATTAGCTAAGCTATTTCTTAGGAGTTTACAAGATTACTCCATGCGTTGGTTCTACGATCTACTGCTTCACTTGGTAAATTCTTTTACATATTTAATTGATGCTTTCCTTGCTCATTTTATAATTGCAATGAAAAGATTTACACAAGAAATAACACACAATAATATTTTATTTTTATATATCTGCACAACATGTTTGGCTAATATATAGCCAATACAATAGAAGAATTGCTTCCTAGAAAATAGGAAGTCAACAAACAACTTACCCATTTATAATTTTACGGGTACAACAAAACTCTATAATAATATATTGTTGAAACAATATATTATAACAATATGAGTTGTAATACCAACTCAATTACATCACATAATTGTAATCTAACTTTAATAATAATGTGAGCACTAATAATATGAAATCCTAACATTCCCCCTTAGTACGAACATGGGAAAACCTCGCTTATACTTGCACCCGCTCATGATCTCGGTGATTTTCACAGATGATCACAAACCTCAAGGATGGTTTTTGCAAACGGTTGACCACAAACCGAGAATGGGTGTTTTGCAATTGGTTTACCACAAACCACAAAGTGATGGTTTTGCGAATGGATTACTAACAACCAAGAATGGTGGTTTTGCTATCGTTTACCACAAACCACAAATGAAGGTTTTCAAGTGGTTTACCTACAACCACATCATGATATGCCAAGTACTATTATCAGCCCTCATCAATATCTCACTGCAGGGAATAACATAGGAAATTCTGCTAAAATTTGTTGCTCATACATACATAGAAAAAACCTACATAATGGAAAAGGAACATTGGATCATGTTCCCCCCTCAATGTGAAATTTCCACTTATTGAAAATCGCAAAACTTTACCACGCTAAGCACTAAAATCAAATTGCACACACACACGCACCAAATCGATATGCGGCCCCGTCGTTGCCGCAAATCGACATGAGGTCGCTGAATGACCTCCAACCTCCGTTTGCCTCCATCCTCCAAAGATCGTGTGTTGTTAGCTCAGCTGGATTTGATCATGAAGCTCAATATTACATACCTCAGTCGAACATCGGATACCACCGACAATGCGTCCCGTAAGATAATTTTTTAATTTTTAATTTTTTACAAATATTTGACTTCGACTCTTTACAAAATGACTTAACAACTTTTAACTCTTTTTGACGATAGATACTACTTTGACACTTTGGACTAAAATTTTAACAACCTTTGACCACAATGATGATATGTATAAACAACTCTTTTGACGTGGACAATGATATTTGTCACTAATGTGTTGACAATTACAAACATTGACGACTCTAATTGACTTGAAACAAAAGACAATATTGACGTTAAACTATTTTTTCAAATAGTGACTATTGTAGTGACCAATTTTATAAAATATCCCAAATTCTAATTTTGAGATCTTTAAACATTGAGCTTATAGCATTCAATCAAATGCATGGCATTAAACCAACACTATAAAGACTTGAACTATAATAATAAATAAATTTAAAAAGAATAGAGACTAAAATACTAATGGACAAAGACCATACAATTTATCTAAAGAAGACTTGCCTTTATCGACCCCCTAGTGACACAATTGTATGGAGACTTTACTTTCAATGTCTTAACAGACCACTATAAAATTACAACACATTAATGATAACATAACGACTAAACAAACTATCTATCAACTCTGAAGACCAATATCAATATGAAATCAAAAGCAGAATACCAATGTTATCTGACCATTCTTTTGCATACGCGTGTATGGCAAGAAGAGTGAGACTTTGCCACCCATTCGAGAAAACCTCTGACAACAATACCAACGATAAATCTTGGGCTTTTTAACACGTCACAGTTGATTCTAAACTTGTGTAATGACGTTGCCTTCAGAGAAATAGATCTTGCGCTTGCTGAAAAATATACGTGGAGTTTAAACTCGCAGTGATCAGAAAGAACTCAACATTAAATATGTGGAGATTTGATCCAAAGGTCGGTTTCTTCTGACAACAAGTGAAGAAATTGATTGAAACCACCCTGATTCGATGCAGTTGTAGATTAGAATCTTGACGTGTATGTATTTGTAGGGTCTCTGGTATGTTGCCGTCAAGTGGGTCGAAGCCAAGATGAACGAATCAAATGATTCTTCTGACTAATTTGATAAAGAACCTTTGAAATGATAGACCTCAATGGCAGTACACTAGCCGAGCGCCCAAGTTGGTCCACACACTAAATCCGTAATCCATGCAGATCGTAGACAGAAGCATAAGCGAGCAATTTTTTGTGGGATCATTCACGAGCTAGATCAAGGTCTTTCCACGATCTATACTTGTGTTTTCCAAAGATCCCTTGAAAAATTTAATGTGATGAGTAATGCTCAAGGATAATCAAGGCAATGCAAGTCCGAGGCAAAACATCGATGATTGGATGATGCGTTCGCCCCGACCAACTAAAATTTGAACTGCACGAAACTTCAATGAATAAACAAAGACACATGCCAAAAATATAAACTAAAACTAATATACAGAGTCACAAAATCATAAGCTTAAGACATCATATGGGGCAAATAGACCATATTAATTGCCCCGATTGAATCTCGAGTTTAATGGATCGATTGCTTCGATACCAAATATAATTGCAGCAAAAAAGATTTACATAAGAAATAACACACAATCATATTATATTTTATATATATCTCAGCACAAAGTTTGGCTAATATATAGCCAATACAATGGAAGATCTACTTCCTAGAAAATAGAAGTCAACAAACAACTTACCCGTTTATAATTTTATGAGTACAACAAAATCTATAATAATATATTGTTGAAACAATATATTATAACAATATGAGTTCTAATACCAACTCAATTACATCACATAATTATAATATAACTTTAATAATAATGTGAGCACTAATAATATGAAATCCTAACACATTTTTCTATCAATATTGGCACCAAGATATCCTATGCACAACTTGCTCAAATCAAACAAGGATCTAATGAGCATCTAGCTAACTATGTTTTACGCTACAAGAACAACCTAGCTAAGATGACCAATGTACTCGTTGATTTTGAATTGCAAGATCTTTTTATTCAAAGTCTCTTACCTCCACTACAAGAGAGTGTTATCTTCGAGACCTCTCCATCCTTTGATCAATTATTCCATACACTTAAAATGCACGAAAGCAAACTCTTATCTATGGGCAAATTAAATATCATGATCATGCTTCATCATCATCTTCTAATCAATTTCAAGCTAAATATACTTTCAAGCCATCTCATAAAGTAAATGTAAGCAAAAGGCGGTTGTTAATGTTGTCTCACCACCGATAAAAGCTTCAATCAGTAACCTCAAAAGCGTAACTTTTACTGTGCTATCATACGCACTTGGGTTCTATTGCCACAACTCATCGAAAGCAATCTTATCACTCTTCCACCGCCGCTCAATCTCAACCCCTACACAATTATGATGAAAATGCACGATGTGACTATCACCAATGCATTGGGCACTCTACTAATTGTTGTTTCAAAAAAAGTATATCATTCACGATCTCATTGATAGAAATGCACTCGAGCTCCCCGAGCCATCCGCTTCTCAACTAGACAATGATAATAAAAGCTCAATATCTTTAAAGACCCTTTGCCTAAGCATGACCAACCAAATTTCACGATGCTTCACCCAATCATACATATCGTGTTGTGCATCCTCCTTCATTGAGGCCTCTTAATTTCCTTGTTTCTTTTGATGATGGATTGCCACCGCTTATTTCATTCTCGGATCATGATTATCATGTGACATTTACTTATGATTTGTTGCACATCAATGCTCCATTGGTTCGTATCATAATCGACAATAATACCACGATCTATCCGTTGGCTCCTACTTGTGTATGCTCTGTTGTACTTCTTTTGGCTATCAATTATCCATTGTCTAATGTTAAATTTCAAATTCTCAAGTCTTAAGGCTATGTAAGGCTTCCCATCACAATTGGGTCTCTTACCATGCTTGTGCCTTCCCGGCTACTTGTCGCCCAAAGCCATCCCCGCCATGAACCATTTATGACTCAAGTTCATTTACAACAAGCAACTAGTTACTAACAAAGGCATTCCACAATCCACACCATTGCATTGACTCGCTTTTGTTGATACATCAATCATAAAGATCTAAGCTTCCAAAACATCTCAAATCTAAAACCATGTTTGCACTTAAAACTCCTATTCGAACACAACTTACCTCACGACCTTCTCATCCTCATCAGTCTCTTAGTCCGCATTGTCGGCCTATGTCTCCTACAAAAGCAACCCCTTCACATAGATGTTCACCATCTCCTTCACGACATAGATCTCCTTCATGTGCACATACTTATTCTCCCACACCACTGATCTTACAGGGATCGTCACATACCTTTGACTCCTCGAATATTAGGTGGAGTGTCCTCGCCCTTCACTATCATCGATAGTCTTCCATCATTTACACAATTGGGAGGCAACACACCTTTTCCGCCTACCCATCATTATCACACTTGTAATGATAATGATAATGATACCCACCACTATCCCCTTTGATACACACATCAGTATCATCATTACCCTATGACGCACACTAGTCCCACGGTTCATACTCGACTACCGAGGGTTTAATTCTAAAATGAACCTCACATCATCTACATCTCATTGTCTATGCTTCATGGTACATCTTTCTAACATCTACTCACACAATGCACTCATTTCCCAATGATGCACTCTTGTTCTACCGTTCATTCTTAATTGTTAAGGGATCTTTTATGAATGAACTTCATCTCATGCATTTCCGTTGGGGGCATGTCATGCCCTACCATCGTCACACTAATACATTATATTTGCATATCTTAGTTGCATCTACTTTTGCTAGCTTATTCTACTTATATGTTACACTTCGTTGTCCATGCTGATGATTCTTAATATGTCATTATCTTTCTATATATACACATCTGCGTTCACTCGATCTTTTGAGTTGAATGCAGATCTCTTACTGAGTTCTTACATGATATAATGATGTTTGGCGTTCTACCTTTTACCAGGTCCCCACCGAAGCTCCCGACAGCATCTAATTTTTCTATCATATACTACATGGGTTTTATTACTACATTTCTCACTATAGTTACTTTAGTTTTTTTTTTTAATACACACTCATGAAATAGTACCGGTCTTTCTAACATGCTAAAGGTGCTTCATGTGTAACATTTGCTTTCTAAAGACCATATGTCGCCATGGTTGTCTATGAATTTTGCTTGTTATTGGTTGCCATTATATGTTATTGTTTGCAGATCGTGTCCTATGTCTTATGTCATCATTTAATGCTTTTCATTTGCTTAGACCTTGATTATCTTGTGACACTATGAGCGACGTCCCATGCATTAAACCTGCTTTTTAGCTTCTTCTCAGACGCACACTTGCTTATTACATTGTTTTCTACTACATGTTTTGTTTCCACCGCCTTGTTTTCTACCATGCACACCCACTCCCCGTAGGGATCCACTTCAGAAAAGCATTTGGTCCTCTCCTACCATCATCACATGCACCCCAAAAAAGGGGGTGCATACATTGGGTGAACCAATCACCCCTACAGTAGTTCGAGCTACAACACGTTTACTACATTATAGAAAATGCAAATAAACACAATAAAATACAGTGCTCAAATCAAAATTGGATCAAAATCACAAAACAGATGCTAGCGCTTAAAATAAGACACGAACGCCTCGGGCACTTGTGTGTTCCCTTAGGCCTTAATGTCATTCGTGCAAATACAATCAATTTCTCAAAGACAACATAGTTTACAAGCAGTTATAAAACAATTCTACAATTACAGCACAAGCCTTCACTTCCATAATGCATTATATCTCCTACAATCATTTCGCAATCGGTATAATCAATTCGAATTAATCAAGAACTAATTAGTAACAAAAGGAGCAAATCGATACGTATTATCTACAATGGTGCTTATTATGCGCAAAGTCAAGGAAGGAGAGTAACATTAGACCTCTTTTCCCCAACACTTGCTCATTGGCGTGAGATTGCCCAAAAACTCGCTTTTCACAACATTTCCAAGACATTTTCTATCCTTTACATTATTACACATCACGTGCACACTTTCCTTGTTACACATTTTACACACTTTTACATTCTTATGCGTACTTTACTTAGATTTTTCCTATACATTACTTTGACTACTCTTTCACTCTTTTTGCAAGTTCATCCTTGATGTGCAACAAGAATCAAATTACTTCAACAAACACAGTTCTAGTTGCACATCTTTACACATCCACTACACCCATAGGGTCACACTTTCCTTTCCTAGTCTCCACGCTTCACTTGTCGACTCGGCATGCTTTTCTGCCGCACACTCTACATGGATCATAAAGTATGCATCTTCTATGTACTTTATGTGATTGAATATTCACTCAACAACATAAAGTGGAGGCAAATGTAGAGACAAAAACACGCACTTGGGTACATTTTTAGGTCTTAAAAACATCCTAGCATTTACATGATTCATAAGCAAGAAAACTAGTAATTGACAACCCCCCTTAACTTGTTTCTTTGTCATTTGCACTTTTATTGGCTTCATATATCTATTACTCTTGCCGACACTTGACTGTTGTATTTTCCTGTGGCTTCAGACACTAGCGCCTAGCCTGCATAATAGTGTTAGGTGCTCTGATCCTCATGGGCGCTCTTGTCCCTCTATCTTTTTCCTACCCCTTTTGGAACCCTTTCGCTTTTTAATTGCATTTTATTACCTTAGGTCGGCCTTTTAATTGTCAATTACAAAATTCAAACAAGAGAATCATATAAATACATAGGTATGTTTTCAAAATGAAGGACCAAACACTAAGCGTTACTATTACCACCTGAGCTTGAATTCAAAATGGCACCAAAAGCATTTCAAAGCATCCATCTAGCACTCATTCAAGGGATAAGGGCTTCATACTTTGTATAAAGAGCATAGAATGGGTAGTTTTATTTTTTTACATCCACACATTAGCATCATTGAGTAAGTCTAGCCCGTTATTTAGTGCATTTTGCACAAGGGCATCCTAGGGCACAATTTCTACACAAACTCACAAGAACTACATGGAGTTTGAGATGTTAGGCAACTCTCGGTTGTAAGTTCACTCTTCGAGTGACTGTCTGGGTCCATCTAACTCCCCATTTTGCATTTTCCTTTTTAGCTTTGATGCAATTTGGGTGCTTGTGGAGGTAAAAATCTCTTTTCGCAGTTACAAGTACCATCACGATCCCGGAGTGACTATCAAGCGATCAACAGAGAACAATAGCAAAACCCTAATGACACAAAAGAAACTCAAATTCATAACTCCCGCGTAGTCACAAGACCCCAACCCCAATCTCAAACACCCGACACCCTTGACCTCTTGTGGGCTCCCATGTCTAACATTGTTCACAGATTCCAGATTTTACAAAGATGACCATTGATGACCCTATTTGCAGTATATTCAACTGTCTCACCTACCTAGATCACTTCATGTACATTCGAAAATCGACTAGCCCTCTTGTTTCTTCATCTTGCTTAGGTTTCATATTTTACAGTGTTATTTCTTGTGTTTTTATTCTATTTTAGCATTTGAATATCATACATTACAAAAGTTACTCATGTAAAAGGATTTAATTCTATTTTTACTAAACCAACAACCCACCCAACATCGACGATAACTATGAGCCCCAAAACAACCATAAGTGCAACCAATTCGTATGCCAATAAATGCATTTTCATCATTGTAATTGATCACCAACTAGCTAATTCATACATCACTACCACGATTTTGTAAAGTTTTGTCAAAATTTTGAGAAACACGAACTTTCGAATACTAGAGTTGTGGCGGTATGGCAAGGATGATTGAAACCCTTAAACGATATCCTCCGAAAGTTAGACAAGCCTAGTGAAAACATGGGTAATACCTCGCAAGAGGCTACTTAGTTCAAAACCTATGAGGAAACTACGTTGTGCATGGCAAAGAAACCAATAAATAATGCTTCATGCAATACATCAAGAACCGAGGCAAGGTGTAAAAGAAGATCAAAAAGACATCCAACAATCAATTTTGAAGAACACATGTTCAATGGCAATAATGCCTTTCTTTCTAATTGTTTAATACTAACAAACTCTTAAAAATATATCCATAATAGTATATTCGAAATATTTTGTTTGTAAAAGAGTCTTGCACCTAAATAACTTTATACACAATCTTATAAGTAGTCAAATAAAAAAGTTGAACATGTAGAATGTAGCATTTCTAAAGAAAAACGGAACCTAAAATGAAGAGAGAGAATATGAAGAGTCGCATGAAATCAGTATATATATATATATATATATATATATATATATATATATACTAATGAATCAACAAAGATAGTTTACAAGTTTATTTGTGTTTTAACTTTGAGGAAACATTTATCTTTAATGTGTGATAGAGTAGTCTAGGTTCGCAAATAATTAAATTATGGCTCCATTTTGTTAATTCTCTGCTTTTAATATGTATTGATGCTAGAACCTCATTTCCATATCCATATGCCTACAATTAATGGTAATTCCCGCAATCTACAATATTAGCATATCCTAAAGGCCTTCGAGTGACAACTACAAACAATGACTTTGACTACAAATTGTGTTGGTTGCTTTATAAGTGGTTTTTTTCTCATTTTACGTTGATAACATATGTTAGAAGCACATCGTCTTTTGAGGGTGTCTTATTTCCACAATTGAAAGGAAACACATATAAGGATGTATGATTTGATTGCAAAATGTTGGAAGCAATTTAGGCCCACATTCTTGCAATTTTGCAATCAACATAGCCTTCTCACAACAAACATCACTCAACTCTAGGTTCAAATTGATAAGCATAACTACATGGTTGCAAATTCACATAATGTTCCCGTATATTTACTAGTTCCAATATTTGATATGATTTAATCTCCCAATTTTGGAACCCACGCCTAGCTAAGCTCCTATCATAGAATTAACACCTATTTTGACATTATCAAAGACTCTAAAATAAAATAAGTTCTTATCAAATTTCATATAACTTACTTTACCAAACAATTTTGTTCATAGAGTTATCAAATTGATTGTAATAAATTTGTCCCTTCATCACATCTTATTCTAAAATGTAAGATTAGGCTTTCATCATTGCATGATATTCCATTTGATGATTTTACACCTAGTGTACCTAATTCCCATGCATGTCAATGTGGTTGAAAATAATACACCCTACATTCATGTGTTGATCTCTATCAATGTACTTCTTGTGGTAAGAATTCTCAATCTCTAGAGTTTAAAACCTCTCCATTAAATTTATCACATAAATGTATTTTGCTTGGATTGAAAAACAAATGTAGCACTTAGAATGTCAATTGTTGCCCGTAACCTATAATAAAATTTAATCTATTATTCATCATGGAGGCACTATCACCAAATCTTAATTTTAGAAGCTAAGAGTAAAGTCTTACTCAACTACTCGTATTTTTGTAAAATTGCTAAATTTCATGAGGTGTAATTTAACATGTTTTCACATTTTTTCTATTCACACATTATTGACCTTGTTAGACGTGTAGAGCACTAGTATGCAATAATACCCTCTTGTTTCTAGACTCACTATGAGTTACCTGTTTTAACACCTACCTTAAGGAAAATAAATACTCATTTAGAGAATGATAAAGAAAACCTAATATTCACATAATGGTTGAAAGACGTATCACTAGGACAATTTAAATTTTAATATAGCATTATTAAACAATTTGTATTAAAATTTACTAGTCCAAATCAACCATAGCCTTGAGCAACTTTACAAGAGATGATTCTTTTATCTCTTGAAAAACACAAAAGTTAAAGGAAACAAATTTCAATAATACACATTTAATTCTCCAATTACCACAATCTTGTATAACTTTAAAAAGGATTATCAATTTGTCTCTTGAGTTATTAAGAAAAACAATCAAGGAAAAGCAATTCAATCCCAAATTTAATTCTTAAACTATCCTTTGAAAATTGCATAGTACATATGTGAAGAACAATATCGAACATAATTTAACACCCTTAGAAAATAAGAAAATGCTTCTAAAACTGGATATACAGATAACATTAGCAAAAATATATTTATTCAACAAAAATTGAATGCATCAAAATATATTTTTCACCCAAATTTTAGATCCTCCATTTCTATCTAGTTGCATACATGTATATACATGGTTGCACATTATTGTAAAGGCAAAAGAAACTTCGTAGAGGGAGAAACATTTTTTTGCCAATTGGTGCCACTTTACCTTTCATCGCTTAAGGTTGAGCCACATCATAATGTAACGGCCAAATTTGGCCGCCGCGCACCTAATTGCTTCATCTTTGCCATGAACATCATCAATCTTACGACACACTACACCTTATGACCATCTTCATTTTTAATGCACATTGCACTTTGTGTTCGTTATTGAAGTTTCATTTGAGTCCTTTGGTGTTCCACAACATCAATACGTAGATTCAAAATAATATTACTTTCACTATATAAGCTTAAATAAAATAATCATTTGAGGTGAGAAATGACAAAAATTGAATTTCTCGGCTTGCACAAAAGGTCTTATACCAACTCGTGAGGAAAATGAGCGAAATTGTCTTTATTTTTGAAAACATATGAGAATGGAAAACAAGAGTGGAAAAATTACAAAAATATGTCGACACTCAAAAAATGCATCAACAAATGGGTTACTCAATACTTTTAGGTGGTGAAAATGTACTTTGATTGACATATAAATGTATATAAACGAAAACATATCTGGGTGGTTTGACTTGGTAGCAATGAGTTTCAAGTTACACCATTAGACCATATTTATAGTAAGTGACCATATTTCCTTTGAGAAATCCACCGAACCATAATGACAATCATGAATATTTAGTTCCTAGAGACTTCAAAAAAAAAAAAAAAAAAAAAAGATTTAAACAAATTCATTGCAAGTATAACAAGTAATATTACTCAATGTTCATCACTTTATTTAAAACCCATTTTTGAATGGTACGTGAAAATTTGTAAATTCATTAACCCTCGCGTTTCCATTAAACCACATTTTTTGCATTACGTAGATCTACTTCCAAGGAGCAAACTTTGTAAATTAGCAAATTCCAAATGAATTGTTATCTTTTCACTAAGTTTACTCATATCCCACAATAATGTAACATAGATCCAATGCCATTCAATTGTCTATAACCCTAGTGCAGATTCCTCAGTATGCTTCAACATTGCTCAATTGTCAATTAGGCGTCTTTAACCCTAATGGAAATACTATTATTTCACATCTAGGACTTGCTCTACTGCCGAAAAGGTGTTCATAGCTCTGATAGGGATTACCAAAGTCGCCCTTTAAAAGAGAATGGACAAACTAGTTTTGGATCTACTATTTTGCTGATATTTCCCTCGTTTGCATCAACCTCAATGTTTGTATGAGCTTTGTTTCAAAAACAAATCACCATTTCTAGTGCTTGATTGTTCCTCATCCACATGAATACAAATCTCTCTGAGATTTTGAAGTAAATTTTATGGATGATAACTCTCATTTGGTAAGAATGGTTATTATTGATGCACTCAATTACCTATGACAACTTTTTTTTCATAAGATTGCATTCTAAATGCTTTTATTTCACACTTGGAACTTCTAACAAATTCAAATTGTCACTAGTGGTCAACTAAAATGGTTTATGTAGTTTTGTTCTAAAGTTTTTCCATTTTCTATATTTACAATACTTACAATAAACGAAATCAAAGAAACAACACGAACATGTAATAAACCCAAACTTAAAATTAGCCAATAATCAATACAAGCCCCCCAAAACACTAAAGAATTCTACTCTAATTCACCCAACCCTCCTTAACTACTCCAAGATAAATGGATTCAAATAGTTGTATTGGGCATTGGTTGAGGTGGGTAGAACTCGGAAAGTGATGCAACCAACAATCTTTGCAATCTAATAAGAACTAAGTTATTGATGATAAAACTTTGTGAATTTTATGTCCTTAAAATTATAAGTCTATATATCAAATTAAAGACATTCACAATATAAGTAGCCATGTTTGTTTCTATAATATTGGCAAGCCTTCCTCAATATCAAAATTTTTATTACTATATTCTTCTTCGCCTCTCCCTCGCCTCCAAATTGATCCGATTTCCAACTCCCCTTCGATCGCCACGCATCAAAAACGGATTCATTTCCAACCAATGCTCACGTGCAATCCCCGCTTAAACAACAATTGTAATCATCAAGGATATTTATCACATTCTATATATAAAAGCTATGATTATTTGTTTCTTCTTCACCTCTCCCGAATTATGAATTGACTCCAAACTCCTCTCGATAACCACACACAAAAATCAATAGAAAAATATTCATTAAATGTTCTAGAGAAATTCCTACTTAACAACAAATTATAAAAGTTAGGCATTTCAATACCCATTATATCAACAAATTGTCACCCCTATGTTCCGAGGCTAATTACATTTGAACATTTGCTATGTTTGGTATGTGGATGTTGAAGTTGTCATTAATGTCAAAGGCATATTAATGACAAAGAAAAGAGCTAGAGTGAGCTTTGAATGAGGTAAACAAGGCAAGGCATGACAAAGGTCGTGAGAACACCCGATCAAGCACTAATTTCTCGAGCAGCTAGTGACTAGAATAGGCAAGGTGATGATGTGAGAGCATACCAAAATGATGTCATATAAGGTCTAGCATGTATATGATGTGGAAAAAGGGTCATAATGGTGGATACACAATTACATGAGTGGAATTGGTGAAAATACCTTTGTTTAGTAGGCCTAGGTAGCAAAGTGACAAGCATGGTAAAGGTATGAAACACATAATAGAACATGCTCAAGGGGCTACATGGCGAAGAACAGGGCAAACAGATGAGTTATAGTGTAAACTAGCTCATTTAGACCTAATTCAAAGACCTAGAATGATGATATGAAGCAAAACAAGCTATATAAAGCAAATGCAAGCATGAGAAGTGTGTAGGGACATTGTCAAGAGTCCTCAGATGAAGCAAAGCAGTCATAATTCAACACTTAGAGGCATATTTAGGGTCATTGGTATGACCGCCTTTCAAGACAAACAATTTTAACATGCCCAAATGAGATGGGATTGGAAGTTCGTGAGTGAACCACGATAAAAGTAGCCATTGCTGATCATGGCCGAGGTAGTCATGAAGGTGTGGACCAAATTTGGGGACAAGAGAATGATTTTTGAGCAAAAAATTACATTTTTTGTCAAAATCAAGTTAAGCAAGGTATGGTAAAATAGTGCCCGACTTCTTAGCATAGAATCTACATTGACAAACATTCTTCAGATAAATCATGAGAGGCATTTTTGAAGAGCATAGGGAGACAAAGATTGTGCAAAAATTGTGAAGTCAAAAGGATGCAGGATATGAAAGTTCTATCCATTTTTGGGCACCGTCCAAAACCCTCCTAAACCTCACTTGAAGCGGTATGAAAAAAATTGCTTAGTTGTACTCGAATGGAATTGTTTTGCTTGTTTATGAATTTGAGCATGTAGAGAATTCATCAGAGGCCATGTTCATGGTGGTTTGTGTTTATAACACAAGGTGGACCCCACAAGAAAACAATTATTTAGTGAAAAATTCGGTATATAGACAAAAATTGCAAAGGCACTCATACTCAATTTTTTTGTGAAGGAAGTTTTGAAAGTGCTCTTGATGTTCATTAAGTCATCTAGGTTGGTCCTTCGGAAAAATGTGATGATACATTTGCATTTTGATTCCTAGCACCAAAAAAGCCAAGAATGCAAGACTAGTCATGAACGTATATAGAGAAACATGGTGATTTGCATAATAAAGTGATTTTTTTGTCCTGAATAGCATGAAGGTGTCCCATATGAGCTAAGAGTGTACTTGGTTTGGTTTTATTAAGTGCTTGCATGCATAAGTTTGAGTGATCCAAAACTACCCTTCTGAGCTAGTAACGAAGGTTGTTGCTACAGGTAAGTAGATAAAGTTTTGTTCAAACAAAGCAAGCCTTTGAATGCTTGTACAAATTGTTTGTGATGTCCTTGAATTATTCAAAGTGTTAGTTGAGCTTGGAGAGCACTTTGAAGGTGTTTGAATATGAGTCGAGACCGATTCTCGAGAGCTCTAGAACCCAGTAAATCTAGTTTGAGAAACTAGAGTAATGTGATAATCACTAATTATGCTTTAAATGATTTTTGTCAATTGGATGTGAAAGAAGACTTCATGAGCTTCAAGTTGATATATCATAGGTGGTTGGATGACAAGGTTTAGTGCTCCAAGCAATCAAATTTGGAGGATTGTATTTCTGAGTGTGAAGATCTGATTGTTGCTTGTTCAAATCAGCATGTTCTTGCTTGAATGAGAGTGATGAAGCTCCTCTAGGCATATGAAGGTAATGTAGAGACCACTCACCATCCTCTCCAAGGTTTGAAGAGAGTCAAGACCTATTCCTCGAACAATTTCAAGCACCCCCATGACTCGCAAAACTTCCGGACCTATATGAATGTGAGTGAAGCTCCAATGAAACATGAAGAAGAAATGGCGAGGATATGATTCAAAGAGTTATAAATATGAATATGCAAGATCAGTATTATATGAAATTGATAGTTTAACTAATCTAAACAAACATGAATTACATTATAGAATTAAAGAGAGAATGCAAGAGACATGAAACAATATTGCAGAATTGAGATAATAACAAAAACACTATATTATTAATTGAATAATTCTAGAGCTTGAGCAATTACATGGTGAGACAACTAATATAAAGGAGAATAATCTCCTTAGTACAATGATGCAACTTCAATCTTTGATCGCACAATATCCTCTCTTATCTCTCTTAGAATCACTCCCAAACCCATCAATCTCTCACACAACTCTCAAATAGCTACGTGAGTTGTTTATTCAACAAACTCACAACTAATACAATATCCTATATTATTAATAATGAGTTGTTTTATGACTCATTGATAATATTACAATCTTTTATTTTCCTCATACACATGATATTAATATAACAATATTAATATCTTACTAATGTAATATATGCATATTACATTTAACTATTACAAACAATAACGTAAGCACTAATCTTAAGATTATTCCTAACATTCCCCTAAGTGCGAACAAGGATGAGTTTTGTCTATTACCCGCTCATGATTCCATGGTTTTAAAAAAGTACCATCAACTCTTACATGTTTTCTAATGGAACCATTAACCACTTTTCATGTGCTTTTCTAAAAGATTCACAAACTCTCAAATTGGTTTTCTAGTGGACCACCAACCACTCCATAGCAACGCATGTGTTTCCACCGTCACATTTTTACATTCAAGGGAAAATACAAGAAATTGCTCACATATTACAATATCGAACAAGAATGTACATTTGTTCTTAGTTGTATATAGAGGAAATTAAACACACGACACAACCGAAAAACATGGCCACCAAAGCAGAATTTCAGCCTTGTCGATGGTATAATACGTAACGAGAGGTCATTAAAACACCTCCTTCCTCTCGTTGCCTCCAACTTTCATTTGATGTTTTAATTACTCAAGAAATTCAAAATTCGAGCTTAGTTTAAAAAGGACCCCTAAATGTAGAACATGAAGCTTCAAAAATTAACCAAAAATACAAAAACTTCTTCTCAAGTTTACCACAATGTTTGACAAATGACCAATGTGAAGTGTTGGAGCCTGGAAATAGAATCGCCGGTGATTAACAAAGTCGACGACACCTAGAGTAAATTGTCGGCAAACAGCAAACAAGATCGCAGTAATTCCATTTATCACTATGCAGGTAGAATCGATGGTTATCAACAAAATCGATGGCGATTAGATCGTAATCAATGGCGATTAGATTAGAATCGATTTACGATTCCTATGTCACGACCGAGAATTCGAAAACGGTGACATAAGCTTAAAAATGTTAGATTTGGCAGCCCTAGAGGCCACGCGCTTTGTCCTCGCAACGACTCGCACGTACCTAAATGTCGGCCTACTTTGTTACTGAAAATTGATAGTTTAACTAATCTAAATAAACATCAATTACATAATAGAACTAAAGAAAGAATGCAAAAGACATGAAACAATATTGCAGAATTGATATAATAACAAAAACACTATATTATTGATTGAATGATTCTCGAGCTTGAGCAATTACATGGTGACAAAGCTTACAATATAAAGGAGAAAGATCTCCATAATACAATTATTCAACTCCAATCTTTAATCCCACAATATATTCTCTTATTTCTCCTAGAATCACTCTCAATCCCATAAATCTCTCACACAAATCTCAAATAGTTACGTGAGTTGTTTATTCAACAAACTCAAAACTAATACAATATCATATATTATTAATAATGAGTTGTTTTATGACTAATATTAATAATATTACAATCTTTTATTTTCCTCACACATGATATTAATATAACAATATTAATATCTTACTAACACACTAACTTACTAATGTAATATATCAATATTACATTTAATTATTACAAACAATAATGTGAGCACGAATCCTAAGTTTATTCATAACATCAGTAACATCCTTGCATGCTTTGAACACTTGTACTAAGTCATATTAGGTAGAAGACATAACAAACTCGCAAAAGGGAAGAAGAAGACAAAAGTTTGTATGGTATTTACATGTCAAATGTCGATTTTCAATTATAAGAAGAATCATTACATGTCGATGTCAATTTTCAATTATAAGAAGAATCTCTTCAATTGTGCAACAAGTTAAGGAGTTATTTTGTGATCTACATGAAGATTATAACTTCACACATGTTCGGTTAGGTGTGTACATGTAACCCGACATGTAATCAAGTGCAATCATTGCATGAGGACAATCTGAGATGATGTCATTCTCGTTCTAAATTCGAGTTATACTTGAACTTGAAGAGTTTGTTCAATTAGTCAAGTGGAAGAGTCTTTAGAGGGTGTGTTGGCCTTGATAATATAAACATGTGATTGTGTATTAAGTAGTTGATTAAGACACTATCGAAGGTGCAAAGTAAGAGCATGAAAACATAATTGAAATACAAGAATGTATCTAATGGATTGTGAACTCGCAATTTTACGGCAAATTAGTGACCATGAAAGTGTAGATAATTGAGAAGGATATTTGATATGAGAAGCAAAATAAAATGTGTATGAAGAGGAAGCTTTGAGTGAGAGACTTGCAACAAAGGAAGTAGAGTGAGAACAGAAGAAGTTGAACTAAAGAAGTGATCATAATTTGTCGTGAGAGACAACACAAGATACGTGATCAAAACATTGTGAAGAAGTCTAAGTAGATGCTTAGCACACACAAAGTTGACGCTTTCCTTGTAAGTGGCAACTTACGGAAGATCGAGTACTAGTTTGGTTGAAGTGTTGGCAATCGAAGCTTCCATGCATATAGAAGCTTGATAAAGGTCAAGCCGCATTTGACTAAAGTATTGAAGTTGATGCTCCAAATTGAGTGGATACTCAACATGAAACCATGGTAATAATTACAACACATTTTTAAAAAGAAAAGATACCCAGATCGTACCAAGCCAAAAACTCATATACTAATCAAACACCACGATCAATAAAATAAAAACAATTCATCATAATAACTTTACATAAACCTTTGCAAACAAATTAACATCAATATCATATATTATTATGGAAATCAATGAAACAATGAAAATGGGTCTTGCTTATACGAGCAAAAACTAAAAATTTAAGACCCGATTAAAGTCATAGATCAAGTCATAAATCAAGGAAATAACTAGTCAAGACCATAGATTTAGGAAAGAACTAGACATCAAGGATCTAGTCAATACCATAGATCAAGAAAAGAACTAATCAATACCATAGATCGAGGAAAGAACTATACATAACTAGATAATATCCCGCTAGTATCTAAATAAATAAAAAGTAATATTCACACACATAAATGTGTGAGGAGAAATACAATAAAGGTAAATAAAGTACCTAGGTGAACATGAGCTAAAGTAATTACCTACTCTAGCACCCTCCTTCAAGTCAAGTTAGGGGCCAAAATAGAAGTGGCATATCTACATTATGAGTCTAGATAACTAGAGTTGATGAGGTACTCATGTACAATATATTCTTGAAAAAATCTCAAACCGGAAGAAGGAAAAAACCTCGATAGAAGGAAAGAGAAAGAAGAAGAAGAAGAAGAAGAATGAAGATGTTCTTACGAACACCCCCAAAGAACAACTTCAAACCCCACACATTCCACGCTACTCAAGGTAGCGAAGTGATGCAAAAAGCTTCGTAAATATGTCTCGCAACTTGTTGTTGAGTTGGAACATACTCCAAGCAAAAACTACATCCCGAATGTGTTGATGAATGAAGTGCATGTGTATCTCAAGTATGCTTGGTCCAATGGTGCTCAACACAGTTACAAAAAATGTGAATTGCACTTTGGTTGTCACACCAAAGTATAGTCGGTGAATCCTGTGGGAATCCAAACTTTGTCAATAACTGTCTAAGCCAAAGAATTTGTTGTCTTTTTGTAACTGATGCCGTGTACTCTGCCTCTGAAGATGAAACTGTAATAGTTTGTTCCTTTTTGCATGCCCAAACAATCAAGAAGAACCATGACAAAAAGATAGCCGAAGTGGAACGTTTGTCATCAATTGAACTCTCCAAATCAATCAGATACCCAACCAATCGAGTAGAACCCTAGTGTAGTGTAGACCAAAGTGGGAAGTGCCTGCAAATAGCACAAAATCTTTTTAAAGAATCTATCAATGACTACTATGAAGAGAATGTGCAAACCGAGATACAAGCCGTCTGCAAATGAAATATCAGGGCGAATATGGGGTCAAGTACATGAGACTCCCAACCAATTGCTTATACAATGTAGGATCACAAAGGGGTGTGGTAAATGTGGAAATAAGAGTAACCCCAGTGAAAACAAGATGGACTTGGCTTGCAATTAGCCATATCGGTAGCGTTGAAGAAGATCATGGGCGTACATTTGTTGACTCGAATCGTTGAATCTGCTTGAGAAATTTGCAATACAAAGAAATAATGCAATAACCCAAGATTTGTCATGTCAAACTATGTAGAAAGAGCCCTCTGAATTGTCTCAATGTGGGAAGAAGAGTTGTCAATAGGTAATAGATCAACATACAAGACAAGTATCACAATATTTTCACCAACATGTTGGAGATACACTATATGATTAGAGTGGCGCGAACAAAACCAATAGATAGAAGAAAAGAATTCATCTTCTCATACCTAGCCTGAGGAGGTTTTTTGAGAACGTAGAGAGACCTTCTAAGCCTAAAAACAAGAGAAGAATCCTGAACAAACCTAGTAGGTTGCTCCATCTATATTTCCTCTTGTAAATCTCCATGTAAGAAGACACTCTTCACATCCATCTAGTATACGGGTCATCTTATGATACAACAAAAGTAAGTACAAGGCGTACTGAAATCAATCTTGACAACAAGTGCAAAAGTCTTAGAGTAATCAATATGTCAACTTGTGAAAAACCATTTGCAACAAAACGACCCTTATAGTTGTCAATGGAACCATTAGATGCGTATTTGGTTCAATATATCCACTTACACCCAACCATCGATTCTTGTCAATGCCGTCGCATCATCCCACTCATGTATCACATGAGCCTTCGAAAAGGACAAGATCCTCAAAAATTGTCCACACAAATGTCCATAACTTGTAGAATGTGTGTGATGATGCCTGGTGGGTGGAAGATCATGTATGAAATGTATTGCCTAATAAATTCTAGTATGAGCCCACTTAGGCATAGTGTGACAACATCGGTGGGAATATGGAATAGGATCCTTAATCTGCATCTATAACCTCCTCATCAACCTCCTCAAAGAAAGGATCCTATAAATGAGATGGATTCATGGAAGAAGATGAAGAATCATGAGTGAAGCGCTCATCAAACCGAACATATGTTCGAAAAAGAATGTCATGAGTATCAAGATTTAAAAGTCGATAAGCTCTCATGTGCTCACAATACCCTACACGATCAAGGGTTTGCTCTTCCTAATCAAGGCTTTCATTTTCTTCTTTGACACAAAGGCCCAAGCATGGCTCCCAAATACTGAAAAAATGAGACATTTGACTTAGTGTTAGACCAAGCTTCCTTTGGAGTCAAATGTTCAAGTGCTCTATGTGGTGTGTGATTCTCGAATGTAGATAGCACAATTAATCAAGCTATTTCTTGAATAGATATGAGGTAAATCTCTAGAATGCATCATACAATTAGCAATTTCCTTAAAAGTTATATTCTTCCATTTTATTAAATCATTCTGTTGTGGAGTATAAGGAATAAAATGTTAGTGAATAATGTCTTAAGTTGTTAAAAAGTTGGAAAACTCGTTGCTCAAGTAATCCCCCATTATCGCATTTAAAGTTCTTTATACAACTAGAATATTGTTTCTCGACCAAAGCCTCAAGACCGTGAAGTGTGAAAAAACATCACTTTTGTACTTGAGAAAATAAACTCAAGTACGCCTCGATAAATTATTAAAAAAATAAGTGCATGTTTAGCTCCATTGAAAAAGGGGGTAGCAAAAACCATCAAGTCACTATGCACAAGCTCAAGTAGTGAAGAATTTCTCTTTGACAAATTCTTACGAAATGAATCTTGGTGTTGTTTCCTAATGCACAGTCATGACAAACTCCCCGAAGACAAAACTCTAGGAAGACCATCAACCATACCATAAGTGCTCAACTACTTCAAATATCTATAGTTAAGATGTCTAAATCTTTCATATCAAAGTTTACTCTCTGAATCTGCATGAGAAACCAATTATGTCCCTATAGAGAAAATTTCATCAAAAGTGTCGTGATATAGTCTAGAACTATGATCAACAATACCATGAGCAACAAATAAATAAGACTCCAACAAAGTTCCTACTTCGCCCCATGTGGTGTAAAAGTCATTGTTTTCTCTTTACCATAATGACAAATTTGATATATATAAAGCAAATTTGTAGTGATGTTAGGAACATATAGTTCATCTTAGATATTGTCACAATCGAGTTGCAGTATATTACCTTTTCCTTTAACGAAAAAAAAAGGAAGAATCTAACTTCAATTTCGGAAGTAGAACACAAACCTAGAGAAACAAAAGACTCATTGGAAGAAGTCATGTGATGAGAAGCACCATAATCTATAACCCAACTATCTACAAGTGGTCACCGAAATCTCCCAACAACATTAATTGTCTTTCCATGCTAAGAATTTGAAAGATCCCCTAATGGATCTCTATTGTTCAACAACAATATTATATCAATAAAAAACAACACTCAAGGTTGACTACTAGTACAGATCTGAATTTTGGAAGAAGTGCGGCTAGGGTTGTGAATAGCAACTAGCCTACAGCTGAACCCAAACTGCGTTCAAGACTGTGCAACAACAATGGCGACTAGTTTTGTATATTAAATTCCTTACAACAGCAATCCAACCAACATGTTTTACCCCTAAACTAACTCATGCGTATTGGCGGCAGTAATATACATATAAAATCTTATTGTTCGAGTTAATATTAGGCTGGAATTTATATCAAAATCTGCAAATGTTAAATGGCTGAAACATCAATATAAACCTTCCCAAAATCGATGTGAAAAACACTTCATTTGATCCATAAAAATTAATGCAACATACAAAGAATAAGTTTCGGACCTAAAATGTCTTCAAAACACCTCCAAATGGCCAAAAGATGGGTCGCTTCATTGGATCAAAATGGCACCCAATTACAATCTTTACTCTTCACACCCCGAACAAGATCTATCAACTACTGACTGAAAATACTGAAAATACTCATTCTAGCACAATAGAATTTCCCATGGAAATCCTCACATACTCTAAGAGGGTTTTCATCTTCCAAAGGCCATATACTAAGGGTTTTCGTCTTTAGAATACTTTAATACAAAAGCACATGGCTTAAGATCAGATTCAGAAATATAAGTGATTACAATGGTTCTCTACCCAAGCCACCCCTCTCCTTTTTATAGGAAAAATATTACAAAATGACATTTTCATCATCCAATGAGAAAAGAGTGCCAAAATACCCTAAAAGTATACCCAAACCTAGGCGCACTTCCTCCTTGAATAAATAAACATTAAATAATGTTTTATTATTTTCCCTAAGGTCTATTTGGCCTCCCATGCCCAGTCGCACTTTTCTTGGGAAGAGTGATAACTTTTATCCTTTCTAAACTAACTTTCCTTCCTTTGTCCAAGTCGCATTCTCTTGCCTAGGGATGACAAACATAGCATGGGTCTCTTTCTACTTTCCCTAGAAAGGATACAACATAATATTAGACCCAATGCACCTATTTAGAGATTACAAATTTATTATTAAGTCAAATAAATTAATACAAGTGCTTTATTAATATTTTTTTTTGCACTTTGTAATAACTTATTGTAACTTAAGTCACCCTTATATTTTTCCTTTGGCCGTCGGGTTGACAAAATGGGCCAAAGGTCTTCGATTGGGAAAAGGGGACATTACAGAATTTTAATGGGTGAATATCGGCTTACGGATTTTCTCGAAATAGCAAACAATGCACAACGACTCAGAACCCCTGCCAAAAAAAGAAAGAAATGTACCGCTGTAAACAATCATGTTACGCACAACCAAGAATGTTGCCACAACAAAAATAACCCAAAATCGATCGCCTCCAAAACTGGTCGAGTTTGCACAACGCTCTTAGTGTTTTGCCACCTTCGAATCCGATGGAATGCTTTCTTTTGCATAAAAACGCATGCAACAACAAAATAAAAATCTCGAATATATGAATATACAAAAATAATTTACAAATGAAATCTCTCGATGGATGTCAACAAGCTCATGCTTTGATACCATAAAAATAACGATAATCGATCATACCAAGCCAAGAACTCAAATGTTAATCAAACACCACGATCAATAAGATGAAAGTCATTCGTCAAAATAACTTTACATAAATCTTTGTAAACAAATTAGCAACAATATCATATATTATTATGGAACTCAATGAAATACAATGAGATTGGTTCTTACTTATATAGATGTACAAAGAATAACAATCCAAGAACCAATCAAGGTCGTAGATCAAGTCATAAATCAAGGAAAGATCTAGTCATCAAAGAACTAGTCAAGACCATAGATTTAGGAAAAACTAGACATCAAGGATCTAGTCAATACCATAGATCAAAGAAAGAACTAGTAAATACCAAAAATCAAAGACATAACTATACCTACCAATAATATCCCCATAATATCTAAATAAATAAAAAGAAATATCCACACACATAAGTGGGTGAGGATAAATACAATAACACTAAATAAAGTATCTAGGTGAACATGAACTAAGGTAAATACCTCCTCTAACATTTTTGTCCAAGTTATTTCTTTGGTTTGATGAGGTATTTCTCCTTTGAAAGAATTCTCACATTAAATCTATTCTCTGTGTTTGCTTTTATGTTGATTGCTTGTGAATGATTTTGTGGTTTCATCATAACAAAGTTGAGGAAATTGAATTGTCTATCAAATTTGGTATAACCATTGATTCACTCCCCTCTCAAAGGCCTAGAATTTCCAACATATTAATGCTCTCAATACTTTTACCTTAGCTTTCTCCAACAAGATAACTTTTCTAACAAACTTAATTGGGATCTCAACACGCTTTTACATGTATGGCATTCTCTCTACTGTGCCCCCGAGTCCACGAAACTATTATACTCTCAAAATGTCATTAATACTCTTCAAAATGTGTAATTCTTGTTGATCCCGAACTTCTTCAATGTCGTGTTCACATGGTGAATCAATGTTTTTCATTGGCATATTTATAGAAAGTAGGGAGTAGTTATGTTCTTGATATAAATGGTTTTGTAGGGAGTAGTATTTTCATCAAGACATGGAGAAGTAGTTATTAAAGGCTATTTTCCTTCATTTCACTTATTCAATAAATATGAATACCTTTAATGCTCTTATAAAGGTGTATTTCTTCTTGATCCCGAACTTCTTCAATGTCTTGTTCACATGGTGAATCAATGGCTTTTGTTGGCATAATTACTCATCGACTAGCTCTTGAAATCGCACGTGTAGGGATAACCTAAAATTCTCCAACTCCTACCCAAAAGCTCCATTGCATTTGAAAATTAAGCTCAATTAGTTTCATAAATTTTTTTCTTTAATACATTCAAATTTTCCACAGACTTACTGACTTGTACTTTTTTTATTATTGTAATTTTATGACCTTGTTTTATTCTAAATTTGAACATAATGATTGTTGAGCACTTGTCTTGCTTTTAAATATTTTAAAATTATAAATTTTGTATCTTCTTTGGTGTTTGCTTTGGTTTAAAAGGAGTTTAATGTTGATTGTAATGACCCACGATGAATAAGTATTTCCAAACAAATAACATAATTTATCTCACATTATTAAGCAAAGGATTCACCTATAATGCAATCAATTGAAATGGTTTAGCATTTTCTAGTAGAAATCATTTACACAAATAAATGAAGCTATATATAGTAACGCATAAAAGGGAGGGAGGGTCCCCTCTTAATAGATATAGAATTTGGGATGGGCCTATGTATGTATGGTGTTGGCCCTTATCACGCAACTACATGAACCTTTTATGTATGCCACACATATAATACATGTCATACATACATTTCATCGTAGTTGAAAAGTCGAACAAATATTTCTTTTCAAATAAATATAATGTGAATCAATCATTTCCATCCACTTCCATGCAATATAGATGGTAGAGCATTGTAGTAACAAATTATAGCTTCGCATGTTTGATTTTCCCTATGAATTTGAGTGTATATTTTGTGGTAAACACAATGCTTAACACACAAAAATTCTAAGCCATAAATTTAGTGGTAAACATTTCGTTTACCATAAAAAAATACATTATAAATTTAACAAACAAACAATGGTGTGTGGAGGAGATATAATGGATGGAGACATACACATAAAAATGTAGCATATATACATAGTCGGACCCATATATAGATAGCCACCCTCCCCCATAAAAGTTTTTGTTGCAAAATGGGAAGATACGTTAGTGTTGGCTTTGTACAATAATGGCTTTATGGAATGATAAATTTATATCTTCCACTACCACTCTTCACATAAACATAGAAGTGAGAGTATTTAAACCATTTAAATAAAACTCAGAAGAAATTGTCAACATTCCATTTTAAAAAAAAAATTGTTCAACCACCTTTCATATAAAAAAATTAAAATTACTAAGATGTTCCTTCGACTCCCTTTTGATCAAACCTAATCAATGGATTAAAGTGCTAACATTTCTCTTCTCACCAAAATGAAAATTATTAGCATGTTTCTTTGAATCCCTTTTAATCATATTTGATGGATTAAAATTTTAACATTTGTCTTCTGACAAAATTGGGCTATAAAGACCCTTTCATAATCAATAGAATTTATGACTCAAAGAGCACAACGGTTGACAAACCAATCATACATAGAACAATCGACAAAAAAAGTAAATTATCTCTTGGCCACATCCTTGTAAATTACATCAAGGGGTCTAAGAGCGCATTTGAAAGTTGTTACATGTTCCTCTATTGTTCTATTCCCATCATTGTTAAACCTTGAAAGATTATCTATGGGCATTTCTCGAGCACATAATGTAAAACTCCATGTATCTTACGAGTTGTCCTAGTCAACCAAGGTTGCGAATTGCCTAACCTGGAGTGAACTTGTTATTACTCCTATAAAATATTCGAATAAAAATGCAGAACAGAGAACAAAAATTAAAAAGAGAATATAAATGAAAAAGATGTTCCGGAGGAACAATTTGGCTCGACCATGTCAAAAACGAACGCTTTGAATTACGTATAACATGTATCCCACAAAATTAGTATCTTATGAATATCGTCGTAGCATAGCAATTTAATATAGCATTGTTGTTTATATGAACTAAATCAAATGGACTCTCTAGAGTAATTATCAACTTCATGTTGTAGCATTGTTTTTCGCATGCCATAACATGGTTTAAATCATTTGGTACAAGTCATAGTGTTGTGAAATAGTTATGATCTAATGAAACAGAAAAGCTTCATCACGCTTTTAAATCAACATCTCTTTTATTGAACTTTTCGGTTTCCACAATTTATTATTATAGAAAAAATATAAAGTGGTAAAGTGTTTATTTAAAAAATCATTTGGTACAATTTATTATTTATCATTGCCTTGTGTTTAAAATTTTTAACACATTGTCTCCCTATGGTAAAGTGTGTAGGGAGATGTTTGACTTCCAAATCATATGAAGCATTAAACACACATCAACAAAGCATTTAACATGTTGGTGAGGTACGCTCATATGATAACAATAAAGTGAAAAGTGTGGACAAAAGGAAAATCCACATGACGTGTGGCAATTATTGAACAAGAAAAGTAAAAGTGTTGACATCATGCCCCACTTAAATTCGCTCTAGGGAAAATGCTAACCACCAATCACATGTAAGATGAATCATATATATAGTTATTTTGAAACTATATTGTAGTCAATATAAAAATATTATTTGATTGTGATTGGTTCACAAAAAGAGATTATTTGCAAAGTTGAATACTACACCAACAATACACTAAAAATCATGAAGGATTAGATGAATCCAAAATACAATTCTAAAGACTCACAACATACCATAGTGAAGAATGGTTCACCTATTTATCGTGATCGAAAGAATAAAGGAAAATGAAATAACACATTATGCGGGCATTATAAGAGAGAAATGAGAATAATCTAAAAGTAGGTTAGTCTTAGCACAAATTAAGTCACATCATGACAAGTCATAATAGTTATGACATTCTATGTCATGTACACAAAGGTAAGGACACATGGAAATAAATAAAAAATATTCTAGACTACGTTTACATTCATGACACACATACAACTAATGGGACTCATTGTGAACTACAAAATATTAAAGATAATATTCATAGATTTATAAATTACACGTAAACATCATAGCCCGATCAAACCGAATTTGCAAACGAACGACCTCAACCCCACAACGATAATAATTAAAAAGATTGTATACGGAAGATAGTGGATCTTCCACTGCAAAGAACATTGAAAATTAATGTGTAATTTCCCCCCACAATTATAGGAAATAAGCAAATCCTATTTTGCTCATACTACTACTACTTCAATTAACTTCAAACTACATTAATTTTAGAATACGTTAGTAGTAGAATGTGCATTAGAATGAGTGTGATGATAGAACTGAAACCAACCATATTAAATAAAGGATTTTCAACCTCAAAAACCCATCCCAGGGAAAACCACTTGGAACTGGCAATTCCACATCCTTTCATTCCTTTAGGAATGTGGCCAATACAAAGAGCATTACATCTTTATCTCTCTCATTCAATTGTCTCTTATCTTCCTAAAGTTACCATGGAAGGACCACAAACATTATAGAGTATGCATTGAGTATGAACAATCAACTACTCATTGTCACCGGCTCCTACATTTGTCAACCCCTCCCTCTCTTGCCCATTAATTACTTCACCCATGAGTCCTATGCATAACTAGTGATTTCCCTTCCAAATCAAGGATCCAAAACACCTAGAATGGACATAAACATCAAACCTTGGTTATTTATTCGTTTGAAATCAACTAAACCGCTAAAATCAAGAGAAACTTGTTATGCCACATGTGAAAGCACCATGACACACACAAAACTACCACCTTCATGTAGGTGGTGATTTTGCTCTATTAATTCTAATGTATTTTTGAATATAATGGACTTTAATATCTTTCCTAGAGCCTTATGGATCATTCCCCTTTTAGGTGGCTTTTAGTCCCACAAATGCTTAGGTATCTATTCCATGTGAAAGGACTTCCCCTCTACCTCTTGGAAACATTTGTGCGGTGTTGGTGTTTTGGCCTTGACCTCAACCTACCAATTTGTCGATGCATTTGCTTTGATGCCTTTGCACTTCTCATTAAATACATTTCCATTATGAAGAGCTCTAAGGAGTTGTAAATCTCACATTTTGTTGCATCTTGTCTTCCTAATATTGTTATTAGAAAGAATAATAGACAAGGCATAAGATATAACTAACTACTCACTCCCACATTCATCAACTCCCTCCCTTTTGAATGATATTGTTTAGCCCACAATTCCTCTAATGCAATACTTGTGGATTGTTTACCCTCAAAGACCAAAGGATTCCAATTGGCTAAAGTGAAAAGAGACTTCCAATATTGGTTGTTACTAAGTTGTTTATTTGAAATAAACTAAACCACAACAAGAATCAACATGAAATGGCGATGCCACATATCAAACCACCATGTCGCATACAAAGTGCAAAACTACCAATCGTAAGTATTTAGGGATTTTAAAAGTAGTGAAAAAATCCATTGTCACTCATCCACTTGATTTCCTTGCCTTTTCTCTATCGATTCTAACATTTTTTTGGAATTAGAAAGAGAGTTATATCTTCCCTAGATCATCATCGATCATATAAAAATAAATTAGTAACATAAGTTAGCAAATAGATTAGTGCGACTTAATCTATGGACTTTGACAAATTTTCATAGTAAATAGATTAGTCAATATGTAGACTTCCTTAAATATTCCATTAAGCCTAAATTTTGGCTATTTGTAAGCTTGTATATCAGTAAGTTTCTTGAGCTATGTTTAGCTCACTCATTGGTGTTGATAAGTTTGCTTCCCGAGATGTAGGAAACCCCTTTGTTATTTAATAGTTATCCTTTATTGTACTATTTCACAATAATCTTATATGGTATCAAAGCCATAGTTTTAGAAGCTAGATGAATTCTTTAAAGGTTCTTTAGTATTTTTCTTTGTACACTTCTTGGTAGTGAGAGAGAACTCATCATGCGGCTAAGTGTATGCCTATGGGGAAGGCAAGACATATCATTAAATCATAGTTTCATTTTCTAGGCTTAACAAGATTCTTCCATCAATAAATATGAATATTACTTCTTGCGTGTTTATTTTTTCTGGATTTTTTATTCCTTGAGAGTAAGTGATCTCTCCTTTTTCCCATGGAGAGTCAACTTTTGTTGCTTAAGAATGATTGCCTAAACGGAGAGCTCAACAATAGATCAAGAGCATATAATGGGGCATAAGAAGCATTAAACAAAAGAACAAAGCGCTACCAATGAAGACAACGACGCCTATCGAGCACAACCCAATGCCTATGCATTTTAATTTCTCACCCAAGGAAACTCGTAGGGAAGTGATTGATACACCGCCAAAGCATGAAAGGCTATAAAAGGTGTAAAGTTGACCACATGAGTGGCACTTTTGAGAAGCAATCTTGGGGGAATGATTGTGCCAAGAGAAAGTATTTTTCTACATGTCAATCAAGAGCATGGAATAAACCACAAGATAGTCACTTGAGGCTTGTTTGACAATTATCATCAAGGGCATGAATGAGCAAACTAACACAACATGTTGTACAAGGCGTGAGTAGCACAAGCAGGATCTACAACACAATTTTACTATACACAAGTCTATGGAGAGGTAATACATTATATTAGGTGTTTTCTTCCATTAACGAAATCATTGGATGAAGGTGTGGGGCAAGGAGAGGAAGGAGGCAACGAAGGAAGCTTCGTGCTTAGAGCTCCATTATTGAAGAGAGAAGTTTGGTACAAGTTTTTAGTTTGATAAAAAAATCAAAGTTTAATATATAGTTTTGCAAACTACAAAAATGTTGGGGAATAATTATTTAATAAGTATATGGTTTTGCAAACTATAAAAAGTTAAGGGCATAATTGTTGAATAAGTTTTATTTATCATGTTGTATTAACAAACTTTGATTAAGTTTTAATTATTATCATTAAAAGTGCCTAGAAGGCATTAAATTATGTATCATACAAATATGATTGTATATTCCTCTAAAAACTTGCAAAGATTGACCAATATGAGAAGGCAAAGCCACTACAGAATTTTGGCCTAAATGCTTGTGAAACTCTCAAAACTATTTCTTTTATGATTTTTCAAGTGTTATAAGAGGCCTAGGTCTTACTTAAAATGACCAAAAATTCAACTTCTACCATATTTATAAAAATTAATAGGAGAGAACATTAACATGTGGAGTTATACAAAAGATTAACAATATGTCAATATCGAGATAGCCAACATATTGTATTAGGAAAAGTAACCATGTTTGAAAATGATACAAATGATTATGATAACCATCATAAAGAGGGGTTAACATTGTCGCAACACTCCATTCCAAATAACTTAGTTATAGAGATTAGGAATACAAAAGTTACATCTCAATTATGGTAAGATTTAATAAAGAAACCAACATGGAATACTAAAATGTGAGAGGGTGGTGTTAAATTTAAGATTTTGTGGCGGTTGAATGACATGTCGGAGAAATGACCAAGATCTGGAGGGAATCCGTGAGAATCAACATGTTGCACTAAAGCTGCGGAATGGTGCAAACTTCAAGATCCAAGCAAGAACTCACCCATGGGAGTAATGTGCATGTATTAATGGAAACATGGCTCAAAACTCCATAATTCATTTCATTGTATTCAAGATGAAAGGGTGTACAAATAGGGTTGGGGTATGTAACTCCCCCACAAATGTAGTCATAAAGAGTTGGGAGTTAAATTCTCGGAATAGTTGGTCAAATGTAACTCCTATGACGCTCTATGACGCGTGTAAGACCATAATGACACCCTAGCACACCTGAGCATAGTGAATCACCTATGTGGAGGAATCCCATGTAAATAAAATAAATGCATGGAAAATAACCAACAAAGAACACCCCTCGTGAAGCATAACATAGCTTAGGTGGACACAGATGAAAGCAAGGAGAAGTGGGTCCCACAAGAAGCTCCGATGAGGTACCCACGTATAAAAACTCTCGAAATGTGGAGTAAAAGGAGAAAACCCAAAGGGGGAAAAACTCCCCCAAAAGAGAGACAAGCCCACTCTCTATTCTAAGAGAGATGCCAAAGATGGGTCATAACCATAGACGAGCCTCAGTAAAGGTACCCATGTACAAAGAGGCAATCTCTCGTAAAGAAGAAGAAGAGAGAGACGAGAGGAATGCGAGAATATGTCATGGACGGATCTCGAAATCAGCAAATCTAGGTCTCCCGTAATAATGTCAATGACAAGATTCTCTCGATCAAGAAGAGCCACTCGCGCCGATTTACATGCCTACCCTTAGGAAGGACAAAATGATGTGTTGAAATTCCGCCCACTCCACAAAGGAAATCGAACGCCGCAATACGAAGAACTCGACTCTAGTCCACGTATGTGACATAGCTCTAGCAAGTGAGTGTCGGGGAACCAAAAGTAATGTCACAAGTGCGTAATGCAGGTCAAAGTATGAAGGGTGAACACCTATAAAAGGAATGTTCAACTAATGTGAAGGCAACAAAACATGCCTCGCAATGTAAAAGGGACCCACAAGTAAGGGTGGATCAATTAAAGTCCCCGGAAAGTGGGAGTGATAAGAATCCCGGAAGAGGCACTCCCAACAAAGGAGATGATGAACTCCTCTCGAGGCACTGTAGATGGATGAGGAACCCGTAGTACATCACAAGTGGAATCTGCGAAAAGATGACTAAGGTTTGGTAGATACTCGTCCCAATGAGGGGGCTCGACAAACAGAACATCAATGTCGGATAGGTATAAGTCATCCAATGAAGGTAGACGAGTGAAAAGGGTCTCGCACACTAAAAGTGGAAAGGATGCGGGTGTGATGACTGTATAAGACCGAATAGGAAACTGCTCGATGTCTGATAAGACGGGAGGGGTGACAACACTCTCTAGAATAGTGAGAGGAGGAGCGAAGCCCTTTGTAATACTCTCGACATCATAATTGGGTGCACAATCCTCGTCATCAGAAGTACAATCAAGTGAGTCTATTGTAGTAGAACCGACATCACACGAAGAACAAGAGGAGACAACTCGGATCAAAGAATGCAGAATAATGGCGACAATATGTGAAGTGTTTCCATAGAGGGATCAAGAATGCCCGCATACGGTGGGTCGGATCTCGAGTCTCGCCACGTGAAACCGAAGAGATCCGAGACATGCATCATCAAGTTACCAAAAACGTGGTCGTAAGTGTCGAAAAGTCCTCCAAATGACGATGATCGGTGGGTGCTTGAACTGCCCAAGCAAAAGAGTGAAAGACCCTCGTGGGCGATGTAACATTCCATGAAGCACGCCAAGTTGAATAGTTCTCTCTCCCAATGAGAAGTGGCAGAGGTCAGAATGCGATCCTACGACGCTAAAGTCCGGAAAGAGCACCCTCAATGATGCGGAAGAAAAAGTGCAACGTGCATGAGTGTAAGACATCTGACTCGGCCGATAATGCATCCATGTGTGGTACAAAACCTAAGAGTACTAGTGACTCCCCCTCCAGAATGCAACACATTATAAAGTAGTGTGTTTACAAAATTGACAATGTCCTCACGTAGTGTGCGAAAAATCATGTAACTTTGACTAAAGAAGCACTCAAAACCGAGCAACGAGTCAAAAGTTATAACAAGAAAACGATTCCTACAACATATGGAAAATGCCAATAGGCTTTACAAACATTAAAAAAGATCTTGAAATGGGTGCAAAGGGTATCGTGTGGGTGCTCGTTGGAAATGGCATCAAATTCCGGATGGGGGTTTGTTTTGCTTCATGCGAGGGGGAATTAGCCTCTCCAACCGCAAACCTCGCCTCCGTCTTCGACACACGTAGGAAGGGCATAATTACAAGTAAATTAGAGCCTTAAAATTATTACAACACCAAAATAAGAATATGTTTGCCTTAAAACATTAAAAACAAAGTTGTTTTAACCGCCAAACAAGTACTAAAACAGAGAATGGGCCCAAGATGAGTTTGTTCACACTTGATTGAGCTAGTTCCAAGTGAAATGCCACATGTCAAAGGTCGTTGAAAGGTCTAAAATGTCGACTCGAGTTACACATTGAGTTAAACAAGTTCAAAACAATCTCTCCACAATAAGAGGCACGTGCAGGCGTAATTGTTCACCGTAGGATGCTAACGTAGGTAGAGTCAAGACCGATCGCCGTGTTGAAATGGTAGATTTGTGTTGACGGAGATGGGGTCATGATTCACCGTGGGAGTTGTTGAATTGTGCCACAAAGTCAGAGAGTGGAAAGGCCGCGTATAAAGGAAACAAGTGTAACGCCAAGTGCGAGCTAAACGTCTCTCGTCGACCGAGCCGGTGGCGACATTGAGTTAGGGCTAAGTTGGAGCAGTGGATGCTAGGTTCAAGAGCCAACCCAGGTCCACGAGCCAACAAGGAACCACAAGCCACGCCAAGAGATGCACGTAAGTGGAGGGTGGAAGAACCACAAACCAGCACGAGTGCATGCTAGAACCGACGTGTAAGAGTTGAAGGTAGAGCTGTGTGAAAACGTTGTCCACAAAGAAAAACTCTGCCAAATACACAAGTCGTAGTCAAGCTCTCGCTAAAGCATGAATCTATTCAAAGGATGGACACGAGGCAGGACCAGAGAATCATTGGAAGGCAAGGTGAACCCAACGCATCCACGAGGAAACCAACACAGGAGGATGGTACAGTTCGTTTACGATGAAACAAGGACTCCCACCCAAGACCAACGCCAAAGCCAATAAGGCAATGTCAACTAGATTGGGTGCCAAATAATGGCAATGTTTCAACCAATGCAAAAAACGTGAACACAATAGAAGCAATGTTGAGTAACACATGAGTGATCGAATGACCCAATAAAGGAGCTCGCAAGGATTGGATCCGAGCTATCGATAACCGCTTGATTAAACCACTACAAACTGAGTTGTGGAGGCAGAAGCACAAGTCAAACAATAGTAACCGAGTGAGTGCAAGCCAATACAAGCCAAGAACCACAAATATGAGATGGCACGAGCCAATAGAACGTGTAGTAGCCAAGTGCACGAGCCAATAGAACGTGAAGTAGCTAAGTGCACGAGCCAATGGAACAAGCAGAAATTCGTAAATTAAAACAGCACGAGCCAGGACAACAAGTGGAGATAGCACCATAACGGTCGAAGACCCCTTTAAAGAACTTCAACACAGGTAGTAAAGTTGATCTGCAACTTTGAAACCTGCAAATCCGAGACAAAGATCAAGACACCAGAACCCTTGAAAATGCAAGTAGAGCACATGCAAAGGAGAGCTTGCACAAGAAACTACAACAAGGAGAGTAGTAATCAACCACTATGAGCAACACGATTATGATCCTTGAGCTTTGATACCATGCCAAAGGAATGACGAACAACCGGAGAGAATTCGTGAGCATCAACACATTGCACTTAACCGCGAATAGTGCAAATTCAAAATACAAACAAGAACTCACCCATGGGAGCAATGTGCATGCATTAAGGGAAACATGGCTCAAAACTCCATACTCCATTCCATTGTATTGCTCAAGATGAAAGGGTGTACAAATAGGGTTGGGGTATGTAACTCCCTAGAAATGTAACTCCCATGACATTTTGTGACGCGTGTAAGACCATAATAACACCTTAGGACACCTAAGCATGGTGAATCACCTATGTGGAGGAATCTCATGTAAATAAAATAAATGCATGGAAAATAACCTACAACAACATGACATAAGTGATTGAGTCAAATTATAGATGAGAACCCATGTAGACGAGCAAGATAATGTTTGGTGTTGCAGAATTTAAAAGCGGTAACAAATACAATGGAAACGCAATTATCGCGATCAACCAAGGCATTTCAAGAGGATTGTCAAAACAATATTGCATATGATAGAGAGAAGTCATGGTATGCAAATGTGGCTAAGGATGTTGAATGAGGAACACCAAATGATTACGCACTTCTGCAACATTTATGAACCAAGAAGCAAGGTCAAGGATGCGGTACTTTGATTCATGTGCATCTCGACACCGTCACAAAGATTGGTAAGTTAATTTCAAAGAAAATAACAATAGTAATGTTTTTATTTCTTCGGTGATGAATGGATTCATTATGTTAAAGGATGTGGGGATATTTAAGTAACATTGAATAATGCTTTGAGTTATACTTTCAAGAATGTGAAATGTGTACTCAACATGAACAAAAGCCATGTCTATTAGTGAAATCACAACAAAACTTGATCTTTGTGTTAAGTTTCGTAGAAACAAGTGTAAGTTAACTACTCCTCAAGATAAGAAAGTGATTAATGTAAAGAGTTAGTTAAAGAGTTGTACATACTAAAAGATCTCAAAACAAAAGAGCATACATTAGCAATGTCGAGCACTAATCTAGTTTCGCATGCAACGTATGCTCACCTTCATCATCATTATTTGCATATATTAAGTAAGTCGACATGGTCAATGGTCTTCAACCTATTCGAGAGAGTCAAAATGTATCAAATGGGCAAGCAGATGTCAAATCCATTCAATATCGTAATTCAATAAGAGCTAAGGGAGTATTAGACTTGGTATATGCAAATCGCAAAGTCCAATGTGCACGCCACAATATTTGGAAACAAATATTTGTTATTAATAGTTGATGACTTTTCTATAGATAATGTGGCTTTATATTTTGATTAGAAAGGACCATTCATTTCAAATAATGGTAAATCTACTAATAGAAATGTATGGGTTCATGCTTGTAGTATTTTTGAACGAGTTATGGTACTAAAGTTGTTCATGGTTCAAAATTGGAAGCATAATAGCAATCAAGCCCTACGGAGGACTCTAGTGGTGAGGAGTGTTTCTCAATCTTCACAATTGAATAAAGAAATCCAACACAACAAACCAAAGTAGTACTATACCACGATGAAATATGTGAAGAAAGATGAATTGCCTAAATCAATGAAAGGGCAACATATGGAAGACAAGGTGCAAGGTGAAGAATAGATAAATTTTTCTATTACTCGTGTTTCGCATATATTAAGTCTTAGTATAATTTCAGTGGACCAAGGTCAAACCTCGATTAGAAGACTTCCTTGAAAATTATTCAAAGTGAAAGGGGCATACTATGAGGAAATAAGAATGTAATGCATAGTAGATGGCCCAAAATTCTTCAACAATAGAAAGTTACAATCATTGAAATTTTAGTCGACACAAGAATATCCTCGGGAATATACCATGGTGTATAGTCTAGATATAATCTATGTTTTTGTTGTAATTGACCATTCTAATAACAAACAAGGGAAACACAACACATTCAAGGGATAACAAAATACAATGAACCCATTATTTAACACCATTCCTTACTTTAGTGAGTGGTCATGAACGACTAGTTATCCATGTACTTCGTTGACATGGATTGGTGACAATAGGGGCATTTGGATACATTTGTTGCATAGCTTGTTGTGGGACTACACTTTGGTTAAGCTCATGTTTGGACTTCATATTACCGTATAAACTGTCACATATAAAAACAAATTATTACCATAGACTAGTAAATAGATTAATTAATATATAGACTTCATCACATATTCCATATAGCTTTAATCTTCGTTATTTGTCAACTTGTAGATTTATAAGTTTCTTCACCATGTTTAGCTCATTAGTTGTTGATAGGTTTACTTAGATGTTTAAGTGGATTTTAATCCCACGAAATCTTATTTATTTACGAGAAGTGGAAAGACTTTTTATCTACCCCTTACAAACGTATGTGTGGTTATAATTATATTAGCTTTTACCCCACCTACAAATTTGTTTTGGTCTCTACTTTAATTTCTCAACACATCTCCAATAAAACATTTCTTCTTCATACCCACCTTGCTCACCACAAGGTGATATTTCCACTTTGTTTATTTATCTCAAGAAATTGTTTATAATCTCCTTATTCAACATGGAATGCTCTTAAGAGTTTATTCACCAATCATTATAATTGCATCTCCTTCTATAAAACCGTAATGGCTACAATCCCCTTCATGAAAAGTAATGCCATATCTTCTTCTTAAAGAAGAGAGGATTTGATTTCCTCCTTCGAGTAATTGTTGTTCTAACCTTTTGCCTTGTTACAATCCTATTAGTTTGTGTCCTCATTCTTATTCATGTAAAAAAGTAGACATTAGTCTCCTTTATTTCACTCTTACGCTTTCTACTCATCTATTATTGTAGAGTAGCTTTCCTAGCAATTTTTGTTGCATCTCTTTCATAATACCAATGAAGAACTCTCCACAATTGGCCCATGTAGCTTCAACTCTTGGTTATTTTCCAAGCATTACACCATCATGCCCAAATCACTGTTCTCTTGATTTTTTTGATTTTCTTGAACTGGAAGAATCTCGTTCAAGTCGGCTTGAAGGCAAGCATAATCTTCAACAATCACCCCTTAACACTAAGTTCAAAGCGTGGAAGAACAACCACTAGTGTATACCCGCCAATGATATCTCCAAATGATACCAATCCCGCCACTTAAGATTAGAATCTCCAGGGAATACTCTTGAGGAAGCCATTGGTCTCCACTCACCATATGAAGGCCTTACAGGTGAACTCCTTGCTAATAAGGATAGGGGCCAAATGGAGGAGAAACTATTCCAACAACACGCCCGACAAGCCTTTGCCCTACAAGATTATATGCAAACTTGGTGGTGGTTAGGTATCCCCACTACCCTTGCAGGATCAAGTTTGCAACACGTCCCTCTCTAACGCCCAACCCCGAAAGGCTCATTTGTTATATAAAGGACCACCACAATTAAGAAGTTCACCACAATCATAAAGCATGTAGCTCCCGTCCTAATGTGAGCACCACAAATAAGAAGCTCACCACAAGCGTAAAGCTCAGAGCTCCTTCTTATGCAAGTGATCACCTAACCAATACGATGACATAGACGACGTTCACCACACTCCTCACCAACGAATAACGAGAGTAAGCCTTTCTCACTAACACTTGTTGGAGCAACACACCACGGCCTGGCCGCAACACGTCCCTCTCTAACGCCCAACCCCGAAAGGCTCGGCCGTTGTTATAAAAAGACCACCACAATTAAGAAGTTCACCACAATCATAAAGCATGTAGCTCCCTCCTAATGTGAGCACCACAAATAAGAAGCTCACCACAAGCGTAAAGCTTCAGAGCTCCTTCTTATGCAAGTGATCACCTAACCAATACGATAGACGACGTTCACCACACTCCCCACCAACGAATAACGAGAGTAAGCCTTTCTCACTAACACTTGTTGAGCAACACACCACAAACGTGGTTGGTCGCAACATGTCCCTCTCTAACGCCCAACCCCGAAAGGCTCACCGTTATAAAAAGACCACCACAACTAAGAAGTTCACCACAATCATAAAGCATGTAGCTCCCTTCTAATGCGAGCACCACAAATAAGAAGCGCACCACAAGCGTGCACCAGAGCTCCCTACTTATGCAAGTGATCACCTAACCAATACGATGTACGACGTTCACCACACTCCCCACCAACAAATAACGAGAGTAAGCCTTTCTCACTAACATTTGTTGGAGCAACACACCACGGCTCCTACTGAACGTTTATAAAACCAACCCGCATTCTTGCACACGCACTCTAATATGTTGGCACTTTAGGATGAGGTGCAAAAGAGAACCCCTTCTAAAATCCTCACACAATGGGCATTGACCTTCAAGACGAGACCAACCAACCCAATCCTAACAACACAACTACTAAGGACAAACCCTCACCCTAACATTGAGAAGACATCAAACAACTTTCGCATAAACATTATCATACCACCGAGCGCACTTGATGTAGCTCTCTATGGGTTCCTCCAACTTGACCTACTTAAAGAATCTTAGGGAATCATGTATAATCCGAACTTATTCTCCTAAGCCACCCAAGCCTCCTCCAAAGACCATAAGGCTATTGTTTGCCCTAGGCACATTCCTCTTGAGCAAGTTGGTCATCTTGTGGATCCAAGTCTAAATTTCACCCACCTCGCACGATGGGTTAACAAAATAAGCAATGACATTTTTAGCCTGGTCATACTTATCTAGGGCCTGCAGACCCATTGGCCGATATTAAATATAAGGACCAAGGAGATATTGAGTTCCTAGTGTATTACAACCTTACCCTATGAGATTAGAAGTAGAGATCTTCCCAAATATCCATTTCATAACCTCCACTACCACCCTCTCGCATGGAATTTTGCAAGGCTACATCAAATGTCTTGATCACTTCCGCACCAAATGTGAGCACCGAGTGAACCAATGCCTCAAGATTAGGATTTTAGACCAAATGGGGATTCTTTGAGAGGCTAGGAAGTGGCAAACCCAATGGAGGGTTCTACTTCCCGACACTTCTCTTTCCTTGATGAGTCTTTCAATAAATAATTACAAATCTATCTCTACCCACAAGCATTTGTAGTAGTTGCACACCTTAACCGTATGGTCCCTAATAAGAAACTTGTGTTTGCATAAGTTCTCCTCGATCACCAAAAATCTTCATTACCTTGCACTTGTTGATGCCACACTCCATCCCCCACTTATTGCTTCAAATATAAAGCTTTTATAGCATTACTTTGAGGTCATCAACCGACTCTACCATGGCCACCCTAATCATTTGTAAAACATCAACCCGACAATTAATTCAAAGAAGGTCAAAGACCGCCATGCCCATCCCCTTCAAATTCTTCATTATGTCACTTATGAAGATATTAAAGAGGGTAAAGAGGGTAGGCAAGCCTGTGCACCCCTCCCTTACACCTCTTTTCACAAAGATGGAGGATGACCCAACATATGGCACGCTTGGACTTGCTCAAAGTTTTCTTCTCAAAGTAGTCTATGTGACAACAAAAATTTGTGCCACTTTGTCTAAAATATTGCACGCGATATGTATGATGCACACACAATCGAAATGTGTTAACAAAAACTTTACAAGCCGCTAGGAAGTTGTTATGGTACCACACGATCTTTAATTTCCCCTATAATTCTTCATGTGAGGATATAATGTGGATCTTATTTTACAAATGCCGAGTTGAATGAACTTCAAATTGAAATGGTTTTCTAGAGTCAAAGTAAAAGAACATGCATTAGAACGAGTGCATTATTTGTGCATCATAAGCAACTAGAAAAGGTTAAAACAAGTCACGTACTCCAACTTTTTAACCTGAAAAAACCAACATGGCGAATACACAAAATCGCCATAAATTCCATCAACACTAGCGTCAATACAAAGAGCTTTAAAGAGCATTATATCTTGCAATTTGTTGTCATTTATCTTCCAATATTGATTTTAAAAGATAAAAATGAGCATCGTGTAGCCACAACTATGAACTACTCTCTACCACTCACTCATACAACCATCAATTCCACCCACCTCCTTCTTGCCTACTAATTGCTTATGTCACAATGCATCTTAAGCATTACCAAAGAACATCACCTTATAGACCAAAAGATCCCAATCACCTAAATGGGGAGAGGCACCAAATCATAATCATTAATAAGTTGTTTGTAACATGTCAAACCACCATGCCACTTAAAAATCATAATCATTACTAAGTTGTTTATAACATGTCAAACCACCATACCACTTAACAATCAACCAAAGCCCATGAACCGTCACACCACCTAAGAATCGACCACAACCCATGCTTCATGTGAAAATGGCGTGCCACTAACATAGCTACTACCTTGATATCAAGAACAAAAATGTGTTCAATAACAACTTGTGTTCTTACTTACTAACTTGGATTTTTTACCTCTACTATGTTGATTTATACTAGGTTTTTGAGTAATTACAATTTGATGTCTTTCCTACATCATTAAGGATCACAAATACAATACAAGCATACTTGACAACATCAATTTAATATGAACATCATAACCTAACACATTCCACAAGTGAAAATAATCAACTCCAATTTCCACTTTACATGGTTGATATGACATAACACCTCTTTAAGCATACGAGGAATTGGTAAAAATTATGTTTGCATAAAAACTAATATAGGGGGCAACTAAACAATCAAAGATTGGGATAAGTGCATAAATCCTAACCATCACATTCATTTATTCAATAACATAAAGATTGAAAAAATTGAATTGTGAATGGTGGTAACCCTATCCTAGACAAGGTATTTGCTAAAGCCAAGTATGCTTTATAAGAGGTATACATTCTAAGTGATATATTTGTTGAAAGGGACTCATAAAGGCATGATGATCAAGTTCTATAAGTTGAATTTTCAATAAAATTATATGGAAAAGTATCTTTTAGGGCTTACATATGTTATTATTTGAAATTCTTCTACAAACTATTTATTTGGTAATGGCGAGAAGTTCTTTTATCGGGTTTGTTGAAAAAACCACGACCATACCATAAAGAAAGCAATGGCGCTTAACACATTTTCTAGAGTAAAAATTACTCTTACAAATATATAACTAACGCACAATTATGTTGAAATAGGCAACAACCTTCCATTTGTCATTTCCATAAGAATCTAAATACTAGGAAAACGATATCCTAAATGCCCCTTTTAAATGCAATGGGAGAGGAGTGATGAAGCATATAATATTTTAGGCTTGCTCTAGCTTATCTCCTTAAATACCATAACACGCGAGTTTCCACATTAGTAATATTACATGTAATAAATTAGCAAATTAAGCCCTAAATGTTAAACTCTTTAACGATCGTGTATAAAAACTACTATAAATGAGTGAATTGATCAAATTGAAAAGAAGCTTCCATATTCATTATTTCGCACATCATAAATTGGTGAATTCAATTTTGATGTCAAACTCTTCTAGAGCTCGCATACATCCCTCACCCATGAGAAAATGAAAATTGCAAGCCTTTGCCAAGGATATTCAAGAGGTATTGATCACCTGAATCAATCTCCACGAGTAGAATGACAACAATAAAGTTGTCAATTTACATAAAAAAACAATGTTATAATGTCATTTTAAACCGAGTTTCAAAACTCTTCCAAGGACAATAACTAAACCTCTTTAGTGGTGGAGGTAATGAGGTATTATAATAGCATGGTGAATAATAAGCAAGCTCATAAGAAATAAGGCCATTACCACCAACTTTTTATGTCACAAGCCCTCCATCTTTCTAGGAGGAAAATTGAGTATTTCGAATTCAATCTTCAATTCCCAACTAAAAGTCTTCATTTTATAATGTTATCAAAACATGTTTCATAAATCATCGAAAATAGCATTCATGAAACATAAAAAAGTAATAAAACTAAAAATACAAGAAAGCATTTTAAAAAGGGCAATATTATTGCCTTTGAAAATAAAAAATTGCCCCTTAAGCCTTCCTCAAAAGTGGGATAGACCAAGGTAAGGTTTTGTGTAAACGAAATATATTTAGATCAATGACAAGTCAATGGCAATGGCAAACATGCATGTGAATGGTTTATTGGTTTGTTTTTTATACATAATGTTCCACAAATTAATAATAATGCCAACTCTACCTATTATCAACTAGAGAGATTATAAGTACCTAGTACAATTGTGGGAAGAAGATGAGAACTTCCATCCATGATTGTGTCAAATACAATTATTGGCAAAGCTAATATCTTCTCCATAAAAGTGTGAACCCCATAAAAATTATGGACAACCATAATTTCAATTTAAAAAGAAAACATTAGATGATCTATACGAGATGGGTCCCACAACTCTTCCCTTAATAAATCATAACAAGGACTACCTCAATGTGGTTTGCCTATTTAGTAATTAAAGCATCTATGTATTAATAATTAAGGTACCTACATATTTATCAATATTATTTTTGTGTCCTCTTAACTTTGATGTAAATGAGAAAGGTTGGGTGACTTGTACAAATAGGTCATAAAGTTCTTCCCTTAATAAATCATAATATGAATTATCTCAATGTGGACGACTTATTTAATAATCAAGGTATCTATGTAGAAATAATTGAGGTACCTACAATAAATAAGATTTGCAATTCAGCTATGGAAGATAAAATTTGTACTTCACCATTATGTATACCGTAAAGAATAGTACCTTGTTTCTAAAGAGAGGTATTTTCCCAATTGATTAAGAAATTTATTGTAATAATTCTCTAATGAAATAGAATAAATGGAAAAAAATTGTGCATTGCCTTTCTTGAGCTTTCCTTTGGCTATTTGGTTTTTTCGGTGCCAACACTCTTCAAAATTACCCTAAACAAGCTAAAGAGGATACAATACTTCCGCAGAAAGATGAGTTGATTTTGAGTCAAAAATTTGAAGTCGATGAGACATTCAAACATGGATTAGACATGCAAACAAAAAAACAATTAATATATACATAAAAACAATTAATGAATGGATGTGTGACGACGCCGAGTTAAGAATCAATTTGTTTGGCTCTCATTATGAACCCATCACCAACTGGGTATATAGAGGACATACCATCATTATCAGCCTTGTAACAATGATGGAAAAAAGTTTCAAAGAATGTTTATTATCAATATTTGTAATGTAAATCACACAAAAACTAAGACTTATTTCAATCTAATTACCTAAACCAAAAAAATAAGAAAAAGACATTGGAACAAAATACAATATTTTCTATTCACCGCATAAACATCTCATTCAAAGAGTGTCGCTTCATGCATTTCCTTTACCGACATTATAATTGAAAAACATTAGATCTATATATAAAATCAATGTGAAGAAATTTTTAACACCATGGTCATAAACTTTGAAAGGCACTTTTACTTTAACAAACATAAGACATGCCAAGCACTTTTGCTTAAACAAAGATAATACTCATCGACATCTAATACTTTCACAATCCATGTAAGGGAGTTCCGAAATAATTACTAAGAATTTTTAGGTCAATGTTTCAAATCGCACTCTATGATTCACAATGAAACAATGAATGAGGTGTTATAGTCTAGTTACAAATTTTAAGCATTTAGTAAATAGCTTTGTGATTGCTACATGAGAATATGGATAGAAATCAATTGCAAATGACACCATGTGGTATTCATTGCAATTGTCAATGTTTGCTACAACATCTAAAGCATCTACTTCAACATCAAAAGATATTATTCAATTATGCACATCATCCTCATTTTAATCCTTGTTATTAACATGTAAAGGAAACGAGCAATCTACCTTGGAACTTGTGAAGAATTACTTGTGCACACATGAAATTGCATTTGGCATTAATACTTACCCTTGCACTTCAACATCCTTGTAGTTGGTATCGCACTTCAACATTGTTGCACCCGTCCTCGCACTTTGATACTATTGCACTTGCCCTCACACTTGAATGTCACAAAAATTTGAAATTGCATTTGATTTCGCTGGCTTCGTATCACAATCCAATGCCACTTGCTACTACACTTTCACTCGCACTTTGATCTCACTCCAATTGCCCTCAAAATTTGACACTTCGACAAATTACTACATTACATAACCCTTGAACAACCTTGCCCTTGTCCTTTAGTGAATTGAATCTCAATGTACACATAAGAAATCACCATTACTGCTCACCCAACTTGAATTCTTCAAAATACCACCACCGACTAAAATCATCTTGTTGATTTATTCACCACCAATCCTTGTATTATTGTTTTGGGTGATTAGTAAACCTCTCAAAACACCCAACAGCATACATCAAAGGAAAATACTTTGAGGCAACCAAACTAATATTCCATCCTCGTGTTAAAGCTCCATGCGAAAATTGTAATCTCAACTCCTTGGGATTTCTCTTAGAGAAAGAAAATGGTTTATCCATTCATGCAAAAAGGGTACTTTCTCAAAAACATGAAATCAAGTAGTTACTACTTTGCATTGCCCAAATATAACATCATCGCACAAAATCACAAAATAACCATTTTGTTCAAATAAAAATAATCTACTCTAATTTCCTCGTATGAACAAAGCAATCTAATGTTTAAAATTTGTGAATATCTCCCATAATTTAAGTAATTATAAACAAGATATATAATGTTTAAACATTGCATCTATAACAAGGGAAACAAAGTTTGTTTTATCTTACATCCTATATGTGTCAATGATGTAAATTAAGAACATGGTTAAACTTGTAACATAGCACAAGAAACTTATTCAAAACTAATAGAAAAAATGAACGCCTCTCGAAGTTTATAATATAGTTCACCAAGGAGAATATAAGTTATATCGCTTTCTCTCTTGTCATTTTATCAAAATAATCTACACATCTTGTCTTTCTAAAAGAACCAACATGTAAGTCTTTCACCCGCGATCATTTTTAATTATTTAAAAATAGTAATAAGATGTTGGGAAAAACCAAATGTGTATTCTATTTACATTTTTCATTTTCAATTTGCTTCAATTTGATAACTCGTTTTCTTAAAGATCTAGATGCTTTTTTTTTACAAGGGCACCAAGTTCAAGCTTAGTATGTCCTTCAAGATCTCTTATAGTGAAACGAATATCACATCCTTCTGAGGAAATGGAAAATGAACCACACAAGTAATGAGAAGGAAGGGATTCCTCCTAACCAATCCAGGATAATGCTTCAAGCATGGATCTCCTATCTTCTCTAATTGTTTAATATTGTTGTTTGTCCTTGTTTTTCTTTACATCCTAATAATGAAAGGACATATGACCCAACCTAACAAATCTCTCATGCAGCTTGTGTTAGCTTTTTCCTTTCCCTTGGAGGCTTTGATGGGTGCTTGTCATTTTGGCTACATATTTGGGGATTGTCCCCTTTTTATTAATATAATTACCAAAAATTATGAAAAACTACATCAAGCATGATTGTTGGCTTTAAAACTCTAAATTCAAGCCCCTCTTGTCGTGTTGTGGTTTGCAGAGTTCACAAATGTCATATGACCACAACACGGGGATCAACAATACATGCCTACGATACTTTTTAATCTCTTAGGGCCCAACCTTATAAATTTCACAATCTTCACACAACCACCACGACAAAATATTAACAAGTAAAAGAACTATAAAGCGGTTGATCAAGGAAACATTTGAAGCAAAAGCAAAGTGAAATACAAGTCTTGCTACAAGGATATAATCATTGAGAGAGACAGAGATGGGAAAGAAAGATGTGTCATGATTTTAGCCTCAACATATGAAGGGGTCGACCAGTGGGCTTAGCCTTGGCAAAAATCAAGGCCAGTGTACATTTAGTGTGAACATGAACTATGTCACAAATGAAAGTAATGTGTCATTTATGCAAGTTTCTTTTATTTAGTAAATTTCCAAAATAAAGTGACCCTTCGCTTAGATGCCACAATCGGCTCTTGTGAAATTCACCTAACCTCATCTATTAGAGGAAACCTTATCATTGTCTCTAGGGATTTGAACAGGGGGCGCAATTCTAACATGTTTTCATCGTCTCCTAACAATTTGAACATAGGGCTCATGATTTCACCATTTGCATCATCTCAATCGATCCAACCCATCATTAATTGGAATATTAATAAATATTAAGTCCAACCAATTTTTCGAGGTCTAAATAAGCTTGCATATTTGGAGGTCAATGGAAGTTCTAAGTAAAATGATATAAACATAACCATCATGTTAATAATATTTGGTTAGTTTGTATCTTTTTAATATTATAGTGGTTGTTGAACTACATAAATATGATTGTGTTAGAAAAAGGGTGCAGAGCACTTACTAGCTTTTCCAAATAAGTATCTACATTCTATTTCAATTGAACTCATGGTGAAAACACATTTAGATCATCCATTAGACAAGCTAATTTACAAAAAGAAACAAACATGGACAACTTGGAGGACCCCCTTATGCATACATGCCTCCAAATAAGCCAAAAAATGAGTAAAAGGTTTAACAAGAATAAGTTTATTTGATTCATCGTTTTTAGTGTTCTAGATCCTTTTCACAAGTCAACACCAACTACTCCTTGTTTTGTTGAAAATAAGAAGTTTATTATTAAAGAAATCAATCCAATTTGTTGAATAAATAAACACATTTTCAAGAGGGATTGATTCAAACTCCCAATTTAGAAAATTGAGACACCTAGTGAAATATTCAATTAGATAAATACATTTATAACCCTCATAATGGTGTTAATCAATTAACTCGAGTGAGATAGTAATATGGAAATAGATATTTAGACATCAATAATTAGAATATTTTGTCCATGAGCATCACAAGGAGCAAGGCATAAAACACATACGTTCTTTTTGCAATGGGTGACCAAAGTCATCCAATATTTATGAGATCACAAGATGAATTAATTTTGACATAATATCATCCCAAAGAGGAGTTAACCTACTCCACTCAACTGCAATTGTTCTTTGATTGAAAACCATTAGGAACTCACTCTAACAACCCTCATAAAAACAATAGTCTTAATCAAAGACAACAAACAGAGACCCCAATAAAAACTTCGCTTTTTTGTTACATGTGCGAAACATATATCAAGTTTTTGAGTTAGTTGATGATGATGAATTGGGTCCGAGTGTTCTAAGTAAGAATTGGAGAACATGAGGAAATGGTCAAATTCAATTTATGACAATGTTGAGAAATTTCCCTTGCTTACACTTGATTTTATTAGGGCACAAGTTGATGGTTGTCAAAGACGCTCTAGTTCAAAAATCGAAAAATTGGGCATGAACACATAACAATACTATCATATGATTGAGTAGAGACGTAAATAGCAAAGTGTCCCCTTGTTAATCCTAATGTTGTTGATTTTAAAAATGAAAACTTAGCAACGCAACTCGCATAAAATTATAAGGTTGTTACTGACTCTAATTCTTCTTCATGTTATTGTGGTGGATGATATGTTGTGCCAAATACCCAACATGAATGATCCTCCTCAAAATTGCTTGATAGTTTAAAAATCATGCTATTGAAGATCATTGTCATCCAAAACTTTTAGGCATGTTATAAGATAGCTTTAATAACTTGTTATAAGGCATTCGTATAAGTTCATAAACACCGAAAAGCAAATATGGAATAATGTATAAACAAGCTTTTAATGGAATAGTTCACTCTATACAATCAATTTCATGTGACTTAAAGGGGGAATGTAAATAACGAACAAATATGCCTTGGTTTAAGTGAAGAATGGGAAACTCAACAAGCACCACCTAAAGTTTCAAATGCTAATTTTTGTAGGAGGTAACAACAATTGCATAACTTTATATGGCAACATTCAACAAGTTTGATGAAAAACATACAATACACTTACCTTTAATTGATGAACATATTTTTAAGGAAACCTCATTATTCCCATAAGAAGAGGCTAGGTTACAATACAAGCCTATAATCCGTGGAGAGAGAACAAAATTACTCGCAACATATTTAGCTTATACCAAGCAAATAGAAAGGAGTCATCAGCACTACAAAGTAACGATGCCAACAACTAACAATGCAATCCAAGTTCTTGTGTTATGTTTTATTACGCCCAAAATAATCCTTTCATGCTTTAATGTAATGAAAATATAAGAATAATGTTTACATGAAATTCTTTTTATTTTATAAAATCATTTTTTGAGGCGAAGAAAACATGTTGTCTCTTTCTATCACCCTTTTTAATAATATTTTAATGTTTGTTGTTTTGCTTTATCGGGTGTACTTTAAAACCAAAATCACTCAAAAACTAGCAAAAATAATTTGTCGTGTGAATCTTGTCAACCAAATAAATCTTTTGACAAATTTCCATCCAATGGTTGATAACCACATGAACATGTGAAGTTCAATTTGACCTCTCATGCTAGGGAAAGCTTACAACATGGTAAATAAGTTGACTACAAAGGAAAAGTAAATCTAAGAGTCGGGAAGGAAGAATTTGATCCAACACTTATCACAATCTTAGATTTGCTATTAATAACTAATATGAAGTAGCCACCACCTAAGAGTAGGCCCATAACTTAAGCTCAACATGTACACGTTTGAAATGAATTACTAATAAGGCGGTCGTTGGCACACCGCAACTCCCATACATTGATGTATCGCAAGTTGGGGTTGGCTCGACTTACGTAATCACATCACCGATATTGGGTAGGCTCAACATGTACACATTTTAATTGAAATACTAAACTTATTGGCTCATCACATCTCCCATACATTGTTATATAACATGATTTGGGGGAGGCTCAACTAAGGTAATCATGCCTTCATGGGCCTAAGTCCCTCCTTTGCCCCTTTCCACCTAAGCATTTGACATTGACCATAAGTTATGCTTCTTTCAAACTCCTTTTTGAGCCTTTTATGATATTTCATCCATGGTCAAATGATAAAATATTATTTCGACTACATTTGAAATAAGCAAAGTGACCTACTTTTGCCTAAAGCAACCTAACCATTTCAAACATGGTCAAAATAATTGGCTTTTAAGGGCCTCTAACATTAGATACTTAACCCATGGTCAAAATGATTACATATTATTTCAACAATAGACAAAATAAGTGAAGTGACCTACTTCGCTTCTAAAGCAAGCTAACCATTTCAACCATGGCCTAAATAATCAGCTTTTAGGGGCCTCTAACATAAGAGACTTAAACTATACTCAACATGGAAATTTTTAAGAAATGACAATTGTTTACAAGTATTTAATTCTACAAAAAAAATAGATCCAACAATAGTATTATAGGAGATTCGATAAAAAAAAAACATATTACTTACAACAAATACATGTTTTGACAATTGAAATAAGTTTATGAACCTTTTATTGGATATTTTGGCATTTTTTTCAAAATTTACTCTTTCGCGTCTAAAATTTGGAAGCTTTGTCAATAATTAGTCTATTAGTAAAATTTAACCCCTAAAAATAAAATTACCCTTGTACTCAAACATTTGAATATCATCTAGCATTTCACTAATTACATGTCTTGCTAATTGCTCAATAATTCACGTTAGTAACACAAAAGACTTCACTAATTTGCTCTTAACTTCAACTATAGCCATCTAAGATGTGTTTTCTCAAGTCAATATAGGAAACCCTTGGGCCAACAAGTACATACAAAACATAGGCCTAAAGTTTGAACATGACTACCATTAAAGCATACATCAACACATTTTCCTACCCGATATGTGAGGGACTTCTCGATCCTTAACTTCACTTGTAGCCATCAAAAATTGTCATGCATTTGCGCTAGTCAAGAGAGATTATTGTGCAACAAGCCCCAACGTGAGCAACATTGTCATTGATTCCTTCTTAATGTGAGAATAGTGTCTCATTTTCCTCAAAAACCACATTTGTATCTTGTTGCCTTAATCTTTCCTCTTTTTGTTTTAAAGCTTTTTTTCCTCCCTTTATTGGTACTTGACTTCTTTGTCACTACTACCCCGCATGAAGTTCAAAGCTATAATTTTTTATTTTTTTCTTCACTTCTATAAGTTGGGAGCAAATTTGCTCTGATACCACTATAATATCCCTAAAAATACTATACATAAATTTGGATATTTTTGTCAAAAACCGTAGGACAAAGAAGATAAAAATTGACTTTATGACAACAAATACATCTGATTTTTAAATTTATAAAACACAAGCCTCAATGCCAAAAAAGACTTATTTATTGATTTCAATCAGCTACAATAAAAGAAATACTAGTGTCCGAATACAAAATAAATAGAAGAGATGAGCATGCAAACTGATTTCATTAAAACTTGCCTCCAGATACTGAAGCCCTAGTTGTACTTGTTTTGGATGTAGAATTAACCACAAAAATGTGCCCTAACTGTAATAGATGAACATGTGTTCCTTGTATGACATCTGCAACCCCTACATGGAATCGCCAAGCTCACATGTGAAGAATTTCGTGTGATGTCCCGTGGACATCCGCCAGTCCCAGCGCAAGGTAGGGAGATGTGCCCCGTAATTCCCTTGGTCATGCTGCCCCGACTCGAGCGGTCCTCCGGTGGACGGAAGGTCCACCCTTAAGTGCCACGGTTGTATCGGGCACTGTCAGGCCGGTCTTTTGGTGCAACGGCAACCACTCTTGGTATCAAAGCAAAGATCCTCCCACCTAGAGGGTTGTTTGATGCAGCCTAGAGAAGTTGGGCCACACACGTATCATACAAGGAGGCAGGCTCGCATTCTAGTTGATTTGGATACAGAGAATAGTACTGAAATCATGGCCAGGAGAGAGGGATCACACACTCCTCCACGGCAAAAGCGAGTTGACCCAGATCTTCTTTTCAGAGGTATGATCGACTCCCATCAGGAAATGATACAAACCATGAGACAGATGATGAAGAGTATGACTATGGATAGGACAAGAAATAGGTATGACAGAAGGGAAAGATCTGCATCCATAGCCAATAGCCACGGAAGGCACAACAGGGCACCTACAGAGGTGGGTAGCATAAGAGGTTCCCCTCCACGTGATAGGAGACAGAGGAGAGGAGATCCACGAGGACTGCGGATAGACCTATGCAGCCTAGATTCCTACAGAGGGAGGAGCCACCATTAGTTGAGGACCCACTTGAGGACACAGTCTTTCAAGATAATGTGATGGTAGCTCATGATGAGTGGAGAGCATTACCGGAGGAGGTACGGAATGCCTTTCCCCTTCACCAGTATTGTATTCAAAAGAGAGAAAGCTTGAGAGCTAGACAAGCGCAGAGACCTAGGGCCCAGCAGAATAGAGAATTGAAGCAGGTTACCAGCAAGGTGACCCTTTCCACTTTTGATGGCAGTGGAAAGATTAGTGCCAGGGCATGGATTCACAAGCTTGATACATACCTCACTCTCAAACCTATGCAGGAACAGGAGGCTATTCAGTTTGCTACTCTACACCTGGAGGGAGTGGCATACGATTGGTGGCACCATGGGCTTATCACACAGAGACATGACCTACTGCGGTCATATAGGGAGTTTAGTGAGAAATTGATTGCCAGGTTTGATCGCAAAGATGTGGAACTTTATTACAGGGATTTGGCACAACTACGACAGAGTGGGCCCGTTGATTCTTACATCAACGAATTTCAAAGAATTGCAGTGATGGTGCCAGAGATGCCCGAGAGACGTGTGGTGATGCTTTTCATTGAGGGTCTGCATGACAGGTTAAGAGGATTGGTCAAGGCCCTTAGGCCTAGGACATTACACAATGTTATTCAAACAACATTAGATTTGGAGACATCTCCCACTTCTTACCAGCCTAGTAAGAAGCCCTTCACGAGCTTCAAACCATTTCATTCCCACTAACCAACCAAATGGAAGAGTGTTCCCCCTCCTAGGATGGATCAGGAGACTCGGAATGAGTTGAGGAGGAAGAAACTTTGTTTTCATTGCAAGGACCACTGGGAGCCTGGACACAACTACCTTGGGAAAGGCAAGGTGCATCTTATTGAGGTCATTTCAGATGTGGAGGCAGAGTCTTCAACAGATGCAGATACAGAGGACAATGATGATGATCACGGCGCACATGAGGAGCAGCCCCAGGTAGAGCTTGGAGAGGGAGATACATCAGGCTCAGGTACTATTGCTTCACTTTCTGGAGTCCCTAGGTACCACCCCTTTCGTTTGAAAGGAGTACTTAAGGGCCAACGAGTTGTTTGCTTGATTGATAGTGGCGCTACACACAATTTCCTTGATGAGGGGTTTGTGATGAAGCGGGGACTGCAGGTTGAAGAATTTGAGGGGTTCAGTGTACGAGTGGCAGATGGCTTTGCTCTGAGCTGCACTAGACGGGTTTCACAGCTTAGTATCTAGATAGGAGACTACACATTGACAGATGACTTCTACATAGTTGGACTTGGGGAGATAGATGCAGTTTTAGGTATTCAGTGGCTACAGTCTCTTGGGAGATATGTGCAGGATTTCAGACGGATGGAGTTGGAATTTATGGCAGATGGAAAGAAGATTGTGCTACGAGCCCTTTCAGATGGTGGTCCTAGAGTTGTTTCAGCACATCGGATGGAGTCTATCATCAGACATGGAGAGGTTGCATGGGCAGCCCAATGTTTCATTTCATCCAAATCTTCTTCAGATGATGGGCAACAGTGGCATACAGATATTCAGACCATAGTGGATAAACATGGGCAGGTTTTTGGTGACATTCCTCCAGGAAGACCGCCAGACAGAGGGTTTGAGCATGTTATAGAGTTGGAGGAGGGTGCCAAGCCAGTGATCACTACACCCTATCGTCATCCTAAGAAATTTAAGGATGAGATAGAGAGGACCATCAGGGAGCTTCTTGATATGGGGCATATCCATCCTAGTTCTAGCCCATTTGCTTCTTCGGTGGTGTTGGTGAAGAAGGACGGGATGATGAGGATGTGTATTGACTACCGGGCCCTCAACAAGAAGACAATCAAGAACAGGTATCCCATCCCTCGTATTGATGAGCTTTTGGATGAATTGCATGGGGCCATTTACTTTTCGAAGATTGATCTTCGATCAAGGTACCATCAAATCCGTGTTCAAGAGGAGGACATCCTCAAGACAACATTCAAATGTCACTACGGGCATTATGAGTTCTTGGTGATGCCATTTGGTCTCACTAATGCACCTGCCACTTTCCAGTCATGCATGAACCATCTCTTCAACAAGCAGTTGAGGAAGTTCGTGCTAGTTTTCTTTGATGATATCTTGATCTATAGCAGGACATGGGAGGATCACTTGAGGCATTTAGATGAGGTACTTGGCATTATGGAGGTTCAGTCTCTATTTGCTAAGATGTCCAAATGCGAGTTTGGACTTACTGAGATATTGTATCTTGGGCATGTCATTGGGGCCAATGGGGTCAAGGTCCATCAGGAAAAGATACAGGCTATGCAGGATTGGCCTTCACCTAGGAACATATCAGAGTTGCGGGGATTCCTAGGGCTATGCGGATATTACCGGAGATTTGTGAGAGGTTATTCAGATATTGTTGCGCCATTGACAGATCTCACACGGAAGGGGGCATTCAGATGGACAGATGAGGCACAAATGATATTTGATAAGCTCAAGGTGGTGATGAGCACATGTCCAGTCCTTGCTCTTCCGGATTTCTCTAAGCCGTTCATTTTAGAGTGTGATGCTTCGGGCTCAGGTATTGGTGCAGTTTTGATGCAGGACCGTCATCCCATTGCCTACGAGAGTAGGAAGTTGAGGGAGAACGAGAGGTTGTATTCCACCTATGACAAAGAGATGCTCGCCATCATGCATGCATTGGCGAAGTTCAGGCAGTATTTGGTGGGAGGGAAGTTCGTAGTGAGAACCGACCATAACAGCTTGAGGTACTTCTTGGAACAGAAGGAACTCAATGAGAGGCAGCAGAAGTGGGTCAGCAGGATCCAGGCCTATGATTTTGACATCGAGTATGTCAAAGGGAAGAAGAATGTTGTGGTTGATGCACTTTCGAGGAGGCCCCATATTGCTGTCCTATATTCCGTGAGTGAGATTTCTGCAGATTGGAAGTCTCAATTGGTGGTCGAGTATTCAAAGAACACCTTGGCATGTGAGATCATGGATGGCAAAATTCAGGATGAGCGCTACCAGGTAATTTCTGATTTGATTTATTATAAGGGTAGAATTTATTTGGTACCTGAATCTAAGCTTAAGGGAAAGATTCTACATGCACTCCATGATGCACCATTAGCAGGACATCCAGGTTATTTCAAGACATACAGGCAGGTTAGAGAGAGATTCTCTTGGAAGGGTCTCAAGGAGGATGTTCTACAGTATATTCGAGAGTGTGTGACTTGTCAGCAAAACAAGTCCGAGCATACTTTCCCTGCAGGTTTATTACAGCCCTTACCTATTCCAGAGCAGAGGTGGGAGAGTATATCTATGGATTTCATTACAGGACTACCAGTTGTGCAGGGCTATGATCGCATTTATGCGATAGTTGACAGGTTGACTAAGTATGGGCATTTCTTTGCCATTCCCACGAGTTTTAAGGCACCGCAGGTGGCTGATTTATTTTTTAGGGAGATATTCAGGTTGCATGGGCTCCCGAAGAATATTGTCAGCGATCGGGACAGCAGGTTTATGAGCACATTTTGGCAGGAACTCTTTAGATTGGCAGGCACTGAGTTGACTCCGAGCACTAGCTATCATCCGCAGACTGATGGGCAGACGGAGATTGTGAATAAGTGGATTGAGGGGTACCTACGCAACTATGTTTCAAGACAGCAGAGGGCATGGGTTAAGCAGCTTTATTTGTGCGAGTATTGTTACAATACTACGTACCATATGTCCATCAGTATGACCCCTTTTCGAGCTTTGTATGGTTATGACGCGAGATCCTTTGTGGATATGGCGTTTGGAGATAGTAGAGCTCCTAAGGCTCGAGAGTGCTTACAAGACAGCCAGGATATCCTTAAAACCCTTAAGGATAATATGCAATGAGCCCAAAATCAACGAAGGTGTATACATGAGACAAGCACGATTGATTGATCATTTGAGGTGGGAGATATGGTCTTTTTACAACTCTAGCCTTACAGACAGAGTACTCTTAAGAAGACTGGAGCCGAGAAGCTTAAGCCTCGTTTCTATGGTCCATACAGGGTGGTGAGAAGAATTGGACATGTAGCATATGAGTTGGAGTTACCTTCTGAAAGTAAGATGCACAATGTTTTTCATGTGTCTTGCCTAAAGAAGGCATTGAGGCAGCATACGACTTCTTCAGTAGAGTTACCACCCTTGGATGATGAGGTAAGATTGGATTTGGTTCCTGAGGAGCTTATGGATTGGAGGGAGAGAAGATTGCGGAACAAGGTGATACGGGAGTACCTAGTTCGTTGGAAAGACTTACCTTTGGAGGATGCCACTTGGGAGGGTGAGTCTATTCTTCAGCACCCCGCGTTACTGCAGTTGCTTGTGGGCAAGCAACTCGGGAAGGAGGACTGTAATGTCCCCTCTTTCCGAATGAGCTAGGACGAAGACCTTTGGCCCTTTTTGTCTACCCGACGGCCAAGGGAGGTTTCTAGGGTGACTAAGCTTTTATTATTTTATTATATTGTGCTATTGCTTTAAAAATATAATATTATAAGTGCACATATAATAAATAATAAAGCTTATTAATAAAGTGAAAAGTCAATGTCAAAATACAATTAAAAATTAATTGTATTAAAAGGGGAAAAGTGCGACTTGCTTTTGGGGGTCCTAAATAGGGAAATGTGTCATTAGGCCCATGGGGAAAAGTGCGACCAGCCTAGGGGAAAGAAAGAACGTGATTGGCTGGGTTTGGAGGTGCTTGTGGGTTGTTTTCCCTTTATATGAGCAAGTCGACTTGCTTAGGAGGCATTCCAAATTTTTATTATCAGATTTTGCATTGTTAAGAGCTCTTGCTTTTATCAGAGATTCCAAGGACGAAAACCCTTGTGGATTTCATCTCTTGTGGACAAAAACCCCAAGGGATTGAGAGGGGATTTCACTCAGAAAATTCCAACGTTGTTAATCAAATTTCCAGGTTCATTTCAACATTGTTTGTGAAGAGTTTTTGAAGGTATTTTCAATGGGTTTTGAGCAGCCATTGGATCGATCTATTGTGGGCAGTTTGGCAGCAATTTCAGAGGTATTTCCCTCAAAAATATTTGTCAAATATTCTCCATAATATTGTAAACCAAATCGATGTATTTTCATCATTGTCTTAAGTATATTTTGAGGGTTTTCAGTGAGAATATTAAGCAAACTTCAAATCTGATTTACGGTTGTTTGGTTGTAATAAATTTAGTTTTTGCATGATTCAGTTTCTAAATATTTGGGTAATCATTTGAAATCAAAAATATAACTTTTGGGTGTCATTTGCATTAAGATCTATCTTAAACCCTAGTCGCATTTTCTCAAATAAATCCAGATCTGCGTTAGGGTAATTGCCATAATTATCATTGATCAGTATTTGGTGTTTTTTATTGACCTAGAGTTGTTGGAAAACAAGAGATACCCATTTAGGGATCTTTCATTTCGTCCTCAAATTTGTATGCAAATGAGGGATTTTATCCTTTATTGTTGATGCGAGAAAGAAGGTACTTACAGATAAGGAAGTAGTTGATAAATTTCCAAGATGAATGAATAATAAACCTCAAATCTGCATTTATAACTTCCAAGGCCCTCTCCAAAGTTAGCACCCCTCCTAAGAATAGGAATAACAATATAAAATTGATTTATCCTCTCCCGTGTTGATGCCCCATCCTAAAATTAGGAATAAACAATATCAAATTATTTTATCCTCTCCATCCTAAAAATAGGATCTTAATGCTCATGCAACCAATTCTATCTTTGACAACCCCAAAAATAGTTCTTTATTTTATTACTATTTTACTCCACTTTTTCTTTTTGGATTAAAATATAATTCAAGTGTCCTTTTTCCAAATAAAATATAAAAATACCCTTGGACCACTTAAATTAATTTATTTCCCTCTTTAATTCCCCTTAGCCTACGGAAAATAAAAAGAATAGGCTTTAGATATCCAAAATCAATTAATACTAAAAAGGGGGCATTACAAATACATATCAAAGAACTCGATTAACAAGTATTATTTGATTCAACTTTATATGTCACATTTGTTTTTCTCAAGAACCTATATAGGTGTTCACTTTGTAGGACCTTTTCAACTTCTCTATCCACACTTATTGTTCTTACAAGACTATACAAGGGTTCACTTTATAAGTTCATAAGTTTCGTATCTTACAACTAACATTAAGATGCAATTTGTGTGATCAATATTTATGAGAAAACCACGCCATAAACTTGTTGTATTATCTATAGTGTGTAATCAAATCTACCATATCTACTTTCTTAACATCATCTACTACATGTACCATCTTAAGAGCGATGCCACCTGCCACATTTATTATCCAAGTCTAGAACCATTTGCTACATTGGTTGCAAGACAACCTTGGAAGTGCCTTCAAAACATGTTATCTTGTGTGTAATGTCTACTACATGTATTATCTTGTGAAAGTGGTGGCATCTATCACATGTACTTACTTGCCTCTTACATTAATTAATAGTCAAAATGACATGCGCACAAATGAAATGGAAATGATAAGACCCCGGATAATATAGTGGAGATCAGGGCGTTAATCTCTAAATGCTCAAATTGAGTCCAAAGATATATAGGGTGCTTGGATTTTATTCGATCAACCATATCCCATATCTATAGTTCAAAGTGATATGGGATTTGTATAGGTTGGTGAGGATTCATACCATTGGGTAAAGATCGGGCGGTTGGGATTCATACTATTATGGGTAAAGATCGGGGCAATTGGGTAGAGATTCTTTCGAGTTGCCATTTCCATATCTATAGTTTAGGGGTTGGGAATCAATGGCTAAGTCGACTACATATCGGGTATATATTAAATAATATAAATGGATCCACATAGAATATCAATGTGAATATAGATAGATCTATATCTATGGATTTATCAATATTGTTCGAGAACCGATCCTGTTTCAATCATGTCAATTAGTACTATTGACCCATTAGGTATTCGATTGAACTCTTTAATTTGTTATAGAAAGGTGAGTTTTTACCCTAAAATTGTTAAGGATGTAACTTCCATTTGTTTAAAGAGTAGGACCACCTACCATACTTGTTATCTTATATGTCATCTACATGCACTATCCTAAAATAAGATTGTGACTACACTTACAATCTTTAAAATTACACCATTTTCCACATGTTGTCTTCATGTTAACCTACATCTACTTTGTGCACCATCCGAAGAATTATTTAAGAGTATCACCATTTTCCACACATGTTATCTTAAGTGTAATATCAATTGCTACATGTACTATCCAAGAGCAAAACATTTTTCCATCTTCACAACCTTATGAATAAACACCATTTATTACACTATACTTTTAGAAATTGATAAAATTAGAAGAGGAATCATAATCTCAATCGCTCATTCTCCAATATAATAAAAATCATTGTCATTTTATACCATGACATGTATTGTCTTGAACATGTCATTATGCCACTTGTATTGTATTGAATACAACCCCACGTAATATGTCTTCTCTAAAAAGCAATGGCATACAACATATCGCCTCGTAAATGTATTATCGTGCAACAATTCCTTTTAAGCATAATGTCATGCATCATGCCTTTTGTTGAACATAATGCCAACAATACTATGCTTCCAAGATTGTCTTAGTCGTATGCCTCTGCTACAAGTGTCCTAATCACATCATCATGCTACATGCAATGTTCCTATGAGTTGCATGTCCTATCTTACATGGGCGTCTTATACATGGGTTAACACACCACACTTCTTAGAGATGCATGTACTTTCTTACATGGGTTATCTTAACAAAATGAACTACCTAGACACAAACAATACATAATGTAGATTACGTGTGTTGCACCTTTTAGCCCTAACAATCAAGTAGTATGCAAATCATTTTACATGTCCTATTTATTTCACTAAATATGTTTTAAGTCATGTAATTGAAGCAAATCATGAGTATTAAAATACAGTTGCAACAATAAGGGAATATTAATTTAATATTTTAAAATATATATCCCCTATATAAAAGGATGTGGGAATGATATGATCAACAAATCCCATAATTCGATGACTACCAACATTGAACATTGAAATGTTAACAAGTTACATATTGAAAAAAATGTGAAAAGTAATTTACATGAGCATTCAAAACAAAACAAAAAGAAGAAGAAAATACACATGGTAAATAAGATATGCGGAAGAATACCTGTATGTGAAGAGACTCATTGGTGCACTTGACTAGTTCAGAAATATCCCCTTTAAGTAATTTGTGTAGCAGCGAATAATCTCCTAAAGATTAAAAACAGAATAAATGTTAACTTACTGATCCATGAAGCATCAAATAAAATATAATCTCCGTAAGCTTATAAAACAGAAAGTGTTTACTTACTTTTATCTATAAAGAAAAGCATTCAAGGAGAGAGATAAAATGCATCTAATAAATAATATCTAACTAGATTTAAAACCTTCACCAAAGAAATATTTGACCCAAGCTACAAGCCCTCGTGTGAAGCAACCCTGTATATATCTATCACATATATATGTAGCTGAGAACCCAAATATAATACTGTCAATCTAGATTGGCCTCTTTCCATTGTAATCTATACTATTACCCGGATAGCATCTGGCCATCTTAGCACTTTTCTGATTTTGAAGACTTTTCATTTGCATTGAAACCTGGCATATCCTTGGCCTGTTCTCTTCTAAATTTCCCATTTTAATCGAGAACTGAAGCCTTCCCCTTATTTTCTTCACTGAAGATTTGTTGCATCAAAAACACAAAAATCGTGCTATGTGCTTCACTGTATTTCTTTTCGGCTCTCCACATCCTCTGCACCTTAACAGACACAACTTTACTGCCCGTACTAAAGATAAGCTCAACTGCCCTGCAAAAACTATACAGTACTCAATATGTTTGCATGGACAATACACATTAAATGCAGAACAGTTACACTGGTCATAAGTAATTACAAGATCGAAAAAATCCACGAATCAAAACTAAGAAACAAACAGAAAAGAGGCTTATTCACAATCAGTGATTTGCAAACCCATTAAGTCTAACCACCATTTAGCATCAAGACTTTTAAGATTGAATTATTAATAAGAAACAAATGGTTGCAATCATTGATTTTATCTAAAAGTCATCAACAGTAGACATCTAGGCTAAAAATTAAACAGCCTATACCAATTAAATATTCAGTTTAACATTGGGATACCAGGGGAGCAGACTATACAATGCACAGAAAAGTGAAAAACAGTATAAAAGTATAACAGACTTAAAAGGTTATTGAAAACCCCAAAATCAAGGAATATTAAAACTTAAAACGTTACCTAAACAATATCAATAAACTAAGGACACGGTCCCATGGAGGGGTGGCTACTGCTATTTTACCATTAATTTTTTTAATATTGCAACAGGATTTCTTTTTTAAACTCCATAAATGAAGGTTTTGAACAAATGCTGGAAAGAATTTAGGAAATAATCTGCAAAATGGAATTACATGCATTAGCGAAAAATTTTAAAAATGATAATTCACAATTTTCAATATTGAAGACTGGCTTGACCTTATGGTTCATGGAACCATTATGATGCAAACAGCTCCACATATTTCTCAGTAGCGCATGCAGAGAAAACTATGATTGGCCCCTTCATAGGACCGTCTGCAGCAGAATAGTAATAGAAATAGCAATCACACACTATTAATAGTGTATTCCAGATCCAAATTCTGCTCACCACAATAATCCATCCTCTACCAAACATGGGTTCATTCAAGCATCTCTAGGATCTTATCTCAACAATTTCCCCAAACCTAACCCAGACCCGTAAAGTGGCCCGTATCTCCAGTTAACATATGGCAAGTTCGTGGCGTACAGCTCTACCAAACCAGAGTCAATAATTAGGATTATATCTTCAGAATGTTGCCATAACTCTACCCAGCCCATAACTCCAGCTGACGTGTTAAGGTTGTGGTTCAGCTATACTGGGGTGCATTTCAAAGCTTCGAGTGTGGATCAAGCTTACACAGAATATTATCAAAGGGTAACCATAATCTCCCTAGCATTTGCAAATTGTAAAAACAAATATTAATAAAATACAAAGCGTCTTGGGGTATATATAGTCTGTGACCCAGGTTGAAATTATCCTAAAACCATTCAGCAAACTTCTAACAAACTTCGAGCATAATCTACCATACCCAAATCTTAAGAATGCGGCCCAACTTTACCGTCACCATACATGCCGTACATAACCTCACACGGGATTTAAGAGCAAAACCTGTAACATGCATAAAGAAATTTAAAAAGAAAAAAACAAAATAACCCTCGCAGTACATGCATTAAGAGCAAAACCCTAACAGTGATCCTAGAGCGCATCACTTGTAAAATCCATGATCCTGCTTAGATCGTTCGTGAATTCGAGGCGACAAAAAGGCGAATGAAACCCTAACTGACTAATATTACATTAACGAAAACAACTCTTTGGTATTTCTTTGAAAACCCTAGATGCATAAGCTTGAAAAAGAAAAAAATTATTGTAAGCGAATCCAACTCTGACCAAAACAACCATAAAATTTCTTTTCACATGCAAAAATTCGAAACAAGAAATGAAATTGTTTGTGCCGTCATTTAAAAATAAATAAATCCTTTTTCCTTTTACTAAACAAAAGCAGATCAGGGTTCAGAACTCAGGGATTTCATAAAACCTGGAAAAAACACAGATTGTGATTACCTCGAAGAAGCGCCGCCCTCAAACCGCACTTTTCTCCGTACACAGTCGGCGAGGGTTCAAAGGCATCTTCATATTGTGATGCGGACGATTTAAGGTCGCGATCTGCTCTTCTCAGGGTTTCTCCGATGTATGCCATGTGTAATAATATTTTTTGAGAACGAAATAAATTTGTTTTTTATAAAATGGACCGGACAAAAGGTAGTTGATTGGTTCCATGATGAATATTCAAAATTACTCTTTCAACCACGTTAAGTTAAGGACATTCCGTGATTTAACACCATACCTAAACTCTTCTTTTCACGGATATTGCTAACATATACAGAAATTAGTAAATGGGTAAAAGTATAAGACGAATGGATTGGAAGCATATTATCTAAAATGGGGTTTTGAGGCACTCACCTTATATATCAACAGAATATATAATGGTATTGATTAAGAAGGCTTCCCAACAAATTGGACGATCATACTCATCATTACTCTTTATGAAAATGATGATATCTATATTCCATCAAACTATTGTGACACTATGGTTAATCCTTTTTTTGGAAAACTATCTGGGAACATGGTAGAGCGCATAATTAGTAATTGGATAGAGAAAGAGGGAAAAGGAGTAAAACAAGAGGTTGGTTTGATGACACATTCCACTATTGACCATTGCATTATTCTTAGACATTTGATAGAAAAATATGGGATACTTGCAGAGAAGAAGCTTTTTGTTGCTTTGTTGACTTCAAAAAGCATTCGATATGGTTCCAAAGGCAAACTTTAGAGTAAGATGGAGGAACTTAGTTTCATAGATGAGTATTGAGTGGCAAAGGTGCACAAACTTCATAAGCAAGTGAGGGCTAAAATTAGAACAACTAAATGAATGTTAAAATGTTTTAGAAGCAAAATTAGAGTCAAACAAGGATGTATGTTATCCCCGCTTTGTTTGGACTATATATTGATAAGTTAGTGGAGTGGATTAAAAATGACATGCCTATAATTTTCAACCCAAATTCTAAGTAAAATCATCTCAAATTTATTTTTAAATGAAATGCATATCATGATTGGGTTACACATAAACATTACACCGATACAATCATTGAATTTTGCAATATGTTCTTAAGTGAATCCATCTAATTTTTTTAGAAGGGGTAGAGATAAGAATAATTTAATAAGGACCACATCTCATAACCAAAACAAGTAGATAACTACAATTATATTGATATTCAATTTGAACATGACGTCAACTCTCCCCAAGCTCTAGATATTTACTCCTACCAACACAAATATCGTAAACATCCTCATATCGATTCTTAAGGTCAAACTTGTTTTAACCCTCAAATAGTTATAAACAAAATCTAGCCTAAGAAAAATCACAAGGTCCTAGAAACCATTTCGAAAAGAAGGTTACATTATGCTTTTAGTGATTCATCATTTAAAAACACAATCTTGTAATACTATCAATTACACCCCAAAAGTATTTCTTTCACACAAGGCATTCTACATAAAGTCGCATGATTGGACACCACACACCAACTCCCGGGGCACATTACATGTGGGCACAATAGACTTGTTAATGCATCGCGAGTTCATTTCAAGATCAAGTACCTTGTCACAATTAAAGCAATGATTATGTATACTTCACAAGTGAAACTAAAATAAAAACAACCCTAAATTTTGTAATCATATATGTATTACTATATAACTCCATTAGGTATAACTAGACTTTTGACACTCATTTTGCAGAGAACATCAAGTTTTACCTTAACAAGAATATATACAATGGGAACAAGTTCATATGCTCTTTTGAAAGCATCCATTTATTTTCCCAATCTTAAAAAAAAGAGCAAGGTAAGGATAGATTTAACAATAACGCCCATGTTTTCTTTTAAATACTCCTAAATATCAACATATATTTTCAAGATTCAAGTACTACAAATGTTATAATTAACCTAAAATAAGTCTACTCATATAAACACTATTCATATTCTCGAGATTATAAAAGAACAACAAATCTCATTTTTCCTTTCACAAAGAAAAATACAATTTACGAGTATAATTATAAATATAGATCTTCATGGGATTCATTTATTTGTGTTATTCACCTCAACATTGTAAACTTACAATATCATGGATCAACCTAAACATCGACATGGACTTCATTGGTCGATACTCTTCTATATTAATAGATGTGAATAAGTGTGCACCAATGGGTAAATTATCCACATATTTAGTTACAAATAATATTACAACTGCATCATAAAATCATACAATGGTGTATAGAAATTAAATACATTAACATCCCCCTTAATAGCTACTTCGGTGAAGGGAATGAAAGAGGAATCACTAAACTAATCAAGTAATCAAATGAATATAAGCATTAAATTTCTAGAGAAGGGGAGAGATTAAGATTTTTTAACATCTTGCTAATTAACCCTTTTATTCAACATTTAATTATTTAGATAAATATGAATAATGTGAAAATGGATGTTCTTTCGAATAATTAATACCGCCTATTATTATTATTAAATGCATTTTTATTTTATATTGGGGTACTTTGTTGTCTTGTACTAATTTTGTTTGTTTGGTGTCAATTCAATTAGGACGGCACCGTCCTTAATCGATATGGTCATCGTGCAACGTGATGTTGCGTTGGCACCCATATGGACTAAGAGCAATGTCGCTCCTAAGTCGAAACTGCATGTATTGCGTTCATTTATGAGGCATGGATGTAATTGAGTCATTGTTAAAAATATAGTAATGCATTGCGGAAATCATTTTAAGTTGCAATATTTTGGAAAAATATCTAAGGCTTATAAGCCTGGTTGAATGGCTTTGTATCATTAATGTCGTGGCTCTATTTAATAATATTGTTATTAAAATGTCGGGGGCATAATGCCACACCCATTGAGTTTATAAGCGATGTGTGATTTAATATTACTTAATTTCAAAAATAAAAACGTGGTGATTGGACACCATGATGGCATGTAAAAAAACATGAGGTATTATTTGTTTAGAAATGCACAAAAAAAATTGTTTGGTTGCAAAATGGTCAAAGGTGTTAATTGTGTTTTGGATTCAAATTTTTTAAAAAGGGTAATGATAACCCCAACCTTGCATGGAAAATTTTTATTTTTTTCAAAATCCACAATGTGGACATTCACGGTTGTGGTGGGATGGGAATTATTGGTGTGCATATTCTATTTTTGACTTTAGATCCCCTCCCACGTTGGTTTTGACTCCACACCGTCCACTTGGCGTTGGACAAGGCAAATTGATAGGGTTTGTGTGGATGCGCAGAGAGGAAGAAGGAAAGGAAGTGGAGTAGGTTTGTTTGCATGCATTTTTACTTCGAGTTTGCTCCACTCATAGAGAAACTTTGGCAAATTTTTCGACATGTGGGTGAAGTCAACTTTTTTGGAGAACCCTCTATTTATTACAGGGAATACAAGGTGATGGAAGTTTGGTTGGCTAAATTTGGAATTTTTGCACTGGATAAATCAATTTCAGTTAGGGTTTGTTTTCAGCTAGAGCAAAACGTTTTAGGCAAGCGGTTTTTCACCTTGCTTCTCTAGTTTTTGGCTTTTAAAGAGATTTTCTTATTTATTTTTGCCTAACATTGTCTCAATTGAATGAGATGGGTGAAAAATACTTCAAATGTGGGTTCTTTAGCTTGAGCTCTTGCAACAAAAATCATTTTTCTAATGTGGGTTTTATTAATTAGATGTTCAAATTGATTTTGTGGGTTTTCACTGGAATTTGTGGCATGAAATTGATGGTTGTGATGGGTATTGGAATATATGCTTTGAATTTGTGATTGAAATGGAATTCTTCACGAAAAATCGTATGGTTATTCATGGATTTATTTTCCAAACTAAGTATATGGTTGAAAGTAAAAAAAAAAGGTATCTTGGATTCTCCCTGATCTGCCATGCCTATTTTCTTCAAATGAATGGATTTTTCCCTGTTATTATTTGAGGGTTTTGTGAAAACGTGGGTTGTGGTGTTGTGTGCATTACCCGTAAGATCTTTGGAGTGTTTTGCAACTTGTACTCTTGCTTGGAAGGTACATGGTGTGGGTTTGGCAAATATCATGAGAAGATTTGTGGGTATTTGTAATTGGGGTTATTTCATATAGCAAACGCGAAGGACCGGTCCTTGTTCTTTAATATAAAAAGAGAAGTGTACAGGACGGTGGTTTTGGATAAAAGTATAGAGTTAAGTTGTGAATGTGACTATGATTCAGTTTGGGAATGTAGAGTTCCTTCACGAAAATGGCAAGGTTCTTCTTCTGTTGTTTTAATATTTTACTTCAAACTGTTAGATAAATTCATTGTTAATGATTGCTTGAAAGTTGTAACCTAGAGCAAATTTGAAGGTGATGGACATTATTATTTTCCCTTGGGTGTTCAATTGTTTGATCTAGTAGATATTAAAAGGCCTCTAATGATGAACCCACAATAGATTTGATCTCGCTTCTCTCCCCAATAAAACATTACTATTTATGTTGATTTGATGTTTCGAGAGAATATTGTGTTGTTCTTTTTCTTGGAAATGAAATCGATTGGAAATGTTTGTTTTCCTATGTAATATGAAATGATTTGTGAACTAACCTTGGCATAAAAAGGATGAAATTGGAAATGCAGATTTTGTTTTAGCTTTAGATGCTTAAAACTTCTTACGGGGCATTTGAAATATATATATATATATATATATATATATATATAAAGCATCTAAAGCTATATAAAGGTCAAAGAACATTGATAGGATCAACTGGGTAAGAATATTTCCTGTCATTAGTTCATTTCATTTTTATATTTCCCAAGATCCTTGACTCGGAGGGTTGGATCACTTGATCCATACCTTTTCATTTGAAGCATTTATTTTGTTATTTGATTTAAAATTAGTTTATATTGATTTTTGGAAAATTTTAAAAGTGGAAAATACAAGGGAAACTCTGGAAAGAAAATTCCAGAATTCCATACTTATTCATTTTACGGATTAAAAATATATGGTTGATTGTTATGGCATGAGAATTAATATCCAACTATGTTGGAAGTAAAACAAATTTAATTTCCTTGAATTTTTATAGTTTAAATTCATTGATTGGATTGATTTTGTGTGTGCGAAGATAGTGAAATTGACACATTTCGAGATCCTCGAATCCTTCGTCCATTGCATGGCTTGCGATTGAAGAAGCGGGAGGATTGTATGCGAAGTGGTCCTTTAGGAACACTTCACATATATTCCCACGCCTCTTCCATCGCCAACTATGGGATTGCTGGAAGATTCTAGCTCCCTAATTATTGCGGAAGCATTACCTTTGCAATGTTAGAGTAGCTAAGCTAAGATGACTAATCTTCTTATTTGTCAAAAACTTAGTTAAGCAAGTAGATTAACTTCTTGCCAGTTCTTTGAACTAACACCCCCAAAAAAAAATATGTCGCAGTTTAGTAACGTTGAGTGGACATTCTTCTCCGTCATGTGAAGATCGACGTTAGGATGGATGATTTATGTTACGGATCTTGGATCCTATTGTACTTGTACTTATGATTAAATATACTTGCCTTGGGCAAGTTGTACTTTGTAATAGTCCTTGATGGATGAGACTTGTAATATATAAATATGATGGCTGATTTGTTTAAGTATAAATACTTTGTCATATTATGATTTTGGGAAATAAAACGATATATTTGATAAATTTAATGATCTCATGTTTAAGAATCTTATGCTTTAATAGAACAATTATGTTATTAAAGATGCATCTCATATCTAGTTGGCTCTCTAATGTTGTGAAGAGTTAATATGGGTAAATGAAAGGAATATAAAGTGAGATACAAAATTGTAATATGAAGGACAATATACATGAAGTTAGTCTTAACTTTGAAAAGGATTTAAGGTTCCTCATACTTTACTACACTATGAATAAATTGTGTATGGGCTAGGTTATTAAAGTTATACCGAAGTTATGTGACTATCTACCTCCTCATAGAGTTAGTAATGGGCAGAAATAAGGATTAGCAAGTGAGTTTTAATAATGAATTGAAAGGGGGTAAACATGTGTGTTAATAGTCTTAACTTTAAAAGATGCAAGTCTAAATATGGGTAATAACTTGGTCCAATATATATAGTTTTCGTTATGAGATAAATACTTGATAACTATCTAGTCAAGATTTAAATGTTTAGTACAATGCCAAACATCATCTAAAGAGGAATGAAATCTGATCCTAAAGGCATGTTGGGTCAAAAGAGAGGATAAAGGTGTATATACAATAAGGGAATAAAATATAATAATCTATTCAAGAGTTTAAATGAATGATTCAATGTTAGTAATAACATTGAAAGGACAAAAATCTGTATTGTAGGTATATTGGATTGATCCACAAAGTGTTAGGAAACAAATCCTAAAATGATACTAAGCTAGTCAGTCTTAGTGAAGGTATTTTAAAATGAAGAATAATAACCTTTACAATTAAAGTTAGGTTTACTACCTATAATATTTAAGATCAAGTAAAAGGACTCTCCATACTTCGTAATACGAAAGAAGTTACCTTAAGAGGGTAGTACCTCCAACCTTATACAAGGTGAAGATAGGAGTTCAGTCTTAAATAAAAGGATATAACATAGTTAAGGGATATAGTATTAAAATAACCTATGGTATGACTATTTATGACTAGTAAGCCTAATGGGAATCTTGACCAAGGTTATAGTACCCCTTCTCTAACGAAATGTCTAGGATGTATGAAGGGGGTAGCGAGGTGATGAACACTTCATGACCTTATTATGTTATCCTAGGCAATTAAACGCGTGAACCATAATTCATTAAGCTAATGGACTAAGATTAATGAATCTAGATAACTATGATGAGACGTTTGTGAGGTGATGTGAAGACAAGTTTAGATGTTATGTGCAATTGTCTAAACTAAGCATACATAGTACAACTAAGAAACTTTGGCCAAAGTAATGTGCTTGCTGGGTACATTGTTTAATCACCGCGATTCCTCAAATCCCAAAGTGTAGGATACAGGATGGAGTTTACTAAGTGAACTCTAGGTAGACACTAGAGGATCAATCACATGTTCTCACTACCGCAATGTGGTAAAACCAAGCAAGGCTAAGTAAGAACATTCTAATGAATGTTAAGGGTGATCATGGAGATCAAGGATATATTAACCCTTACAATTGTACAAGGTTTATCAAATTGTTATAGGATGGATTAATTAATTATGATATGATGCATAAGCTAGCCTTAGCTAGTTATCTTATTTATTTATGCAGGGGAATGTCTAAATGTTGTTATTAAAAAAGAATCCTTCTAATTTGGGTTACAAATTCTAGGTTGTTACAAATTTCTTCACCAAAGGTTTGTAATCATTCAAATATTTGAGGTTAAAGAGAGAATTAGTTTCTTTTACACCATCATCATTTCCATTCAAGTACATAGGGTTTGAGAGAGGAAATACCATCATAACATTCCATTCCAAAGATGCATCGATAATAATGCCATCATGGCTACTTAATAATGTTTGTGAGGAAAAAAAAATATTGCATTCATAAAAATTACCTTATAACTAATATTTGAGACCAAACACAATATGCATATACAACCTATTTTGATAATAGTTTACCATGTGACCATGAAGTATAATTGCGCATGTCAAGATTTAAGAAGGTTTTAAATGATTACATCACTAATATCATATTGACAACAAGCTCCATGGGTTTGATCAAAATTCTCAATGAAGGTTGAGTTGTGGGGTTGAAGTTAGTTTTAAACAACTTAAGGAAATTCCCATTCCCATGTAAATAAATGACTGCATAATGCCTACCAAAATAAGTCATAAAAAGTGAAAACCAAAATCATAACTTCTAAAGAATTCTCTTATCTAGAAAAATATTAGGGAAGTTGATATAAAAAAATGTTAAGGTATGCTTATTTTAACCATACCATTCTAGAAAGCATTTGCGAGGTTTGAAGAACACTTTTTGCAAAGAAATTGGCTTAGAAACCAAGCTCAATTAAATATCTTCCCAATAGATAAAATGTACTCAATCGATGATTTTTGATTTAAAGCTAAAAGGGAGGAATTTGATTCATTAGGTTGTGGAATTATTTATAAAGGTATTTATTGCACATTAATTTCAAAATGATTTTACTAGACCAAATGATTTATTTTAGCACAACAAAAGAAATTTTCATACTTCTAAGAAGTTGAATTTTTTTTTAAATGATGATTCTTGAATAAAAATGTCATAGTGTTACATATCCAATTCAAACGAGGCACACATGTCATCATAACACCATGCTCATACATTGTAGTCTTTTATTTTACCAAATAGCCCAAGGCACGTTGGCACATCACTCACTCGGCCCGATGAGTGCTCACCAAGTGCGCAAGGGTACTAGGTCCCTTTTTATGGCAATTTTGACAAGGAGTTGGCATGATAACACATGTATAATCCAATTCCATAATATCCATTTAATAAGTAAAGCATAAAAAGATCTAGATCTTAACCATAGTTCATAAAGAATCAGACAAGAGTTAATATCAAATTAACCATACAAGATCCATCCATAGTAATAACAATCACCATTATCCAACCACATAGATCCATTGTATTAATCATTATAAAACACAAAAGTTGAATACATACATAACACACCACCATAAGTCACGCATGTTGATAAACCAACAACATAACATGAACATAACGGAGATCCCTAAACTGCAAATCAATACATATATATATATAGGTAGTGGGGACTTTCCCTTCACTACTCATGTATCCTCAAAATAGGCTACATGCTAAGAATAGCCATGCGCCCCTACAAGATAAATACAAAAGCATGCAAGCTTGCTAATAATAGACTATCTAATAATATCAACTACAGATCTAATCCTATTAATAGCTCAAAACTATGCATGTCATTTGATCTTCCACTTATCCAAAATAGCCTTGTTTTGCCTCCAAGTCTTCATGTTGATGTGTGCCCCACACTCAACATCTATATTTAGCCTCATCATGTAAAACGGCTAAGTCCTATATCACGCTTTCTCGGGTGCGTCTTGTTTCACTATACTTCCATGCGCACCTCCACACACTATGTATGCGTGCCCTTCCCTTTGCACCTCCAATACTTAGGTTGTAATTCATCAGCCCAACATTACCCCACACTTGCTTCATTGTCACCCTCGACAATGGGTAACCATGACTTATCTCTCCATGAATAAAGAATAAGGAACAAAAGAATATTGTACATAAAGAATGAAAGAATACTTGGGAATTTTATCCCTCTGTAGCAAGAATCAACTCTAGATACTCACTTTTAATCTCTCCTCTAACTCGTTCCAATCACTAAGTACCTTATTAGTTTTATCAAGGATGTTTGCAAGTATTGATTCCATTTCATCTATAGTCATATTATGGCCCTCATTCTGCAGTATCCTAAGGACATTTTCTAGACTTGAGACCATCTTGTCCATTACATCCATACGTCATGCGATGAGTTTCCCAATTTCTTTGATTTTCTCCTTATGAGGATCACGGGCTGCTGCAAGTGCATTACGCTTCTCTATTACTAATGTCAGTCTCTCCTCACGCCCAAGTGCATCATTCTTCATTACCTCAAGGACCTCATTCTCCTCTGCTAGAGTCCTTGTCTTGATGATATTTTTAGGATCCATGCACATATTCAACGTCCAAGTCTAGCTTTAGTCATTTCTTCTTTCAATGTCTGTAGTACTGACTCATACCCAGCTTATTTTGCACGTTATTATTGCCTTTGCCTTTTCTGCCTATGTCACAACATCCTTTGGTTTCGGAATCCTTATTATACTTTCATCCATCACCATATAGACCAGAGTGCACAAATAGTTCATGGCAGATGGGAACATCTCCGCCACTTTCTCTTTTAGATGTGGCCTTGCCTTCAAATTTTCATCGCCTATCTCTGCTCCGCCATACTAAGTCTGCTCTCACCTTCACCTTAGATGTCTCCTTTTCCTTTGTCAAATGCTTAATCTCTGTGTCCTTATCTTTTCTATCTTATAATAAAACATGAATAGTTTTTGCTTTATCAATGTTTCTATGTGCAACTTCGCATATACCTTTGTTAGTCCATTACTCACCTACTCGTCCGACATCCGATTCACTTGATTATTACATGGCGTGAATGTGACACTTTCTTCATCCTCCTAGAAATGCAAGACTCCTCACATACATCAAAAATAGGATCATCCATGTGAGTATGCATATTCCATGATAGTTTCTTGTGGATGTGTGTGGTTTCCATTTTGAATCCATCAATTCCCAGCCATAAAGGTCATTGGGTTACAGTTACTTTGGAACCTAGTGTGGATGATTTTAGTAGGGTCATTAATATACCCTATTCTATGAGTTTCATATGTTTTTCCATCCTTCTCATTTCCAGTGCTTACCTTTGGGAATCTCGCACACCCGTATCAAACACTTTGGTCCTTGACTTGTTTATGTAGTAGAAGGCACACCTAATCGGCCGCCCTTATCTTCACTCTTCTCTTCAACAGTGTCATCACCCCACTTCTTGTTCCCTCAATCCTCATGCATCATGTCTCAATTCTTCATCCTGAGGTTCCTCAACATCCTCAGTGTTAACTGAGTCTTTGGCACATTGTCCTCTGATTTATCACCCTCATCATCCTGAGTAGGGATGTACCTATGCCTTTTCTTTACCAGGTTCTACCTTCACATGGGAGTTTCTAAGTGACCTCCTTGGTGGTTGTGATGGCCTTGCACACTAGTCCTTGTCCCAATTAACACTCTCATGTATTGTTGGTCCTCAATGCCTTCTCCTAAACCTACAATTCTTGTCTCCATTCCTACTTCCTCATCTTCCTTCTACATCCGCATGGAGGGGTTGTCTCACACACTCTTTTCTCTCCTGTGGTGGGTTGCCTTCTCCTATCATGTTCTATGTTGTCACTTTCTTCTTTTAATTCTTCATTCTCTTCTTCTTTTTCTTCTTCATCACCATAGGGAAAAGTAGTCTCCTCATCTCAAGTGTGCCCACAATATGTTTTCCTTAGGAAATTTGAGAAGCTTAAATTCATTCTCAACGTATTTTCCATTCTCTAGTTTGGGCTTAAGGTAGATGTATACCTTAGCCACTCCAGTCTTCCCAATTTCCAAGCTCATGGAATTAATATTAATATCATCTGAAATCAACTTCTCAATATAAGCGAGACTTACCCGGTAAACATATGTCTTCCGAAGTGTATGATAGTCACAATCTACCTTGTCTGCATTGAAGAGCAACCTTCATGCATTTTAAAATCTGTGTATTGATGCTTGAAAATAGTGCACATTGAAGGCATATGGGATATTGCACCAAGGGCTCCACTTTCCATCCTTCATGCCAAAATGCCCTATGTAAAAGTGTTGGTAAACAAAAAATTGAACCTGTTTGTCCAATACCGAAGGAAGATCCTTGGGTATTCTCCATTCATATTCAAATGTAGTGCACAAGGTCTCATACTAGAGTTTTGTTCTCTTGCTTATAGGGTCCGCTCATGGATACATCACATGTATACTTCACAAATATGTTTGCAAGGGATCTCTTTTCCTCGGGTATTGCCAAATTTTATCTTTTGGCCCGTCGGGCACTCCAATCTCTACAAACACAATGGACAGAAGGATCATGCCAAAACTTATCTTATCCTCTTAGTCTTAGCAATGAAATTAGCCAAATTGTAGACAACCCCTTTTGTCATCTTCTTAGCAATGTGCAACCATGCTTTGTTTACTTGTGACCAACACTCTTGATTGTTCAGCTTGGTGAGGAGGTGCGTTGCCACCGAATAACATGGTATTTTTGTAATTTAGAGATATACATTCTATGCCCACCCTTCACGTAAGCCAGTGCTTTCTTGGTTGCTTCTACGCCCTCCTTATCAATGAGATCACTATTGACTTTGGTGCCCAAGCTTCTTAACCATGTCAATCTCCCAATCGAAGTGCGGTAAGCCTCATTCGTTGCCAAAAAAAAACCTCATGGACTCGGCTCATCAACCATTGATAAAGCTTCTTTGGTTTGCCAAAGTAGGGGAGTTCATAAAGCTACAAAACTCCCATATTTGACAATAGTTTTCCCATGTCGTCATTACCACGACCATGCCATTTTCTCGTTATAAGCGTTGTTTTTGCTATGCCCTTAATCATATATCTTATATTCGATGTATATAGCCGACTTGTGGCTATCATATCTTCTTATCATTATGTATCTCTTTCATATATGTTATATTTTCATTAATGGGTCACCTTGGTGTTGTCCATAGGATAGGAATAATAATATATAGGGGTTAGTAGGTAGTAGTTGAGATCATATTCAACATTTGAGTCTTATTGTTTGGTTTGGAGGTTGCCCCCGAGTGGCTAAGCTATTCTACTTGCACATTGAGATCATTTATCTAAAATATTGTGTTCATCATTGGTGTATTTTACCACTAATAATCAAATTTATACAAGTAATTCTATTACAAGTGGTATCGAGCTTGAACTCGGCCAAAGACTTGTGTCAAACCCTAATTATGAAGGTTCATCCATATCTGAAAATCGTGAGCAAATTTTTCTACATTTTTTTGGTGGTGTGGAAAAATCACTCAAGTAAGATCCCCTCAAAATTTTAAGAATTTTTTATTTAGTTTGTAAAAGTTATAGTGGTTTTATGTTTTTTCATAATTCGCTACCTAGGGTGCAATTTGTGGAATTTTTCAAAGTTATTTACATTTCCGAGAAGAAGATCAAAAATTAGTTTGAGTTCGTTCTTTGAGTTTTATAAAATTTGGCAGAATTCCTATTTAAATCCCAAACCCTAAATTTCGGCCTTGATCCTTAAATCTTACCCTTTTGGGGCATCATGGTTGGGCCTTCGATAAGAGGAAAAAAGAATCCCATCACTCCAGGTAAAACCCCTGACAAGGGTGAGATAATAGTCGAGGAGTTAGAGTCAGAAGGGGTATCTACAGAGTGCTTAGGGTTAGGGTTTACTTCAACGAACCATAAGGTCAACTATCTTGAGTTAGAGTTACAAAACCTCGAAGGTAGAGTGGCCAACAAAGAAGATGTAGACAAGATTGGACAACGATTGGAGGATTTCATTCACCAATTTAGTTACAATATCATGGGTCATCATATCCTTCCTAATCAACCACAACTCAATCATACTCATAGTAACCAGGGTGGATCTTCAGGTTAAAGTAATAGACAAACTAGCTAGGGTAGATCTGCAAACATGACCAATCCAAATACAAACACTCTGCAAGCCCATAACATGATTCCAAAAGTGGAAAAATGTAAGTTTGATGGAAAGGATCCACTCAATTATATTAACCAAATGGACAAATTCTTTGATCTTCATTAGATTCCATTGGGACAAAAGGTTACCATGACATTGTTGTATCTTGAACCTAACCAATTCATTTGGTATCGATGGTTATGTGCTCAAAGGCAAAAGAGTGGCCTCAACGTTACATGGACAGTCTTCACCGAAGAGTTACAATTGCACTATAGTTCTAGTGTGTCAGAGAATTATTTCAATCAATTAAGAAAGCTCGAATAACAAGCGATTAAAGATTACATCCATCAATTCCAAAACCTTTCCTTACGGGTGGAAAATATTCTGAAGAGAATCTAAATGACTTATTTCTTGGGGTCTTAAAGAACAAATTGAGACTGAGGTGCATATGTTTAATCCTCATAAGGTTTCAGACTCTATGATCATGGCACGTAGGGCAGAGGAAAAATTCTTTCCAGTAGGAAACAAACTGTTAGTAATATCAGAGATCGTAGCACCCTTCCACCATCATTCCCTCGGCTAGTTAGACTGACACCTCAACAAATTGAAGAAAAGAGAGCCAAAGGGTTATGTTTTAATTGTGACAACAAATTTGGACCAGGACATAAGTGTGCTGAAAAGAAGTTGTTCTATATTGAGGGGCCTACTGAAGAAGAAGAAAATGAAGAAGACGAAGAGGTAGAGCCAGAGGAGGAATTAGGATATCCCCAAACAACAATATCATGCCATGCAATTTTGGTACTAGCACTCCCCAAACTCTCAAAGTAGTTGGATTCTTAAAAAATAGAGGGTAATAATGTTGATTGATTCAGGAAGTACTCACAACTTCATCAATCATAAGTTAGTAGTACGCTTGAATTGCTTTGTTTATCCAACTCCAGAATGTCAAGTCATGATCACTAATGGAAAAACTGTTAGTTTTTCAGGAAAATGCCATAACATTAATCTCACCATGGGAGATTACTTGCTAACTAGAAATATGTATGTCATTGTCATGGGAGGAGCACACATTTTGTTAGGAGTTAAGTGGCTTACCACTTTGGGAGCCATTGAAATGAATTTCCAAGAGTTGTTCATGCAATTTTAGTCGAAGGGGGACTTTTAAACTAAAAGGACTAAGAGCAAATTCCCCACAGATGCAAAAATTGCTTGGAAAAGGTGTAGAAGGGTTTGTGGCACAACTATTTTCATTGGAAGCACAGATTCCAATACATTTATACCCGTAGATATGCAAGCGGTTATAGATGAGCACTCGGTGGTGTTTAGAGAAATGCCCAAGGGTTTACCTCCAAAAAGAGACCAAGACCATGTCATCCAAATTAGTACCAAGTAAGTCAACCACCCAACATCAGACCTTATAGGTACCCATATATGCAAAAGAGTGAGATTGAGAAGATAGTTCAAGAGATGTTAGAAGTGAGATTTATTCGTCATAGTCGAGTGCTTACTTTTCTCTTATAGTGATGGTATGGAAAAAGATGACAATTAGCGCATGTGTCTAGATTACAGGGAACTCAATAAGTACACAATTAAAGATAATTTTCCTATTCCCGTAATTGATGATTTGCAAGATGAGTTACATGGTGTTGTTTACTTTACAAAACTTGATCTTCATTCTAGAAATCATCGATTAGAATCAAGGATGAAGATATTCATAAAACAACCTTCGGACACATGAAGGACACTATGAGGTCTCGGTAATGCCTTTGGGACTAACAAATGCACCCTCTACATTTCAAAGCTTGATGAATTCCATCTTTAAGTCATTTTCTTCAAAGTTTGTTTTAGTGTTCTTTGATGATATATTAATCTATAGTAAAACATGGGAGGAACACCTGCATCATGTAAATAAGGTGTTGGAAACTCTTGAACAACATCAAATTTATGCAAAGCCTTCTAAGTTTTCTTTTGGTGTTAAGGAAGTTTAATATCTGGGTCATATTGTCTCTTATGAAGGTGTTAAAGTGGATCCTAAGAATATAAAATCCATGCTTGAATGGAAGGTTCCCAAAACCCTAAAAAATCTCCAAGGATTTTTGGTGCTTACAAGTTATTATTGTAGATTTGTAAGGAATTATGGCAGTATTGCAGCACCACTCACAACTTTATTGAAGAAGGACTCTTTCCATTGGAACAAGCAAACTACTACGACCTTTGAGAAGTTGAAGGAGGCCATGTGCACCACTCCAGTTCTAGCCACCCCAGATTTTTAAAAACATTCATTGTTGAATGTGATGCTTTAGGGTATGGTATGGGGGCAATACTCATGTAAGAAGGTCAACCCATTACCTTCGAGAGCCACCAATTCAAAGGTAAGAATATATCTAAACCAATTTATGAGAAAGAAATGTTAGCAATACTTCATGCAGTGAAGCAATGGAGACCATATCTAATGGGAAGACATTTCAAAGTAAAGACAGATCATGATAGTTTGAAATACTTCTTAGAGCAATGTTTATCATCAAAAGAACAACAAAAATGGGTCTCAAAAATGTTGGGGTATGATTTTGAGATAATATACAAGAAAGGGAAAGAGAATGTAGTTGTTGATGCTTTATCTCGGAAGGATGAATCTGCCGAGGCATTGTTGTGTGCCATATCTGTATTATAGGAGGATTGGATAGAGGATGCAAGGTCTGAATGGAAAATGACCCAGTACACAAAATCTCATTCAGAATCTCCAACAAGATCCAAGCATGTCAAAAAAAATTGTATGGAAAGGAGATGCTTTATGGTATAAAGATAGATTATATCTATGTAAGAATTCAATCCTTTAAAATAGGGTTCTATCTGAGCTCCATGCTTCTCTAGTAGGGGGCATTCTGGATTCTTAAAGACTTATCATCGAATCAAGTATGATTTTTTCTGGGAAGGGCTAAAAGGGGTGTCCAAAATTTTGTGGTAGAATGCATGATTTGTCGGAAAATAAGGGCGAAACAATTAAGTCCCCATGTCTTTTATAACCTCTATCTATTCCTAGCTAGAGGTGGGAAGAGGTGTCTATGGACTTCATCACATGATTGCCTAAATCAGAAGGTAAAAATGTAATCATGGTGGTGGTGGTGGACAGACTCACCAAATATGCCCATTTTTGTGATTTATCACATCTATTTGCTGCGAGTATAGTAAGAATTGCCTTCAGGGATACAATTCAGAAGCTACATGGGACACCAAATATTATAGTAAGTGATCGAGACCCTATCTTTACTAGTAAGTTTTGGACTGACTTGTTCTCATGCTTGGGAACACAGCTAGCTCTTATTTCCTCTTATCATCCCCAGTATGATGGGCAAACAGAGGTGATAAACAAGTGCTTGGAGGGATATCTTCATTGTTTTATGTCGATATAAGCAAGTGAGATGGGTCCAATGGTTACCACTAGTAGAATGGTGGTATAACACCTCCTTTCATACTTCATCTAAAATGTCTCCTTTCTTGGCATTATATGGGTATCATCCACCATCTATCACTTCATCTTTGAGAGTCCAACCAAAGGTTCAAGCAATTGAAGAACATATTCAACACCAATAAGAGGTGTTTTCTAGTCTCAGGGAGAATTTGGCCATGTCAAAAAACCGCATGAAGCAAAAGAAATGCACCAACATCGCAGTGAAAGACATTTTGAAGTCGGTGATTGGGTTTTGTGCGTTACTGACCATATAAGCAAATGTCCTTAAAACAACATAAAAAGGATAACAAGCTTTCACCTAAGTATTATGGCCCTTATCAAGTGTTACAAAATATTGGAAATGTAGCATACAAACTGGAACTTCCTCTAGCTACTCAAATTCATCCAGTCTTCCATGTATCTTGCCTAAAGAAGGTAATTAGACAGACAATATCAACCCAGATAGTGTTACCCGAGCTTGATGAAGAGGGTAGAATCATCCTGGAACCAAAATGCATCCTTCAAACATGCACTAAGTGATTGAGGACAAGGGTCATCACTGAGTATTTGATCAAGTGGAAAAATCTAGACAATGAAGACGCAACTTAGGAGGATACACACTTCCTGCAACAACATCCATATCTTCTCAACATTGGGGACAATGTTGCTTCGAAGGGGAGGGGCATGCTACACCCTTAATCCTATATCTTATATTGGATGTATATAGCCAACTTGTGGCTATCATAACTTCTTATCATTATGTATCTCTTTCATATATGTTATATTTTCATTAGTGGGTTGGCCTTGGTGATGGCCATAACATAGGAATATTATATGTAGGGGGTAGTAGTTGAGATCATATTCAACATTTGAGTCTTATTGTTTGGTTTGGAGGTTACCCTCTCGAAGTGGCTAAGCTATTCTACTTGCACATTGAGATCATTTATCTGAAATATTGTGTTCATTGGTGTTATATTGCCACTAATAATCAAATTTATACAAGTAACTCCATTACATTTTTACCACCAACAACTTTTCCAATTCATCCTTGTTATCCTTAGTCCAATGGTTATAGTCACTTACTTTACAGTGCCGAACATGTGACTCCCAATCACGGCCCATGAATACCCCTTCTGGATACTGCATCTCCAAAAATTGACTTTTGGGGTGTCTTCAACTTCTGTTTCTACTTCCTTCTACTTCCTACCCTTGTAGTCACTCCAGTGCTCACTTTAGTGCCATAGTGATGATAAAAGTGTTGTCTTGTAGTCGATTCAAGCTCTACAACTTAAAACCTCGCGTGCCCTAGCTTAAAACTCAAACCTTAACTCATGGATTTACTTCCCCGCACGCCTTTATTTTTCTTAAACACTCTCTCTATTAGAGCGCCCACAATCCCATGCACAAATATGTTTGGTTCGATCTCTATCTCAACTTTCTCTATGCGGTTTGCTCTCTTCAACTTGCTTCGTTAACTTCACTATCGCAAGGTAAAAATGATTTCACCAACCCACCTTTTATAACCTTTGCTAATTTTTCTACATTTATTGCTCTCCACCTACCACCGTACTCGATCATTAAATGGTGTTTCTTTTGTTTTCCACAACCTACCATAACCTTCGCATGCCTACTATTCCTTGGCCACAGACCTCCTTCCGCACACCTTCATGTGCCAAAGTACCTATCCACTGCGCCTCTCACCAAGTAGTTTCCCATGCTGTGACCTACCTCACGTCACACTGTGTGTCCATTCATCCACTCGTGGTCTTTATTTAAGAACAATTTGTCTCTATTCACACCTTTACTTCAAATACTTGCACAATATTTCTCTATGCATACCCATTTTCTAGAGAACGTTCAAACTTGGCCCGATTTATCCTATTTATACTCCACCGCACACTAAAAGTATGTGCAAATTCTTTGCGCATGAATTCATAGATATTAATCAACTTTCACGTGCAAGCGCACTTATTACATAAAACACCAAACTAAATTGATAAAAGCATGGCGATAGTGAGAGGAAACACATAAAGAAAATGCATTAAGGGAAATCTAATCTAATTGGAAACATTGCCTTATTACAAACACCAAGAAGACTTATTTATAATAGGGCTTCAGCCTACTCCCGTTAAAGTAACCAGACACTTTGTCCCATCTAATGCTTAATCGCAAGCGCCTGAATCAAGTATATAAGTCACAACATACGGTCCCAACCAATTCACTTTGAGCTTTCCAGGGTTGCACAATTTTTTTGAATCATACGAAGTACCATCTCATCCAACTTCAAACTACTTTTTTTAATGTGTCGATCGTGTCATGCCTTCTTCCTATATTTTTCTCGTCTTCTAACTCCATTAGGAAATGACACGCCTTTCATCCAACTCGCATCGCTTTATCAATGCACTCTTCCAATGCTTGTTCATCATCCAGACCTCCTACGTGTGTAATACATAAAGATGGTAACATCAATTCCATTGGTAAAATGGCCTTTGCCAAACACCAACTGAAAGGGTGTGGCCTTATTCAACCTCTTGTAGGTTGTCATGTATTCCCAAAGTACAACATAGAATTTATCATCCTAGCCCTTCCTTCCAACGCCACAAATATTCGTCAATGTATATCCCAATATCTCAAAGATTCAATGTCATTTGCTTGTGGGTGATAGGGTGTTGTCTAATGGTGTGCCACCATAAATTTTGCCAAAAATATCCCGATAGTCTCATTGAGAAAATGAGTGCCCCCGCCACTTGTTAGACTCAATGGACATCCATACCTACTGATTATGTTCTCTCATAAGAACCTTTGCTGATGTAGTAGCCGTCATGCAATCCTTTGTGGCGCCCGCCTGGCCCACCTTGTAAGATAATTTGTGCAGTTATATTATAGCACAATCCATTTCTGCACGCGGGTGAGGAAATAGGACCCACAAAGTCAATTGCCCATTTTTCAAAAGGTTATGCTCTAGCATAGGCCTCAAAGGCATTTCATCTCTATGTCTAAACAAATTAGTCCAGGTGCGTTTGCACATCACTCACCATAACTAAGTGCTCACATGAAGTGCACAAGGGTACTAGGTCCCTCTTTTATGACAACTTTGTTAAGGAGTTAGCATGATAAACACATGCATAATCCAATTCCATAATATCCATTCAAAAGTAAAGCATAAACAAATCTAGATCTTAACCATAGTACACAAAGAATCAGACAAGAACTAATATCATATTAACCATACAAGATCCATCCATAGTAATATCAATCACCATTATCCAACCACATAGATCCATTGTATTAATCACTATAAAACACAAAATCTAAATACATACATAACAAAGTCACCTTAAGTCATGCGCGTTGATAAACCAAAAGCACAACACTAACAAAACGGGGATCCCTAAACCATGCAAATAAATACATATTTATAGGTAGTGGGGACTTTCCCTTCACTACTCATGCATCCTCAAAATAGGATACATGCTAAGAATAACCATGTGCCCCTACAAGATAAATATAAAAGCATGCAAGCTTGTTAATAATAGACTATCTAATAATATCAACTGCAGATCTAATCCTATTAATAGCTCAAAACTATGCATGTTGTTTAATCTTCCACTTGTCTAAAATAACCTTGCTTCACTTCCAAGTCTTCATGTTGATGTGTGTCCACACTCAACATCTATCTTTAGCCTCATCATGTAAAACGACTAAGTCCCGATATCACGCTTTCCCGAGCGCCCATGTTTCACTATACTTTCGCGCGCACCTCCACGCACTCTATCGGCCCTTCCCTCTCGCACCCAATACTTAGGTCAAATTCATTAGCCCAACATACATATTACAGGCTCTAAACAACAATTATGCATGGTCACATCATGTTAGTGTATTTAATTTCTATACATTATTAAATGATTTTAATATGGACTTATAATATTATTTGAAAGTTAAAATGTGGATAATTCACCCATTGTTGAACACTTACAATGTCTATTAATAGAGAAGAGTGTCGATAAAATTATTTAGTTGATTGAATGACATTATTAATAGTCTTTTCTCAAAAAAATTTTGCAAGTAACTTCTCTCCAAACCCTAACCCTAGCCTCTTAGTTTTTCTTAATAAGAGTATATAGCTCATATGTGAGGAATCATTTGTGGAAGATAGATTCATTGTGATATTTTTGTAATGAGGACTATCGGTTGTCCCTCGTATTTGAGCTTAATATTATGGTAGTCATTCTACCTTGATCATACATGTATTTATGTTTCATAGACATACACATGTGATTATGGGTCATAGTCTTAAGGTTTTTGTAGTAATCCATTAACTTGTCGATAATTTCTAATGGTATCATAGCTTTTCCAAACTTCACTTGGTGTATGGATGATTTTTCATTATTAGAAATAATCCCACTTCAATTTTACAAATTTTCAAATCAGTTGCATCAAAGGACCTTGTTAGTTTGTCACATGCGCAGAGCTTCATGGAGAGTTCTCGGTTATTTCATCGCACTTTTCATTTGTATGAGAATGTCCATTATGACTTTTTTCATTGAAAACAGATCTATAATGCTCATTTAATGGAGGTTTGGAAAATAGGCTACTTATAGCCTTTTTCGCATGTCTTTTTATTAATTTTAGTTTTTGCAAAAAAATCCAATTTTTTTTAATGTTTTTAAAGAAAGCTAATTTTTAAGAAGATAAAAAGTAAAAATATATACAAATAAAAATCATTCTAAAAAAATATCGGGGCGGGGTGTATAATTAGAGATGAGTATGGGAATGTTTTGATTGTAGGATCCTTTCCTCCGGAGGTCGGTTCCTACAACTTAGCCAAGCTCAAGGCTTACTTAGAAGGTGTGAATCTAGTAGTGGCTTTGGGTTATGAGCATCTCTTCATTGAAGGATATTCTCAAGTTATTCTTCATTCTATCTGTAAAGGGAGCTCAGAAAAATAGTCTTTAATTTTTTTATCAACAATATCTTATTCTGGTTGGCTAAAATAAATAATTGGCAAGCCTCTCATGTGTTTAGAGAGGCTAACAAGGTGGCCAATGTTGGCACTATTTTGAGGAACATGGCAATTATTTCCCCACATGTTAAAGATTGGGAGGGACTTCAAGCCATTATTATTGGCGATGGTTGGCTTGACATCAATTAAATGTTCATTATATCGGCATGTGTGGGTTGGCTTTAAGTGGTCACCTTTGTTGTCATTCCTTATTTTCATTGCTTGTTTCTTGTTAGCTCTATTCCAATGGCGACACCTCCTTTTCCATTGGTGTTTTTACGTGGTGAAAAAGGGAAATGGCCTTCTTTAATGCTATTTCACGGCCCCGTCTCACGAAAGTTCTTCAAGATTGGTTCTATCCCTATTTGCGAAGCTAGTGAAAGAATTTTGGGGGAATATTTTCTCCTCGACTCCAAGAGAGCCAAGATTAATTCAAATAACTTATGTTTTGTGTCTAATTTGCTCATTGTGAATCAAAACATAGTAGAAACTTTGGCGATTATATGTTTTTTCATCCCGCCTTCTCATAGGGTGGGTTTGGATGATGAGGTGGAAAATTGTAACCTTGTTGCATTGTTTCTATTCGAAGGCTCGGGTGTGGAGGCGGGCTAGGTTGAGAGAAGTCTGGTGGAGCAACTGGCATAGTGAAACCTTTCTCTCACTTAGTTTGCGTAAGCTATTTTTGACTTCTATGAATCTTGATCCCTGAGTCGTGTCATCTCCCTCTCATGGACTTGTAAAGGTCACTACCCCACTCGGTCTTGTGCCTACTTGGGATTCTACGTTAAGGGATAAAATGGGTCTTACTTACTCTCTCCTACTAAAAATGACCACCGCTAGGGCGGATGCTCTAGAATGGAAACTCGGGAGCTTAGTGGGTCATGTTTCTTCTTTTGTAAGTGTCAAAGTGGAGGTCATCAAAATCTCGGACAACGATTAGTTGGTTTGGTATTTTGGTTAGATGTAATGGTTTTTTCGGCGTGAGTTTTGTTGTCTTACTCTCTTTTGTAACTTGATTGTTTAAGTTTGTGTTGTATTATAATATCCTTCCATGTTTTTAAGGGTGGGGCCCCATCAACCCTCTAGTTCATAGCTTTGGTTAAAAAGTGTTTAAAAATAAAAACAACATTTTAAAAATATAGGCATGCAAATTTTAAATTACTTTCTTATCTTTATAAAGTATTGTAGATTTTTAAAAATGGGTCAAACATGTTTTCTAATTCTTGAGTTGCATGACAAATATTATTGTAGGTTTTGGATATGTTTTTGCATCTTTTGATAGTTTTTCAGACATTCCCTCAAGGTTTGCTCTCGTTTTTGGCCCACTTAACTTTGTGAGCCAAATCTTGTTCATACTTGCTCCCGATTTTCTAGTGTTATTTTCAAAGTGCTTATTTTTATAGATATGTATACCAATGTGTCTAGTTTTACATATTTTATCTATCTAGTTTTTTACAATTTTTTCGGATGTCACCTAGAAATTTCATTCTTAAATCTATGATAACTTTCACATATGTGAGAATTTCTTTATGGAATATTTTTCAAACAACATATTTTTCTTAGAGGGATTTATTAGTGTGGTTATAATTTTGATTTTACATCATATACAACAAGTTTTGCTATTGTGTTGATTTTTACACTTAGCAAGGTTGTTGTCGTCGACAACAAGGTTGTTGTCGTGCGACAACAAGATTGATGTCGTGCGATAACAAGTTTGTTGTCGTGCGGCAACAACAAGTTTTTGTCGCATGACATCAAACTTATTTTTGCATGACAACAAATCTCTTATCGTGTGTCTACCCTCCTTTCATGCGACAACAACATCAGATTATCACATGTCAACAACCTCTTATCGTGTGTCAATAACTTCTGTCGTGCATCAACAACCTCTTGTCGTGCATCAACAACTTCCTTCTGTGTGTCAACAACCTCCTATCATGCGTCAATAACCCGCCTGTAAGTTCACAAAGACTTGGTATGTTGGTACCTCGATAAGCTAGTAATAAGTTACTAGTATACTACTCGAAAATTACCTAGGTTTATATAGGAGTAGTTTTCATGGTAGCAAAGCCTTCGACCCCTAACAATAATTATATTGGAAATTTTAGGTAACATGACACCGACACATTGCTCCAAAAAATGCCATTTCAAATTTTCCTAAAGTGGAATTTTTGCCACTAAAAATCCTGCTCCTTTCTTCTTTGTTTCTCTGTCTTCTTGTTCTGTTTCGTGGTTCTTGTGTTCACTTCTTATTCTTGTTCCCTTCGCACTCGATTCCTTCTTTTTCTTCTCCTTGTCTTACGCATCTTTCTGTTTTTGTTTAGCCTTCTCCTTTTCTTCCTTTTATTTCCTTTTCTCTTCTTCCATCTCCTTCTTCTTCTTTTCTTTGTGTTTAGCTTTTTCCATGACATTCTTTTGTTCTTCCTCTTCTCTTCTTTTTCTTTTCTTTTCGTCTTCTTTGTTACTTTTCCATCTTAACTCCACCTGCCTTCCTATTCTTTTCTTCCATTTCCTTTTTCCTTATTTCTTCCTCCCAGGTTTTCTTCTTTTGTTTGTCCTCCTCTATTTTCTCTCCTTCTCTTTTTGTCGCTTCCTAGTTGTTACCTCCTTAGTTTCTTTTATATTCTGCTCTTCTTTTATTTGTTCCTCATATGTTTCCCTTGGCTCTTGCTTAGGTTTGTATTGCTCTATAGGTTTATTGGCTTCCTCTTCTTCTTTTTTTCTTATTTTTTAATAAGCCTAATTAATTTTTCTACCTCTTCCATGTGATTTTGGTCCTCAACGGTCTTCTTCTTCTTTTGTTTTAATTATATAATTTCTTGTTGAAGAGATAACAATATGTTTGCCTCTTCCATATATACTTGTTCTTGGTTTGCCTTTACTAATTCATGGGGAGGAGATGAATGATATCCCTACTACCAAATAAAATTTTTCCATGTAATGAATGATAGCGTTTGCTATAGCCATTTGTTCCATACCTATACTCACCTCATATTGTTGTGCCACTTGAGAAATACCACCGTAGTTAAGCATATCTTGTAGTATCCACAAACAAGTTTGGATAGTTGTGTCTCTTCCTAAGGTTTAGATTCTTTTGAAAATTGCAGTCCCGATTTCTCTCGTGGTAATGTTGGCGGTGAAAGTGGGTAAGAGTGGGTTCTCTCTTCTTCAAATTTAGAAATTTTCTCTATTTCTTGTGAGTCTTCTTCTTCTTCTTCACTATCCTTTGTTTCTTTCATTTTCTCTTTGATGCCATTGTCTTTTGGCGTTTGGTAGCTGGGCCTAAAGAAATATTCCTCTGTTTGGCCTTCTTTTGTATGTTTTGAGTCTTGTTTTGCTTGTTTCTACTTTGCCATATTATTCCGTGTATTTGTTCCTATATTCTTCCCAGGTTTTTTCAATTATTTTATTGATATTTGGTGGTGTTGCTTTCAGGGTCCACATGAAGATTATTATTGCTTCTATGGATGTAGCCACCAACTCATATGAAGCTTCATAGGGTAGCAGAGGTATATGTGATCCTAATTTGTTGCCAATATATTTCACATGTTTTAATGTGTTTCTAAGGATCTCCTTCACTGTGTATTCGGTATGACCGCATAATAACCCTCATTTTTAAGAATCTTATTTTTAATAGTGTGGTTAAAGAGTTCTAATGAGAAATATTGATTTTATGTGTTTCCCACCATCCCACATTGTTTATTATTAGGGTATCATCTAGGGCCTACATCCTTGCTTTCTCATTAGGGAAGATTCTTTCTATTTGTTCCAGATAACCTTCTAAATCTCTAAATCTTGAGTATTTTGGTAGAGTTTGGTGGGATACTCCATGACTTGATCAGTAAACTCTTTTGATTGGTTTATTTTCTGGTTCTCCACTGGTGGAATAGTATTTTTCGTCGTCTTCTTCGAGATTTTCTCGTGTGGGCCAAAAATTATCATTTACAAGGTCCACAAAATTGAGCTCATCATTATCTAAGGTGATCACATGGGGTGGTACTCTCTTGCATAGTGTAACTTTATTACTTTGCACCTCGGGAACCCATGTACCCATGCTTGACAATATTGTTTGAAATCTTGTTTGTGGACTCACTTTTACTTTGAAATCTCCTTCTTGAATTTGCTTCAAATTCTCTATCAATATTAGTGAATCGATTTAGATCATTTACCCCTTGAATGTCATTGAAATCTTCTTCTTCGGTGTCATGCCCAGGATTTACGTAGACCATACGACACTCATTCCCAGTGTGTAATGGTACATGGACACAAATTTCATCACTATAAAGTAACCTCTTCTTCTTCGAGTTTAAGGTATCGTTCTGCGATCGACAAACCATTCTAGGGCCAAAATGGCATTGTATGTGGGTTTAAAAGCAACATTTTAGACAACTTCAAAATTTACCATATTTTTTATTCCCATGAAGTTGACTCCTACATTCTTGATGCTCGGCTAGTTTTTTTAATGAGTCATTTGCCAACTTGATGAAATATCTGGCGGGTTCTAAGGGAGGTCTCCCTAACTTCTCCCAAGTAGTTTTAGACATCATGTTTACATCCGCGCCAAGATCTAGAAGCACTTTTGTAATTGTAGTGTTGAATATATCGACGTCTAAGTATATGGTGGACTTCCGCACCATGTTCGTTGTGTCATGAAAATATTTTTATTTTTCTTATTATGTCTAGCCTCAATTCTTTAAACATGGAAGTTTTTATCTTATTTATTCCAATATTTGCTAAATCGCTTGACTTGTCTACAAGAGCCGCATTTGATGGTTAGCCTTGTTATCTCCTTTAGAGTAATGATTTCATCCTCCATGAAACAATTTTTCTCGGTTTTGTCTTGAGATTGTGCCTTATTAATGACTACCCTGCTTTTCTATACTTCTTTGTCATGAAGATCTGGTCCGATTTCCTTAAAGTCACATTCTTCACTATTAGAGGAATCTTGTTTCTATAGGTAATATGATAATCTTCTTCTTCCATGGTGCATGTTCTTTCCTAGTTGCACTTCTAGTTGTTAATGCAGCTCTATACTTTGGCTCTTCATGATATTTATTTGGTTTGGTAGATTTTCTTTTAAAGTAATTTTATTTGGCTTCTTCCTTCCTCTTTTCCTTATCTGATTTACTTCGTGAGCTAGATATCTTCTCGATTGTTCTCTCCTATTTATTCATTGTCCCAGTGATCTTAGTTAAGTGTTGTACATTTTTTCTGAGCATCCCTCCCAAGGGATCCTGTCTTCGTTCCCCCATTACGGTAAAATTGAGAAGCTTTGGGACAACTAAATGAGTCATGTCCTCATTCATGGAAGAATCCGCAAGGGTCAGGTTCTGTATAATTTCTGGCTAGATGTTCATCTTGTCCACATTTGTAATAGTGCATCGGTCTTTTGTCTTAGTAATCAACCCCTGAATTATTTTGATTATCCATTCCTTGGTATCCTTGATATCCTCTTCCTCCATAATGGTTATTATAACCACCTATGAATCCTACTCGATAACCTCCCTAATATCCTCCACCATTGTATCCTTGATAGTTAGGATTATAATTATTGCCTTGGTAACCGCCTCCAAAGTGAGGTTGTCCTCCTTGATAGCTTAGATATTGTGGAGTAGTAATGGTTGGATGTGAGGTTTGTGGAGTTGTAATTATAGGTGTTGGTTGTTGTGGAGGTGGGGGTCAGTCTGTATTTTGTCTTGCTGCCATAATCCTTCAAGTATTATATTCTTTTAACTCTTTAAGTGCGTCAACTTAAAGACATGTATGGTGGTAATGGTTGTAGGATCCAAAACCATGTAGTACATCAATTGGTTGGTATGGGGAGTTACTTCTAATAAGGGGAAAGTATCTAGGGTGTGTTGATCCCATAATATGTATATTTCACACCAAGTTCTGTTTGTAGGAGATATGGTATTGGAGGAAGCTATTTTTGATGAATTTTGTTTGATAGCCACAAATCTCTTTGATTTTTATAAGTAAGGACATCAATTTTACTTTGTCCTTCGACACTACACTCTGGACACCAAATATTAGGTTTGACTGTGTTCCTTGGTGGTGAGATATTTCGAGATCTTATTTTCTCTGAATTTCTTGTTGGAATTTTAATTTTTCTAGTTCTAATTGGACTCTTTCCAATTCTATTTTAAGTGAATTCTCTCCTTCTCTTCTCCAAGGTTGTGCTTTTAATGTAATGGCCATTTCTATTGCATCTGAGAGAGTTTGGAATGGTTTTCCACCTAATGATGCTCGGATGTACGATAGAAGTCTGAAGTGAACCATTCGATACGTTGTTTGTTCGTAATTGGTTCTTCCAATTTTCTGGTAACCTTTTTAAATATGTGGCTAAATTCTTTGAATGTTTCATCTTCTTTACGAACAAGTTATCTCATTTTGCTAACACCTTGAAAGGGTGATTCTAGGATATGGGAATCTATCTTAAATTCCTTCAATTACATCCCAATATTTGGCTCCTTGTGCGTTTGTTTTCATATGCCAGGTGTAGGGTATCTTCTCTCAAAGTGCCTATAAAATCATATAATTTTGCTATGTTTTCCATTATGTTGTTTCTCTTCCAATATGAATCTAAAATGAATAAGTGTTCCTCAACATCTTTGGTGTCTTTTCCAAATCTTGGTAACTTAATATTATGAGCCATCTTTCTTACTCGGTGGGTATTTGGCGGGATTGAGTAATTGGTTGTTGTTTAGAGGTTTTTACCTTCTTAGATTGATTATGAAATTTTTCCCAAGTGCCTTTCCTTCCTTTGTCTTTGGATAACTTAATATCAAAATATAGATCTCCCAATAGTTCTCTAAAATCTCTTACAATCTCTTCTCACTTCTTGCTCTCTTCATGTAATTGTTGATATCTTTCCATCAAACTTTCTCCTTTTATAATTTCATGTTAGGTATGTGAAGTGACACATAAAAATGATGATTGATCCTGGAGGGTCATCTCCTTCGGGCTAGTGTGGTGGTTGGGGGATGCATCTTTTATTAACGATTCTTCATAATTATCTTTTTAACAAATAAATCTCTACCTTTAACATTTCTTAATTTATAATTGTTTTCAAATCCTTCGTCACTTCTTCTTTTCTTATTTTGTTTTTCCTTCTCTTTCTCTTGTTTCTCTGAATTATCTTTCTCTTTGTCTTCCTCCTCTATTATTTTTATTATATGTCCAAACTCTTGAATCAATTTTTTCATACTAGTAACCTCTTCTTCCCCTTCACCTTTTTCCTTAATCAATAATGGAGTTTTTTTTTCTTTATTTCCTCCCATTCTATTGTACATATTATTTCTTTGATTCTTGGTCTTAATCCTCCTACTAATTCATGTAAATATGTTACTAGCATAGTTTGCCTTGATAATGCTTGTTGTATTGGACCATTTAAAATATTTTGTACCATGGGGAACTGTGGCGTGACCAAAACTTGTTAGTCTCACTTGATGCGGGAATTATAGCGAGATTACCAGTGTCCGCCTCCGTTTCGGAGTTGCTAATTCTTTGGCCTCCACACGAAGTGGGTTTTCTTTCTTTCCTACTTTCTAAATTTTGTTCAATTTCTCTTTTCTTTCATTTAAATTTTTCGCCCTTTCCTCCCTTGCTAACCTTTGTTTTTCCATCTTTTTCACTCCTTATTTTCTACAAATACTATCTTGGCTTTCTCTTTTGATCTCCTCATCATGATTATTCTTTCTCTTTTAGTCAATAGTTCTCTTAATACTGGCTAATCCTCTTTATTGTCAATTATGTAATTTGTTTTTTTATTTTTCTTCATGTCCTCCTATTTTTGTTGTCTCAAACATCACCCCATTAATTTTGATTAGTTACGTCTCTTGGATGGCCCCCTTCACGTACGCCATCTCGCGATGCTGTCCCCCTTAAAGGAAATTTTCTGTGCTCTAATTAATCCTTTCTCTACTAGTAAAATCTTGATTAAGAATGAGATTTTGTAAGAAACATGTCTCTTGCTCCACTTAAAACTTCACCTTTCTTGTAATCAAAGTTGGTCCAACCTTGTATGGCCCAAGTAATTATGTATCAATCCAATGTGGTCTCAAACTAATAATCAATTGTTATGGGCCGGGGTTCATCAAAATTTATGAGTATGTTATCTTGAGTCCACTTAAAATGTTTTCTTAGATATAACTATATCCACTATGTTCTTTTTGCGTGCGCTAATATGCGGGGCCACATAAATGTAGAAATTGAGAGAAAAACTCCTCTTAGTATTCTCTAAGTACCTCTGCTTCAATTTATTTATATGATGCTTTGGGTCTCTTTGCTTCTCCTTTTACAAATATGTTGATCTGATTCTCCCACCAATATTCAATTTCTATTAATGTTGATTACCAATACACTGGGTGGTGAAATTTTTCCAGGACATCCAAATAACAAAAGGAACCCTGGTCTCGGACACTAAATGTTGACCTTAAGCCTTGACAACATAGTGCGAGGGTTAAGAAGTTTGCCCTTTTGTTAAGGATGTATAAGGAAAGTGTAACTGAATCTAAATGGTGAAAATAAAGAATGTAAAATCATATAACAACATTGCTCCAAACATTAGTCTTAAAATCTCTCTGTTCTATATGTATTGTACATTATGTGTCTAAGGAACACACATATATCTCAACTCTCGAGATACGAAATATCTTATCTTACGTAGTACAAATATCTTGATTCATGTGGCACACTATATACAATGGATTAAGTATAATAGATATATCTCTTACAAAAGAATCCAAAAGACACTTCTTTTGGTCATGCCTTTAATCAAACTTATATCTTATTCCGTTTCTATCTTTTGTTTGATATGTGGCTTTGTGTCACCTTACACGGATTTCTCCTATGTACCATGGATTCCTCCTATGTACCACAAATTCATCTGTTCCTCGTGGATTTCTTCGGTCTCTCGGCGGTTTTCCTCTTTTGTCCACATATTTATACAATCTTAGGCAACTTTCTTCCTTGATCTACGGTTCATCCCAAAACTTGATGAAGAACCCTATCAACATTGGGCTTATATTTTTCAATAATGGCGTGGCCCTTGGGTTTAGTGGAAAGTGTCAAAGTAATATTTTGAGATTCATATACTTATCTTTCGTCTTCTCTCACTAGATTCTCAAAGTAAGGAAAACATTGAAGCAAAACTACATCAAAGCTTCATAGAATGATTTTCCCTCCTCTCTCTTCACATTCTAAAAATGGAGAAGTCATTGAAACACATGGGTTATTCATAGTTTAATCCTTCATCCTCTCTATTATCTCTCCTATGGTATAACACTCGAGGATTGATCACCCCTAAGCCTCTAATATCTCCAAAGTAAATTCCAACTCTCCAAGGCACACCAATAATGGGAGTTCATCTGCTCACAAAACAAACATGTGTATTTTTTTCCATGTATTGCATCACCATTGTGTACTTTTTGCAATGTTCTAGGTTATAATACAACATATCTATTTTGAGTTTAAGTTTGGTTTTTATCATAGACATTGAATACACTCTATATTGCAGGTGTCATCATAGAGCTCTACTAACACCGACACATCACAAAGTCCCTTCAAGTAAAGGCATAATGTGTGTGCATGTTGAAGTATGTTTTTCCTTTAAGAATATAATTTTCAATTACACACTTAAAGGGGGAAGTAAACACTAAAATCTTGTAACTTGTCCTTGTGTAATGCCAAGTTTGACCTTGTATCCTTTTTAAGACAAAATTCTCACATTTAGAATCCAATATCCTCCTCACTCTAGTCATTTTAATTTTTTCATATCTTCACACTATGCTTTGTCGTCAATTTTGGAAATAGTATTCTATTAAAGAAACATAAAACATTTGACATTCATATCACAAATTTTAGTTTTGATGTTTCTCTCTCTCTCGTCCGAAACGATATGGAAGGGTCGAAATGCGGGGTTTGGTCTTGAAACGACTGTAAGGTCACACCTATTCTTAATCACCAATCGTTTTCAAGTCTAAATCATTTTTGGGTCATTTCATCTTCCTAGGGTTGGCCTTATCATAATATCTCGCCTATAAAAGACTATATAAGCAAGTAATTATCACCTTATAATTCACTCGACATTATTACAAACTATTATTGAAAATTCATTCAAAAGCACTCAAAGGGTTCCTAAAATAGCTGAAAATAATCTAAAACAATCCCTATTACTAGTATTTAAAACTCAACTAGGCCGGAGAGTTTAGCTTTATCCATTTAGTAACATGCAAAGATCATAGAGCCATTTCTGGCAGGGAATAAATTCACTCCAAGAATTGCACAAGGGTTTTAATCAATGCGAGGGTTAGGTCACATGGTTGAGGCACACTATAACTCACTACTACCATGGTGTATACATTTGATACTTTGCATAATTAACATGATATCTTGGTGTCAAGAGACACAATGGAACTTGTAGGGGGTTGGTTTTTTATACACACTTGCACAAGAACTTACGAGAACTACATAAGGCTTGATTTTCATAATGAGCATATGTAGTGCATCCACTAGGAGTGGTTCAAACACTGAGAGTCTGAATGTATAGGGTGGTATAACCTCAAACACACACAGACACATATTTTTCTCCTTTTGTTTTCTACTTTATTTTAGAAACATATGAGGTTATGCGAGAAAGAGTGACACACAATGAGCACCATTTATAGAAAATTAAAGCACATGGAAAGTTTTTGAACATTTTTTTCTTGGTTTAAAACCATATAGTCTTTGTCCTAGACTATACTGGTTCCTTCCTAAGTCATACAATTTTTGTACAATCCTACACCTTTGCATTCCCTATTTCATTGGAAAATCTACATCTTTAAATCTTCTAGTTTTGTTGCCCTACACACCTAGATCATTCTGGAATCATTCTAAGCAACCAATTCTCTCTCCTATCATGTTTTAAGCAAGTTATTTATTGTTTATCAATCATTTAGTTCATTTCAAGTTTGAATGCATTATTTTGGTCATGTATAATTGATGTTGGAAGTTAATTAGATCAAAATATTCTACATGTTTGTAGCCCCTATACCCTTCTTAGTTGTTGTCTGATAACCCCAAAAAAATTAATTAGGGTGTAAATAAATTTGTCATTACATAGTTCCCTTTAGCACCAAAAGATGTTTGTAGTAACTTCTAAATATCTAGTATGATTAGATTGTCTACTTTAGTGCGTGTACCATCACCACATGTAGTGTTAATGTTTTTTCATCACTCTTATTATATATTTGGAGCTCTTACAATCTAAGTGGTCAACATATACTTTATAGTTGTTCTTCTAGTGACACTTTATATTTTATTTTATCTTGCCCAATTCAACATTATGGAGGAACATATATGGATATGTATGTGATTATATGTGCTTTGAGTTGTGATTTTGATGACTATGTGCTTCTAATTTGTGATTCAATTGTCATTTCCATACCTTCAAGCATATACGTTTTGATATAGTGATGATTTCGCTACACGTATACCTTTGAGTTTTGATGTTATGGTGTAATTATGCACTACTTTTAGTCAACATTTCCATGAACATATCTATTGCTTCTTGTTGGTGTGATTGTTGTATAACTTTGACTTGTCTCTAGTCACTATTTGATGTAGTATGTTGTTTTTACTTATTATACATGGGTACCTAATACATGGCCTAGTTTTCGGGACCCATATATGAGGTTTTTCTTGCTTACTTTATCTAAGTTGATCTTAAGGGGGTTTGTGGGAGGGGAGTTGCTGGTTCATACATCACCTTTCTTCTTGTAAGATTACTTAGGCTATTATAACTTACTTTATCCTCTTTTTACGGAGTACATGTTAAGGAGGGAGACTATTATATTTAGTTTCCATACACCCTTGTATGATTTAAAGATGTACTTCTAATATTATTTGCAATTTAATATGTGGATAATTCACATATTAGTGCGTGATTATTCACACCTATTAATATGCAAGAGTACCAATTAAGCTATTTATTTTTTCTATTAATAGTTTTTTCTAAGACTTTATTTGTAAGCCACTACTCTCCACCTATAACCGTATCCTCTTAGCTTTTATTTATAAGAGCATAAATCTAGTATGCGAAGAATCATTTGTAGAAGAGAGATTCATTATAAATTTTCTTTAAGGATGGCCATTGGCCATCCCTCACATTTGAGATTCATATTATGGTATTCATTCTAACTTGATCATCTTTGTGTTTATATTACTTTTATGTTTCACGTGTATATACATGCGATTGTGGGCTATAGTCTTAAGGTTTTTACATAAACAAAGAACATGTCTATAAATTATAATACATCATAGTTTGTAAGTATTTTAATATTAATGTTAAGGTTTCCTAATGCGTTCAAAATATCTCAAATAATCTAATAAATGCAAAGTCTCACTTAACACTATATTCTTAGGTAGTATATAACCACAACAATATATACTACCTAAGAAAATAGTTAACACTATTTTTAGGGCTTATTTAATCTAAATAGATAATCAAATTAAAATATATAGGTTCCAAATAAGGAGAAGAGAAAAACCATGCCTAGTTAAAAGAGGGTAGGTCATGCAAAAAGCACTCCCTCATGCCACTATTTTTGCTCATCTCTTTTTCTTTGCCAGGAAAAACTTAGCCTCACAACATCGGGAAGAGAGGGTGAGTCTAAAATAGGTCCTAAATAGTTTCCTAAAACTCAACCACGCCATATTTCCTCAACATTTTATTGGTAAGTTTAGAACTTCCATAATCTACTCAATGTCATAAATAAGGTCAACCTTACATATGATTTAAAGTGTCACTCACACAATTAAAGTATTTAGATCCATCCTCCACTAGATAAGCATGAATTCACTTTACTTTCAGAGATATTATCTCCTCACTCTCGGGATCTATATTTAATATTTCCTCCTTGATCATATTCCAACAAAGTGGTCTTCATCTTATATCATCTATTTCCACTTAGCCTAAAAATCGGATATGTATGTCAAGTGACGATCCAACCAACCAATGATCAATCCTCTCAAAAAGTGGTAAACAACCCAATGGTTGGTTGATCACCAACCTTATAAGCATATGTGATAGATATGCTCTTCCATCTCAAGTTTTTACCTCACAAGTAACTTTATCATAGATCTATATTTAATCTTTCCTCTTTAATATTCCAAGAGATATCTTCATCTTATATTATCTATTTTAGGTAGGTTCATATTCTTTTATCTCAAGACTGAGATAAATAATATAAATATCACTTATATTATTCTCCATCTTTGTGTGCTGCTATAATACGATCTTGGATTATATCCCCCAAAAAATTATGCACTTTCAATTAATTTCTAACATACAACTACTTAAGAATTTTCTTATGCATTTGTTTGATTCAAAACTTTTGACCTTCTTTTGTTGTGGTACGAGGCTCTCATTTCAATACAAGTTGGAAGGATGTAGATGACGATAGTAGCGTTTGGATTCAAACTTGTCAAATACATTTACATGAAAGTTTCCAAGGCATTTTCAATGAACCCATTTTGTGTAGATCCTATAGCCCTTGCCATCCACTAGCTTGCATTCCTTTTAAGAAAATTTCAAATGATCTGTGTATCCTATGTAGGATTCCTTGTTTGTATACACAACTGTTAGGAATTCCTATCATTCATTAGTGGCAATTTAAAGGCTTTGAGTGAGAATAAAAATTAAAGGGAGGTGGTCACTTATAACTACAAATGAAAAGAAAAACTTATTTATATCCACATACCATGTTTCCAATTTTCTTCTTGAGTTCAAGTTGACAAGAATACGATTCAGTCTAAGTTCAAACTTTTGATAAAATTTGGCGTGCACTGTGTCACAGTCTATATATAATTTTTTTATTTTAATATTATATTAATCATGTTTATTTATTATTTCCACGATTCTTTTTATTCCTTGAATTAAAATTATTCGTAAATCCTTGTCTACCTCAAATTTCATTTCACGACCACATTTATCATTTAAACATTATTTCTTAGAAGATATATTTCTATGCACTTGTATGAACAATAAGTTATGAAAACATCAATACTTAACTATTAAAAGAATAATGTCGATAGAGGGAAAGGTTGGGGCCCTTATCTTGTACTTTTCACAACCATGCTAAATCTATATCTTCACTTGGGCTCCAAACTCCACCTTAGGGCGGGGTATTATGATTTTCAATTGACCTCTACAATTTAATAAAGGGATACTTATCGATGATCAAACAAACACCACTCACCAATGGTCATTTCCAACTACCTTTCAAAATAATGATATGTATCATTTACATCATAACTCATTACTCGAGACGAGATAACATTCTTCATGTCATTAAGTAATCGCTTAATTACTTTTATTATCAATATCATTCCATTATTCTTGTATAAAACTTATTTATGAAAGTAAATTTTATGTACATTCTAAAATAAGACAAATTATGTGTCAAAAAGCCTTCAAGAATTTGTGGACTATGACTCTAAGAGACATTCATTGACTCACATACGAAGGGGTGCAAACACACTTAAAAGAAAATAACGATCCAAAATCCCTAAGGGAGAAACACTAGATAAGAAGAGACATTACATCTCTTTCCCCTTATAAGAGCATTGTCCTTGATGTGACGACTCTAGCCCAAAAAAATCGAAAGGAATAAATGGGAGGAGGGAAGGTAAGGGTTAGTAATGCAATGATGCGAGTGGACCTCGTCACTAAAGTGCAAAGCCACTTGGGAGCATAGAAGAATTAAATATCTCAAAATATTCATTTTATGTGAAGGTTGGCGGTTATCTATAATTTCTCCGAGAAGTTACTTTGTAGTAGCCAACCACTTCATAATAGGTTTTAGTAATGTAATTCTTAAGAATGCACATAAATTTTTAGGGAATTCCTAATTCCAAGGGCCATTTATGTGATTTTCCTCTTAAAATTTTCGGGAAGAACATGGCTAATTTCACTTTCCAACCATTTTACATATATTTCTATTATTACTACCACATCCATCACTTATTTTAAGTATTCAATAGGGTTAGAATTTTTACACTCCATGCTTTCATTTAGGAATGACATGTGATCTGCTACCATTTTAGAGAAATCGTATACAATTTGGTGGTCCAAACAATAACTTAATCCTTTAATTTACGAACACGACTAAATTACCAACAAGAATTCCTTAACTAGTCTCATAAGAGAGAGACACACACATTCTTGAGATAAGGAGTTCACTTTAATGAGAATAATTTAGTGTTAATTCAATCATAACATTACACTATTATAAGCACACTTCTCAACAATGATCATCAATGACCACATAATTTCTAACATACTTAGATACTTCGATTATTTTTTCTCATGATCATCATGGGTACTAGAAAAACACATGTATTATCACCAATGAACAACATATAACTTGGAAACAACGTGTAAAACACATTTACATGAACATAAACACATTCACATGGGCAAGGTCCATTTGACACACTATGCAATCCTCTAGATTAAAAAGGGGGTAGAATTACCCCATGAAAACTACCAAAATTTCATAAGAATGAATATCTATTTTTATACACACCATCTTACCCGCTATTCATGTTTCAATTTGTTTGTACACCACCTTATCCCCACACACCGTCATTCGGATATCAATTTGTTTATACATTATCTTATCCCTCCACTCATATAATAATTTTTCATACACTTATCTCCCCATTCACATATTAATTTGTTTGTATGAATCCTTATCCCTCCATCTTGTATCATAATTTACACAGTGTTGGTGAAATATTTTATTGAGGAAAAAATGGGATTTTTAACACTTGCGGGACTAAGACCCTCTACGAATGAATGTGACACTCCAAATTATTGAAAATTGGAAATTATATACACTAATTCTAGCCTTAAGGGTGGTCAAATACCAAGGAATTCTCATAAAGACCCTAGTTTTAAGCTCGCATGAATAGATTAGAGATGAGAGAATGTGTAAGTAGGAGGGTAAAGAAGTGCATGAAAAATAGGGGAACAATAGGAGGGGAGTTATGTACATGAGAGAAATGTAGATTTCATTAACCAATAACTTAGAATAGTTTTCCATCTCAATTGGAAGAAATAGGAAAACATATGTAATCAAATAAGGAACATGAAACAATAACACAAATTGACACAAAGTTCAACCAATGATTCTCATTTCATTTAGTAGGTACAAATCCCTCACTTCCTTACAAAATCTACAATATGTTCAACTGAGTATCAAGAGAGAAAATGGAGGAAAATATTATGGATAAATGGAAGAATACAACATGTTAGGGAGACTAAATAACAATCCTTTACAATGGATAAGCCATTCAAATATATATCCCTTTTACATGTCTTTTCACATTCCCGTGTAAAATTTCATATTTTTATTAAAAAAGATGTTTTTCCTTATTTTGAGAAAATTCCTTTTACAATGAAAGAATATGAAGTCACTTAAGATGAAATTGGAAAAAGAACACCCCCAATGAAGAAATAGAAACTCTAAGTGACTTAAGTCACTTTTACAAAAGTTAGAGAAAGAAAAGAAGAGAGAGAAGATGTATTCAAGTGAAGGTGATCCAGGATGGAATTTTGATCTTCCATCACCGTGGAGATGAATGTTGTAACCAAATGGGATCTTCCTCGGCTATTTCCCTAATCATAATGAGTATTTTCTTGGACTCAGAAATAATGCTCCACATATTATCCATAATGATCATCTTTGGTCATGCCTCAGAAGTTATCTTTCAACTCTTTGTCTCTATAAACAATGGTGAATATCTTAGAGCACATAAATCATCTCATGTTCACAAACACAATCTCTTACCTCCTGCTCAAGTGTTATGAAATATCATAAATGGCTTTTCTTTGAAGGTCTTCAATAATGTTTTTGAATGAATGTGGTCACTACAAATGAAATACTCAACCAAGCCAAGAAATAATGGATTAAACTGAAATCTATAGGAAAAATTAAGTGATGATCCAAATTTGAGACCGTTGTAGTCAATGGAAAAATGCAAAAGAGTTTACGGTCACAAAGAGACAAAACTGATTATTTTAATGGAGTTTGGATGCAAAAAAAATTTGATAATAACAAATGGAATAATCCACGTCATAAATCAAGATAGGAATCAAATTATAGGAATGTTGGAGAGGGAGCATCACCAAAAGTTCAAGAAATTTGGCCCGTGGAATCTCTTGGAATGTGCGAGAATGGTTTTGGCTAACTAGGGTAAAAATTAGCTTTTCCAACTAAAAATTCTTCGTGGGATTAAAAATAATCTAGTATGTGGTAGTATACAAGGCTATGATCAAATGCAATTTGTTTATACTAGGATCACTTGGTCAAAATTTGGTGGATTTTTGCCCATGGAATCAATGAGAATGAGAAAAAATGTTTCTTGATGATTAAACTAAAATGGAACTATGGGGGCCTAATTTAGTTTAATCTAAATGCTATGTAAAGCAGTAAATAATTGCTAAATAAATAAAGTAAATGACCTAAAGAAATAAGTAAATGAAATATGAAACTCTAATGTGCAAAGAAGGGTTGGAAAGATCTTAGCTGATTCGACAATTGTTCGGGACTGTGTTGTAGAATAAAATAGATGAACAAAATGCGAAACAACCATGCGGGAGCTCCGAAAATATAGATCCAAGATATCTAGCTAGACCAGGGTGCTGGAGAGAGAGATGAGGGTGCACAGGGCACCTGTCTAAGATCTGGGCACCTTGGTCTATGCGGAAGTCCAAAACCAAACTCACAGGGTCGCTTAAGTGATGTGAAGCCTTCGTTGTTTATCATGTCGATCTCGCTAGTCCGAGATGTATGTCACCGTAATTAGTGACGAAGGAGAGACCTGAAAAACCACAAGCCAAACATCAAAACCCTAAAAAAGAAAGATGCATATGAAGGGCATCGTGTCCTCAATGACCATAATGGTGGACTTACTAACTGAGCACTTTGCACTACATTTCAGACCTAAATGTAGTTCTAGGTGTGTGTGTGTGTGTGTGTGCAAATTGTGCCCTAGGTGCTCTTGTGCTAGTCACACTTTGTGAAGTAGTGAGCAATAACTAGATGTAGAAATGTAAATAAATTGTGGATGGAATAAAATAAACTCCCCTTTATGTAGTGTGATGTAGGATGAACCAACCTTATCCCTTGTGATGGAGCTAGATGGATGCAAATGGAGCCTTTGATGGATGCAACCTTAGGTGGTGATAGTAGTGCCTAGTGCTTGGTCCCTCATTATGGTCTCATAACTTTATATTTATATGGTTCTCTTGATCTAATTTCATAATTAACCCCAAGAGGTAGACCACCAAAAAGATAGAAAGCTCAAACGGATAGAAAGTGCCCAAAATATGGAGATAAAGTAGGAAAAAGATTAGGGCGCCCGATTGGGACAGGGCACACAGGGTGCACCAAGATTAGCCCGAGTGCCATAGTCGGGGTAAAATAAAGTAAAATGACAATTTTTTTGGGAAAGTATGTGCAGGAGGTTGGTGGTGATGACAAAAAGAAAAGTAAAATGGTTAAAGGACACAGGTTAATTAGTATTTTCTTCACTCACAAACCATACGACTAGTAGTATGAGACCAAGACCGAATAATACCCAAAGTGCATGATTTTGTGTCTATATTTTCCCCCACTTTATGTTGGTGAGCGGAACACTTGGTAACATAAAGTATATAGAGATGCATACTTGATTTCCATGTAGAGTGATGTAGAAAGCATGTCAAAGGACTAGACAAAGTGTGGAGTGACAAAATGATGGAGCCTAGCGACTAAAGATGCAAAAGAGAAAAAAGTGATGAGTTTGAACCTAGGGCATGTTAGAAGCACAATGATTGAGAGGGGGTGAATCAGTCCTACAATAAATTTATTTTCATTTACCAAAACATACATTCATCCATTAGATTGTTTATACAACATCCATGATCATGTGTGCTTATTAAGATATGCAAAATCAACCACAAGAGAAAGAAAGTAAAGTACTCAACACAAGAACACCATATGTAAGTGGGAAACCCTCATGGGGAAGAAAAACCACTGAAAATATTCTTATATTACTCAAATAAAATTAATTTAGTGAAGCACAAACTTCACAAGGAACACCAACCCCTAGTTTAGTAGAGCACCAACCCTACAAGGAACACCAACCCCTAATTTAGTGAAGCACCAACTCCATAAGGAGGATACAACCCCCTAAGGATGATTAAGCACCAACTCAGCCACCTGAAGATGTTTTATCTCTAATAATGTTGCTACCACAAGTGATGGAGAACACAAATTCACTCTCACAAACCCTAGGTTTTCAACCTTACTCCTTCTCCTTCTTTTTTCACTTGTCTTGCCTCTAATATCTTTATCTCATGATATCATATCTTCCTCAACCTTAAAATTATGCACACATACCTGAAAATAACACTCCTCTAGGTCGCACTACCCCCAAGAGCACTAGTTCAAAAATGAACTTAACAAACACTTAAATATATTTCTCTTCCTTCCAAACCAAAAGAGGTCAGTACCTCATGATAATTTCAACCCATACATATCTATAAAATTCATAAATTTTAATTACAACATTTACATATGACCTAAATAGGTCGGCTGCTAAAATCCTCCATACATGCGCCAAAAATGGCTCAAAACCCCAAGGGCACAATCTTAAAAATGCCCTTACATCAAAACCATACTTATTCATGACCCATAACCCATCATGCATGATTAAAATAACATTTAACATCCATATATGGTCGCAATTTAGCTCAACCAATCAAATTATTTCATTTAATGGGCCCAATTCACTTTGCAAATCTCAAAACAGCTTGTTTTCTACACCTTTTAACACCTTGGAAACATCATTTGATCACCAAATATATTGTATTGATCCAAAACATTCCATGTGACAACTCAATGGAAATTTAGGAACTTGTATCACACTCTAAGCAAGTTATAATCCTTTAATAAACCTCATTCTCGGACCACAACTACTTTTGCCTTTACAAAATCAACCTACCAAAAAAACTATTTCCAAAGATAAGCTCATAAAATTATTTATACATGAATTAAAGACCAAAAATGGATTAATTGGATGAAAAATTAATCCCTCTTCACATTACAAGTGATAGGAATCATCACCCAATCCATCTCATGCTTCAAACAACATCAAACTTGCACCAAAACAGATGTTGTCTTGAACTACCAAAAATATTCTTGCTCAAAGAATGACCTAGAAACCATATAAAATTACCTCATCATGAGGAAATACATATATAAATATAAATATATTTGAATATAATTTCTAACATAACTTGAATCATCTCAAAACTCTACATGTAGCTCAAGTTATGCTCATTTTACTAGACCCTACTATTTGAGATCCCAAAACTTCCCTTTGACCAATCAACTTGTTTGGAACTCAAAAACTATTAACTTGTATTAAATTTCTCTATAACCTCCATGTACATCAATAAAAACTCCCAAAATCATGCACCATCAATTTTTCATGCTACTCCTTTGGACCATCTTATCCTAAAACCTTCTTCTCTAGAAACTACTATTTTTAGGTGGGGCCCACTCATCACCATGACCTCAACCATACATTTATATAAATAATAAGGATTCCTATACAAAATCCAATCATCAATTTTGATTAACCAATCAAAACGGGTCGAAATACTTCATTCTTTGCAAACTACTCCTAGCTAGGGTTTAACTAGGGTTTTAGACCTCTTTACCTTCTTAACATTCGTTCATAAAAACATGACAATCAACTGACCTCATTATTTTTTGAAACCTTATAAACTCACCATATAATCTTACCTGAAATCTAAAATGTCCCATGCAAATCAAACTATTCACAACGAGCATCAAAAGATCAACTTTGAGCTGGAATTTGACTTGATTTTCACCTTGTCTCACAAAATCAGTCATATCTTACAAAATTCACATCATGGAACCTAATTTTTTTTTGAGAGCACTATGACTCATCCTTATAACATCTCCAATCATCATAATGTTAATTCCATAGTTCAATATCTCCATTCACTATGACTTACCTATGCTTACATGCCAGATCCTCACTATAGAAGCTAGGTTCAACTAAAATAATGTAATAACTGAACAAGAAACCTCTAAAAATGACCCAAAAATACCTTATATGCCATGATATACTTGGATAAAATCTTCCATGAGCTGATATAGCTCTAAAACACTCTCTCACACCTCCAAGCTACCATACACTCTCCCATGAGCACACAGAACCAAGAGAATCACATGTACCTACACTATGTCACGATGTGAGTGATCAATCACCCTCAAAACATGCTAGCCAACATGTAAAAATTCTTCCCAAGCAATTAATAAGTTCACACTACCAAGCTACACCTCCTAGGCACTTGTATAGGCTTACAAGAGCAAACACACCTCATTGAATCTCACTATAACAACTGATATACATTTGAACCAGTATGTTATCATCAATAACATCATCATACAACATTCAATTTTTCATTAATGTGGTTTTTCATCAATGAAAACACCTATTAGGACACCATGCCAATAGGGCATAAACACGTGTGTAGTTGTCGACGTGTGTACCATCATATTAGTATGAGGTGTGTCTTTGCCACGTAATGTTGTTGTTGTTGACCCCATTGTTTTTGTTTTTGATTACTTTCTTGTCATATAGATGGAATTGAAAAGGATAAGAAGATCAAGTAGTCAAACAAGCATGTATATGTGTAAAAACCACATGTATATAATAAAAATACTGAAATAGAAGTATGAAAAATGCAAAAGGAACATATACACCTAATGCAGATGAGAGAAAAGGTTGTAGAAGAGGATATCCTGTGATCGCAAGTTTTTGGGTGATCTCACGCCACCATGGCCAAATAAGTGTAGGGAGAAAGTTACATTATTCTCCAACCTATAATCTGTTTCCCGAGAGTGTATAAAGAGATATCTCGTACTTACCTAGTTTTTTGGGTGATCCGACGCCGCTGGCCAAAGTAGTGTAGGGAGGAAAGTCCAATGTTACTCCATCCTGTAACGGCTCCCCAAAATTCTAAGGACAATTTTCCCTATAAAATCTGTTGTGTATGGAGTTCGTAGACCGGTGGTCTTAACTCATTCATTATGTAACCCATTGTGTCATGGATGATAACTGAAAGCTGAACTCTACTAGTACCATGTGTAAAACCAAATGATTCCCCCTCTTTGGGGGTGCATGTGATGTCACGGATAGGAGAATGCATCCCCAAAAGAGGAATGACGCATAAACTGAAACTCTTCCCTATAAGGGGAAGGGAATGTGCTTGGTAAAGACCAAGGCACACACAAACAAGTGGCTAGGAAACAAGTGTTAGTACAAGAAAGCATGCATGTAGAAAACAAGTGTAATCCAAACAAACAATGTGTAAGCTAGAACATAAACACATAATTTAAACAACCAAGAAGACAATGTGGGCCACACAAAGTGGGTTACAAACATGGGACACCCTCACGATATCACAAGACAATCAAGGCTGCAGTGGACACAAACAAACAAGTGTGCACACAAAACAAAGCGCATAACCCGCAAACATGAAAAATAAATAGCAGACAATATAAAAAACAAGTATGGAAACACGTATCCTTTTAAAACAAAGGTTTCACATGAAGCACCCATTAACATGATAGAAATATAAAGTGTATGTTAAATTGTGTATAAACCAAAGTAGTGTGCTATGAACAAAAATGAAACAATAACATCTATAGCGTACGAATGTGGATGCCCCCAGGAGGTAGTATGTCAAGTTTCCATGCTACATGTAGAATCTCTGTATCTGCGATCATAACTAGAAAGAAAGTGAATGCGCATGTGTGTATGGTAAAGATAATGACATACAAGATATCTATCTAGCATGTCTAGTAAAGTGAACATATAGTAAAAGTGACCAAGATATGCAACATGTTATGGATGGATAGAATTAAATGGAATGTAAAATGGATGATAGGAGCCATGTACCCCCTGAGTGAATGGAGTTGTATGCAATGAGGTTCATTTGGTTTGCCCCCTCAATAGTCAAGAATGAACCGTAAATGAGAGTGCATCATCAAAAAATGGTCGAAGTGTGTGTTGTCTCTAACACGTTGTGATGAATGTGTATGTGTAGTGGTGATGATATGTGACCTAGAGATGAATGTGTGATAATGCAACCTAAAGCATAAATCATGTTGATATGAATAGAGGCAGTGGTGATGTAGCCTTAAGCGTATACCACTACAAGATGAAGGAGTAGGTGACTATTTAGCCTATAATGTATACCACTAACCTAGTAATGTCACGTGATAGATGGTTTAATGATGAACGTGTGAGCATGATAAGGCCCATTTTATTTGTAAATCCTCGGTAGTCGAGTATTCACCAAGGAACTAGAGTGCATCATAGGGTAATGAGTGAAACACATAGAAGATGTAGGATGTATGATGATGATAGCCGACCATGTGATGTGTAAGATGTGTGATGTGCAATGTACAATGCAAGATGTGTAGGTAGACTAATAGCATGAAGTGCGCCCTATGTAGTATGTAGGATGAGTAGTATATGATGTTATACTTGTAAACAATAGGAGTGTGACACATATGTGATGAATACTAGTATGATGTGTAGAATGTGTAGATGCACAAATGTCAAAACATGAATGATGTAGAGTAACTTGAAGATGTACTATGAAAAATGCGAGATGTATTGTAAAATGTGTGAAGAGATGCAATGTGTAGTACCTATTGTGCAATGTGTGGGGTTCATGTGTAGTATGCCCTCAACAGTCAAGTGTGAACCAAAGCACAAGAGTGTGTCATTGGGTAATGACGATGATAGTGTGAGTGTGATGAATGAGTGTAATGAGCGGATGTTGGATTGTTATGTGATGAAGATGTAAGACACATGTTTGTTGTTTAGAAGAGGGAGGGGGATGATAAACGCGTCATGCCCCCAAAGTATGTAAGTGATGGAGATTTAGTCAAAAGATACTAAGTGGATCAATGTAAGGAGTAGTTTCTTTACAAAAGTGATTGACGCCGATTTGCGAGGACTGGATATGGTCCTTAAATTGCAAGAATCAAAAGATCTCACTTGAAGTGTGTTTGTCTTGTGTAACGAGTGGTTGCTTGTTGATCACAGATGACTTGAGAGGTGGAGGATTTGCATTGATCTTTAGAGTGGGTTGCTTAGTTTGGATTGGTAATATTGTAGGTGACTTAGTAGGAGGAAGTGTTAGACTAATTTGGAGAGGTGGTTGCTTGAATTGAGTAGATTTCATAGGTGGTGCTTGAATGACAGAAGAAGGAACATTAGAAGTGATGGTGTGATGCTCATTAGACATAGAAAATCAGATTTAGGAACCCACTGAGATGTAGCATTTGTAGATGGGCATGCAACAAAATGTTGTGTAGTGAATGAGATAAATCCTTGATGCTCAAGATGTTTGATTCTTCATTGTAAAGTGTAGAAATCATTGTCATTATGTCCATTGATTTGATGATAATGGCAATATGGATGACCCTAATATTTTTCTAGCCGATAAGGAGGATAGTAATGAGTAGGCGGTAAAGTGATCAATTGACGATTAAGGAGCTCAATAAGAATGTCATGTTGCTTAGTATTGTGATCAAGGGTGAGAGGCTCTGGTAATGGTATGACTTGAGGCTCACTAATATGAGCACATGTAGTAGATATAGAATGAAGATGAGATGTAGAAGGAGAACAAACATGAGCTTGAGAAGCGTCCTTAAGATGTTGGATTTCAGATTTGAGAGATGTAATCATGGATTCCATAGCCTTAAATTTTTCTTGAAACAAAGAATGTAAAGCTTGAATTGAGTCCAACATAGATTGATTAGATGGAGGATCACAAAGACTAGGGTCGTCAAATAAATGATAAAAAATAGGGATTATTTCATGTGGTGGGGTATCTTTAGGAAGATACATGGTGTCTAGGGATTTTTCATAAAACATGGTAATTGGGATGCATCTTAAGTAAATCAGACAAAGAAATTTGACCCGTGATAGAGGAAAAATGAGGATCCTAAGTGTGAAGATCGAGTACAAGTTCACCAAAGTGATTAAACTAAAATGGAAATATGGGGCCTAATTTATTTTAATCTAAATGCTATGCAAAGTAGTAAATAACAACTAAATAAATAAAGTAAATGACCTAAAAAACTAAGTAAATGAAATATGAAAAGAAGGGTTAGAAAGAGCTTAGTTGATTCGATGGTTATTCGGGACTGTGTCACAAAATAAACTGGATGAATAGAATGTAGAAATGACCATGTAGGAGCTCTAGAAAATATAGATCCAAGGTACATGCAGGCTGGATTGGGGAGCTTAGAGAGGGATGAGGGCTCTGGGCACCTGGTCTAAGATCTAGGTGTCTTGGTTAGTGCGGGAGGTCCAAAACCAAATTCACGGGGTTCTTCAAGTGATACAAAGCCTTCACTACATATCACGTCGATGTCATTGTACTAGAGCTATACATCGCTGGTAATTAGTGATGAAGGAAAGACCTACAAAAGACCAAGCCAAACATAAAAACCCTAAAAATAAAGATGTATATGAAGGGGTTAGACTGTCCTTAGTGGCCATAATGGTGGACTTACTAATTGAGCACCGCACTACATTTCAAACCAAAATGTAGTTCTAGGTGTGTGTGTGTGTGTGTGTACAAATTGTGCCCTAGGTGCTCTTGTGCTAGCGCACTTTTTGAAGTAACGAGCAATAACTAGATGTAGAAATGTAAATAAATGGTGGATGGAATAAAATGAAATTTCCTCCTATGTAATGTGATCTTTGATGAACCAACCTCGTCCCTTATGATGGAGTTGGATGAATGCAAATGGATCCTTTGATGGATGCAACCTTAGGTTATGATAGTAGTGCCCAGTGCTTGGTCCCTCATTATGGTCACATAACTTTATATTTACATGGTTCTCTTGACCTAATTTCGTAATTAACCCCGAAGAGGCAGACCACCAAAAAAGATAGAAATATCAAATAGCTAGAAAGTGCCCAAAATATGGAGATAAAGTAGGAAAAGGATCAGGGCACCTCGAATGGGACCAGGGCACTTGGGGCACCCGATCTTGGCTCGAACACCCCGATCAGGGTAGAATAATGCGAGAATGAAAAAAGAAACCTGGGAAAGTATGTGCGAGAGGTTGGCGGTGTGACGAGAAGAAAAGTAAAATGGCCAAAGGATATGGGTTAATTAGTACTTTCTTCACTCAAAAACCATATGAATAGTAGTATGAGACCAAGACTAAAGAATACCAAAACTGCGTGATTTTGTGTCTACACTTGACAACCCAGGGCATGTAGTTGGTTTTCATTGATTTTTAGAGAAAAATGATGAGCAATTTTCCAAGTTGTGCTTTTGAAATTATTTTTATAGTAGGAGAGGTACCTTACTTAATTTTGAAAATGCTTTTGGGAGGGGAAACAAGTTAAATGCAAAGGCATATAACCTTAAGTGCAATTTATGAGGATGTTGGGAACATATGAGTACAAGAGCACACTTTATGAGGTGCATGGGAATAAATTCAAGTGAAAAAGTACATTTTTCATGGTAGGAAAGAACAAGGAAGTGAAAAAGCGTATATCCAATAGAAAATTAGAAAAATGACTAGTGCAAAAGCACACTTTATGGTGTTCTCAAGAACATACAAGTGCAAAATGTGCAATCCCAACTTCAAATTAAAACATGGAAAGTGAAAAAGACCAAAAAAGCACACGAGAAAGGAAACTTAAGCAAAAAATTGCACCTCCAACTATAATTTAGAACAAGGAATGTGCAAAAGTGAACTTCATGAGTGGTTCACTGACAAGGAGTTCAAAAGTGCACTTAATAGTGAAGTTCCTCCACCAATAAGAAATGAGAGTTTATGGGGGTATTATATATGATTTTGATTGGAAATAAGCCAAAAATAAATTACCACAATTCTAAAGAGATGCAAGTGCTTGTATTTTGAGTTTTAGGTGAAAACCTATAAATGACCATAAAGAGGCAACAAATTGTTTTTGGCTATCATGAAATATTGGAATGATTAGGATCAAAACCAATGATGGGATCATGTGGGGACTAAATGATATTTCATTTGACTTGTTGTAGAGGATTATAAATCCATCCGAAATTACTTTAACAATCCTCTGTACAAGATCACTTCTTTATTAGGACCAAAACACCCTAAGGCTTGGACAATTTTTAATCCCGAACATATCCAATGCTCCCATAATCTTAATTTAAGTATACCAGATTGTCAAGTAGGGTCTTAGAAATTTCCCACAACTACACAAAAACACACTTGAAATCACACACGGTTGATTACAGTTAACACTCCCAAGGGGAAAAATCTACAATGTAGGCCAAATTTCTCAAAAGAAGACGTTTTTAGGGTTGTCGAACAAAATGACTACCAACATTTTGTATGCCAACACACAATATAATACATGAAGAACTAAAATTTTTTAACCAAAGAAAATGGAAGTTTTGAAATCTAAGGAGTGAAGTTGAGATAAAATGTAGCCCAAGTAGCCACCATAATCCTAGTGAAATTAGAAAATCACAAGAAATTTAACTAAATTCAAAAATATTAAATTTTTCAAGCAATGGAGATGAATAAAAATCAATTTCTCAAAATTTATTAAAAGAGATCAAGAAAGTGGCTAAGTAGCCTTGTCAATCTAATATAATAAAATGAATTATTGTTGGTTCCAAAATCAAAACAAAATAAGCGACAATTTTAAATTACTACACAATATGTTCATGATGTCCATGCCACCACAATATCCAATAGGTAAAGTTAATAAAATATCCCAAAGGTAATAATAAATCCAATAGTCATCCTTGATGACAATTTGAAGATCAAGAAAATGCTTCCATAAGGCTCAACATATAATGCCCATCACAAGATTACCTCATGTATAACTAGTAAATGGGGATCAAAGGAACATGTCATCCATAATTTGGCCATTATGTAAGGAGCGTACCAAGGTGCACACACATACAACATGTATTGATATAAAAGGGCATTATGCTTGTAAAGGGAAAGTAGATTTTTAACTTACATAAATCCCCACTTCCTAGCCTATAACTCGATCTAAGAAAGTATGGACAATGCTCACAACTCCTTCAAACCCGCACATGCATCTTACACTCTACTTGTAGGATTAATGATGTAGTGTCACACAATGCAAAAGAAAAACAAAATCTAATGAATTGATTACACAACAATTTTTACAAAGTGCACGGGGTTCAATACAAAAATGGGTGGTATGACAATACAAGTGCATCCATAATCACCACAAGTATAGATTTTTATACAATTGAAATGACATTAAAAATAATAACACATATATCTCATTTATATAATCACACACATTTATTTAAATGCAAGTTGTCTTGAAGGTTCCACAACTTAAATATCAGTTCTAATACCATATATCATACTCATAATTTTCAACCCAAATTCCAAGTAAAAACCTATGAGGCGTTTTTTGAAGGACATATCCTAATTCATTATAGATAAACATTAAAGAGATACAATTATCAAATTTTGTTAGAGGTTCTTATGTAAGTACAAGTAACCTTTTTTTTGATGAGAGATATTTATAAGACCATTTTATTAAGGACCACATTTAATACATAACCAAAACAAGAAGATAAATAAAATTATATCGATATTTAGTTTGAACCTATAATTAGCTCTCATTAATCCCTAATGATTAAATGCTACCAACACAAATATCATAAACATTCTTATATTGGTTGCTAAGGTTAAACTTGCTTTAACCCTCAAATAGTTTTAAATTAATCCCATAATAGGAATCATCACAAGAAGATAACAACCATTTTGACAAAAAATATTATATTTTGATTTTAGTGATTCACCATTTACAAACACGATCTTATAATACTACTCTTTACATCCCAATCTCTCACACAAGGTATTTAGAATAAATTTACATGATTGGACACCACATACCGACCCCCTAGGGTACATTATACATGGGCATAAACAAATTTCCAACTCATAAGTATTTCATTACAAGATTGAGTATATGGTCACTATTCGAGAAATAATTATGCACACACTGACAAGTGAAACTAAAACAACAACGACCAACAATTTCTTAATCATGAGTACATTACTATATTTTTAAACACTCGTTTTACATTCAACATCAAGTTTTAATTCAATAACTTATTAAACTAGGTAACAAATTCATATGTTCTTTGTTATGATCCTCATGTGTGGATTTCACTAATTCCTTGAGGTTTTGGTGTAACGGTTCGTTACATTTGGTATCAGAGCAACCACCCATGTTCAAATCCCGCTTGGTTGGTTACGTCGTGTAGCCGGGGCTGTGGGGCACCTAAACATCGGTGAAGCGGGGCTCGTATGTATGGGAGTGTGGGCGCAAACCCAACCCGAGTCGGGATCTATGGAAGTGTGGTGGGATGTTATGATCCTCATGTGTGGATTTCACTAATGCCTTGAGGTTTTGGTGTAACGGTTCATTACATTCTTTAGAAAGCATGCATTTCTTTTTCCCAATCTCAAAGAAAGTACAAGGTAATCATAAATTCAACAACAACACCCCTTTTTCTTGTAGATATTCCCAAATGTCAACATGTATTTTCAATATTCAAGTACTAAAATGTTATCATTTTCCTAAAAAGTCTATTCATCTAAGCATTATTCACATTCTTAGGTTTTAAAAAACAAAACCTCATTTTCCTTTCACAAAGATAAATACAATTTATAAGTACAATTATAGATGTGTGTAGTACTCTAAGTCTATACCAATGGTGTTTGAAATCATCCTTGGCATTTGTATATGCACATTTCCATCTATGCACTTAATTTACTTATTCATGCACACTTGTCACCCAATTTATCACTTATTGGCCATTAAGTCACACTTATACTCATCCTTGACCAGACAAAAACCCATTTTCCAAATATAGAGCACATTTTCATACATATAGCCACCTTCTTCGACTTAAAGAATTCAATTTTCATCCTCATAGAGAAAATTCTCCAATGATGGGAAAAAATGGTCAATAGTTTTGTCCTAATGCCAATGGTTTTATACTCCACAATCTTAACAATCACGTTTTTTAATTCAAAAGTTATTCCGGATGGCTTAGTGTCACTTGAGTGTAAAAACCTTTCTCGATAGTCACATATAAAATCACACTTACCCCATCCATTCAAATGGACTCTTCTCTCATATAATTGGGGTTATCTAGGAAATCACAACAATGCATCCAATTGCTAAATTACTCTTTCAAGTACATCAACTACCACTAAGTCTACTTACATCCTATACGACTACCCTAAACTATTTTTATATGTTATATCATACACCAAAGAATTGCCAAGTGTTAGAGGTCATGTTGGGGCATTCATCTCCAAACATGTCACTATTGGGCATTATGCACCCATTCATTAGTCGGACAATTACATCAATTTAAGCCTTCTTTGGAATATTGTTATGCAAGAAGATCTTAACTCAATAAGGGGTTGAGGAATCTTAAAGATTATATACTAACCCATTTTTAGGTCATCAAACAAAGGAGAGAGTGAGTTAGGGTTTGGAGAAGAAGAATCCTTAAGAGCCGCATAATTACGATTGTGAAATTTTAAACATAGGAAAAAAAGCTAAAGAAAAGAAGATATTTGTGCTAGAATTAGAATCCAATGAAACCCTACACAAGAAAAAAGCACCCAAAGAGAATAGATCCACATGGGTCGATTCTTCCTCCCTTTAGTTTCAACCTCCTATGTTTTTAGGATAGCTCGATAATGATCAACATATCCTGTTTATACACTTTTAGATTATTATCACTTTGTATCATCCAAATTTGGGTGAATATGTTTTAAAATCTAAACTTTGACTTCTAAATATAAATTTATAGAGTTTTTATAAATTATACAACTACAATCAATGAATTTAGGATACGTGATTTATTGTCATTATTGTATTTTTATTTTGAATTGATGTTGATACATTAATAATATTCTTAATTAGTAAACCCCTAGTTTTGATATTACATTTTGGTGAACTTGCTTATTTTAAATCACACACATCACATGAATTTTTACATCAAATCTAATCTATATTATCATATTGATTTTAGGGTTTCTTAAAACCCTAAATTTATTTTAGATCATTTACATTATCTAAAATGGTTGATATTAAGACATCATCCTCTATAGCCTTGTTTGGAGGAAAAATTCATGATGATGCCATAATGAGGGAATGAACACAATTCATAAGGGATAATCATACTCAAGTACCTTATTTACTATATGATTCCAAAATATAAAAGGATTTTTTCGATAAAGATAAAATAGGGGAAACTCAGGTGAACCCTCAATAATACAACCCCCAATCCATAGGTTCTTTTACCCCTTTAAGTGTTACTACTCAAGTGCTTACCCATGGTCCCTAAAGCTACTAAACATACACATCATATGGCTTTCATACTAGGACCTAATACATTACATATGCCTAATATGACTATTTTTACTATTTATATTTAAAAATTCAAGCATCATTGGTGTCACACATGATGCATCTTTAGTTACATCACATGTTACCTTTTTCAATTCAAATATTCCTCTAGACGAGGATGAAACATCTAGACCTGTATTCATTTTCCCCCATGTTGATTCATAACCAATTTAAAGTGTTATGGTAGACAAATGATCTAGTCATAACATTTACATGATTGCACTTCTTAAATCTATCTTCTATGATAAATGAGATCTCATAGGTATGAAAAACCATTAAAGTCTTTGATGAATAACAAAAATCCCATTTAGGGGCATTATTTTACCCATATAAGTTGAACTTAAGAGGATGACAACCTAGTTCCTTATAGCCAGTCCCTTTTAATAAAATAGTTTATATGCGACTTAGATGCCCTTAGATTTATGATATGCATGTCATTCCATCCACGAGACATCGATGATTGAATTTGATACACTACAAAATGGTGTTGATTGTTCCTAGTATACTATATGAGTACATCATTAATTATATTTCAACAATTTCTTTAGTTCATACTCATTAAATGGTGCCTTGATCTTTGAGACACTATAGTTCCATATATTATACTAATTTTAACTCATAGTCATAGACATATTATGTAACACTCTACAAGAGAGCATCAACATGAACACATAATGAATCTTAGTTATCCTCATATACATGCTATGTCATCTAGCTATCCACGACACATTGTAGTTCAAAATTTATCTTGCACGCATGACCCTTAGAGGACACGAGATACACTCTCATTCACAATGAGATCCTATAGTTAATACGAATTCTAGTGACTTGAGCATAGATCCACATTATACAACAAAGGATGATAGTAATAAGTATCAATTACACATGAATATACCCTCGATATAAGAGTTCATTATTGCATGCCTAGCTTTGGATCACCTATGAGATGTGTTAGTTGATATACAAATCTCCATATCAATGCTTTACTAAATAAATTGGCTTATGTTGCCATATAAAAGAGAAGGACAATTGTGGGTTCTTTTAATGAATAAAGTGGGTAAAATTCCTGATCTAAATCTATAACCTGCACATAAACACACTTAGAAAATGTTAGTTATTTTTGGTGGTTAGGGGACTTGCCTCGGTTATATCCCTAACCAATTAAGGGGATAAAAGATATTTTATTGAATAAAAATCACAAAACAATGCATGGAAACAAATGGTATACCTGACACAGTTACAAACCAATCGCGGGTGTGATTCACAAAAAAATGCACGGAGCTTACAGGCTAGTCACAGACACGATTGACATCTACGCTAAAATATTACCATAGACAAAAAATATATGCACTTGGGTACATTTCTAGGTCTTGAAGCATACTAATGTATACATGATTCCTAAGTGAGAAAATTAGTGGTTGAAAACTCCTTTTAGCCTTTTGGTTCCTTTATCTCTTACACTTTCTCTTTACATGTCTTACACCTCTCCCGACATTTGAGTGATTTATATTTTTATGGCCTCGAGACACTAGTGCCCGTTAGGCCAGAAGCACCCTAGTGCTCTTATCCCTCTCGAGGCTCCCTTGTCCCTTTCTTTCTTCATCTTACCCTTTTGGGTCCTTTTCTCTTATTGATCACCTTTTAACACTTTGGGTCAGCCTTTCAGTTTTCAATTACAAAATTCAAACAAGGGAATCATATATATACTTAGTTGTTTCTCTCAAATAAGCGGCCAAGCATCACAAACATTATTTATCACCACTTAAGCTTGCACAAAGGCACAAGAGCACTACAAGGTATACATATAGCGCATTCATACAAGGGACAAGGGCTGCGTTGATCTGCATACACATCATCATAGGAGGGAGTTCATTTATTTCATCACACACATATTGCATACTCGGTAAAAGTCTAGATCTAGCTCTCTATCATTGTGCAACTTACACAAGGGCAACCTGGGGCATGAATACACAAACAAATAACTACATGGAGTATGAGATGTATTGCAAGGCTCAGTTGTTACAGGTGTGATCGGAACCCTAACAATGAAGTCAGAGTGACAAAGAAAATATTGGAGTGAAGACCTTTCAATCCAAAAAGATCATAACCTGAGCACCTGAGAAAAAACATGCACCCATACTAGTCACTAGCACCCGGGGTGCTCATGTTCTCCTGTGAGAACTTCTATCTGGAACATTTCTGATTTCTCAAACTATCAACAAGCTCTATTGATATTGTTTCCAACCTACTCTAATAGACACACAGATCCTGGTCACTCACGAGATCACACAAAATCATCTAAGTCATTATCCCTCTCTTCTTTGTAGACACAAAATTATGCACATGTCATTACTTTACTATGCCATCACTATGTTCTATATGCATGAATCTTAAGTAAGAAAAGTACTCACTTGGTGACACTATCCTTTTTCCATCTACGTTATTTGATTGATTTCTTTTATGACTCTCTTCTACATCTCTCATTTATGTATCCACTTCTGATCAGGTCACAGGGATCCCTATTTTTGTCTTTTCACATCTATCATTATTGGTCTTAGAACACTAACGCCCACTATGGACACTAGCGCCCAGGCACTTGTGTCCATTCTGAGTGCTCATGTTCTCTTTGTTCTTTTTACAAATTTTTGATATTTGTGGTCGGCCTTGTTACTTTTCTTATCCTTATCTCGCATTCTTAGTCAACATTTGGTGTCACTAGTGTCAAAATTCAAGAAAGAGATTCATATATATACACAACATACTAATTATTATTCTTGTTAGAAATTCAAAAGGGGATATCATATCTATATACTACCACTATTATTTAAAGGGACTACATTTTGGGTTCTACACTACATAGTAAGTGAAGTGTTGAATTCCATATCACACATTTGAATCAAAGCTAGCTATATCCCTCTATATTGGCATCATTGGCATGAGGGAAAACCTAAGGACACTATTTCACACATAAGAACAAAGAATTGCATGGAGTTTGAGATGTAGTGCAATGCTCAGTACTAAGTTCACTCACTAGGTGACTTCCAGAGTCAGTCAAACTTCACATATTGCATATTTTATTCAAACCTAATGTATTTGTGAGTTCATGTAGATAGCTAGGGTTTTTTTGTAGGTTACACAGTGCGGCGGGACCCTAACAATGAAGTCAAAGAGAAAAAACATTAGAGTGAAGTCCTTTAGACCCGAGAAAGGATCGATCCTAAATATTCACACATTCACTAGCACCCATAATAGTCATTAGTGCTCAAGAACTCTTGTCCTCTTGTGGGCACTTCATCCAACACGCTTCGAGTCCCATAACTCTCTGTAAACCACTTGTGACTCCATTTCTAACTAGATCCAACATTATGACATTTGTAATCACTTCTAGATCACTTGAAATCAGATAAGTCATCATTCCTCTCTTGTGTGTTTAGGGTTTTATATTATCAAATGCTAATAGCTTGTATAATGTTATATTTTACCAGTTGAATGTCATTTGCTGCATTAGTTACTCTGAAATTAGATTCAATTTAATTTAGAGTAAATAATTTAGTGAACCCCTTCCTTACTCGAACTCCTTGCTCTAGGATCTAAATCCTTATGGCTAATAAAAGGTACCCATCCCCAGATCACCCTATGACTTTCATGAGTATGAAACAAATTATTTCCAACTCCTCTGAAGAATCTAAATTTTGTTCTTTCATGAAAAATCATGTATATGATCCACATGTTATCCAATAACTCCTTGCATTCCAAGAATCTACTGCTGATGATCTCCACAGTTCGATTCTTGCATCATTTCCCCCATACAATCACTTGACGAATATTCCTCACCACCCACTACTGACATGACCATTTCTCCAACCTCTCCTCCTTGTACTATAGTAAATGATAACACTAATGTAGATTCTTTGTATACTGATACTAGTCTTCATGAAATTCTTTCTTGTAAAAATATGGATGATAGTGAATCTGATTATGATAATGATAATGCACATGTTAATAATGATGTTTCTTCCATTAAGATTGTTGAATGTGAATCTACACCTCATCTCTCTTCTACTTCTAAAATTATTTCCAATGATGGTCATGTTGACACCAATGCTACTCTTAGTGCACCTCTTACTATTCCTAATGATCCTACACCAATTGACCCCTCACCTAGTACATCTATAGAGCTTCCACATTCATCTCCTTCTTTCACATCCTACCCCCTTCTCAAGCTCCTATGATCACTCATAATGGAAATATTCAACCCCTCAATGTGCCTCTCACTGCCTAAACCATTCCTTCACATGACATCATGTCCCTCATGCATGTTGTTGGTGATTTGCAAAACAAGGTCCACACCCTTAACTTAGAAAGAAAATCTTATTATGCTTCTGTTGACAATAATACCCTTCCCGAAAATCCAATCCCTAAGAAGATTCACAATTCTGTTTTCCCCAAGGGTTTCACTATGCCTACTTTCTCATGTTTTGATGGCACGAAAAATCCCTATTTGCATCTAAAATCTTTTCGATTAGCCATGGCTTCATATTCTAATGATAGGATATTATTAAAATATTTTCGTCATAGTCTTATAGATATCACTCTTCATGGTATATTCATTTACCTAGTGGATCTATTAGCACTTATTATGACATGGAGGATGCTTTCCTTAGATGTTTTATTTCTAATAATGGGCCTAAAGTTACATATGAATGTTTACCTTCTTTGCATCAAGGAAATAAAACCAATTTTAGATTACATTTTATGCTTTAATTCTTGCATGCACCATTTACTATTTCAGCCTATTGATCTAGAAATACAATATATCTTTTGTCATGGCTTAATTCCTCCATTAAAATAAAATTTATTATATGATACATGTGATTCATTTACTCTTCTTTGCTACACTGTTATTATTGAACTTAGAAAAAGACTTAATTACAAATCATGTTATAAACCTTCTTATACTTCTTCCATTACTCTCTTGCCTACTAAGTCCTCTACTCTCCCATATATTGAACCCCTTCATGGTCACCATATCCTCCTCCAAATCAACATCCGTGCCCTCCACCATGCATTAGAAATCCACTAGATCATCCCCACCTTCCACCTGTGAACCATTATACTTCTCACATGTTGCTAAACCACATGATGTCTTACATACTTTACTTGATAAGCGGATGATCTATTTACCTTCCAACCAACATCATCCCCCTCACCGGATGCACCACCATCATGACCACCCTTTTTATAATTTTCATTGCATTAATGGCCACCGTGATAATGATTATTATGATCTTCATGATAGACTCCAAAAATTAGAAGATAAGGGTGTCATTTCCTTCCACACCCGCTCTCATGATCATTCTCTCTTTCTCTCTCTCTCTTCTTCCACGTAGGTGAGCCTCTACAACTATTATCTTGTCTCATTCACCCCCTCCTAAGGTTATTATCCATCCACCTCCTAAGGTCATCATTCATCCACCTCCTCTAGCTATCCCGCCTCTTGCCACATCCTCTCACCCTACCCACATTGCTACTACACCTCATTGGCTTCCTAAGCAGCCCACTTCTACATTTCCCACCATCACACCTCCCATTGTTGGCACCATCTCCTCTGATATTCAATTTGGAACCTATAGACTCACTTTCGCTATTCCACATGATCCTAATATGCATTGTAGGCCTCTTCACCTATGGTAGATGATCCCCATATCTACCTCATTACTCGATGATGCACTCATGTTCTCAAGGTTCATACATGATTGTTGAGGGAATTATTACTTAAATGAACATTATTGTCAAGTTGGGGGATATCCATCCCCCCATCCTCATCACATTTAATTGTCTACATTGTTACACATCTCACTATCACATCATTACGTTATCATCCTACGTTCCTATTCAATTATCATGCCACATAACCATTTCTATTTATTTATTAGTCATTGTTACATTTCCTCACATATCTATCTCTATCTATTATATGATTTATTATCCATTTTTCATCTGCATGTTATTCTTATTCAATTCAAGCAATTAGTGTTTTAACATTATTTACGCATCATTAACAAGGTCAACACTAAGCATTTATCTATCACATTAACAATATATACAATGCACACAAAACCACCAATATATAAAATCACTACCTGTAACAAACCAATCATCACATGATACATAATAATCATCAATACCATATAAGAAATCAACACATTCATCTATATATATCTCAAATCCATAATCAAAGTTACAACAATACAATTGCTAGGGGAAATCCCCATGCCTCAATACATCCTATATGATACATCATATATCATCATCACTATCACTATCTACAACTACGGGAGCTCTAGAACTCGAAGCTTGGTGATAACCCTATGTCGGCAGATCTCGGGACATGTATCTCTCTAGGTGGCTTCGTAATATGGCATTCTCTTCCACCAGCTTGAATCATCCCCTGGAGCTCCACGTATCGTGCAAATATATCTGAACCAGGCCACCCCTCCCACCACTGTCTTGATCGCTTTGCCTTTGTGCTCCTCGTCACACTCACTCAATAATACCATACATGTGGCCACCACTATCACCACGGGATCAAATAAATGGGCATGCTCACCCACAATCGCATCCACCTGCTCTAACATCCCTCCACCCATAAGCACATCTAGGGGCATGTTCGATTCAATATACATATAGAGGTGTCCACGATCATGTCCATAAGCATCACTCTACAACACACAACAAACAACTCATATTAGCAATACACATCTTCGTATTCATCAACTAAATAAAAAAGTAAATAAATAAAAATAAATGATACATATGCTCTGCTCTCACACCACTCCTACATCATCTACATCAAGAGCGGGTGCATGACTTTGACTCCTCGAACTATTGCTCACCGCCATTTCTACAACTATTGGAAACAAAAACATCCATCGGTGTGTCACCCACCACTAACTATATGCGTCACTATACCCCACATCATTCATATGTATTGGCCCTATGGTGGGATTTGCCTCATCTGGACTCAGGAGCACTAGTTTTGCCCTTGTGGGGTCGACATCGAACTTGGTTTCCTCACTACTTTATTAAACTAAAACCATATATATGGCCTTGGGGGCACGTCTTGAGCCATACCAAACTATTGAGACACTTGGTCACCCTAGAACAACTACGATACTCCTAAAACTGATCCTCTAACCACATGATGTGCTTTGAATGATTTGTAACTCAACACCGTCCTCCGCCCATCCTCCATAATCTCTATACTGACCTCCATATAATGGCCCCAGGGCCCATCTGATCTATCATCGACCTATATGTGGTCATATCCATCCTCCTACTCTGGGTCCCCACCCACCTCACTGTAAATATCTTTGGCCGAGCCCACTTAGCCCGTGACCCACTAAGTGGCCTCACTATAGTTATATGCTCATACACCCATACATGTAATAGAGTGGTAGCTCCTACTCCACCACCATGGTCCTCCTGTGTGAACCAATACAAATCCCTATATAAATGGGCCAACACACATCGTGCCCATGCATATCTAGTACCATGATCCTCTATACTCGACAAATATCATGCATCTTATATAAAATCCCAACTCCACCACCCTCTATGGTCACTGATGAAGCTAGAAATACTAAAATGAATTTATGTAACTACGGAACCCCAAATCTCATAATCACATCAAGATTGATATATGTCTCGCCTAGACTCAATACCCTGTAAAATATACCACCATGCTACCCTCATTTGACCATGGAAATCCAATACGGCCATAACTTGTACCCTCTCTTCGACGATAGATAACCACAATATCCCATATATACATCCTCACATGTCACTATCATCTCTTTTATAGGTAACTAAAATGTGCAAGTATCTACATACCATGTCTCACATAAAGTTGTCAACAATGACACATTATGGGGTATCTTCCCCAATGTAGTGATGTGTTGTAAGTTGACATGGTCCAACATATCCCACTCATCATCAATCAATCCTAAACCAAGGAATGTGCTCAAGTGACGGCCCATACAAAACTCCCTCGAGTGTATATCTCTTTGCATAGCACAACCAAAGAACAAAAAAACCATATTAGCACGTAGACATAATTCAAAATCAATCACAACAACCTCAAATTACTAAAAATACACTAAATTCACAAAATAAGGCCAAAAACTCAGCCCCTTTTTGGACATTAGCGCCCAGGAGCTAGACACTAGCGCCCCATAACAAGTCACCAATGACAGGAACTGGGAACTAGTGTCCCGAATGACATAAACACCCTATCCACTCCTGTCTTGGTTAAAAATGTCAAATTTTAATTTTTTTCAATTTTTGTTAAAACTAATAAAAACAAGCGTATTTGACAAAAATTTCCAAATTTGATCATACATACGAGCTCCCCGATCATCTGTGTATCCATGACTTCTATCACCCTCTTGAATCTCATCCAAATAGCCTCATTGACACATGGCATCCTCGCAGCTTAGACCTCAAAATTACAACCACTCTCAGTTGAAATGAAGTTACTATTCACTTATTTCATATTAATATATAATAATTCAAATTTTTCTCTATGTTATAATCGTTATTCACTACCACTCTTATCACTAATAAAAACACACGGTTCAACTCATATTTTGAGCCTCGTTACTTAGTTTCTCTCCCTATTTGTGGAATCTAGATCACGGTCTCGTCTAACACCGTACTATACAATTCTAACCATTCCATCTTCAAATTCTAACACATGTACTAGTCAATACCTATGCATAATTTGTCAATACTACTACCTCTCCTATACTATCTCTCGGTTACTATTACAACCTTTCACAACCTTGCTTTCGGATCAGTTCTTATTTCTCCACACCTTGCCCTTTCACCAAAGGGGGCATAATAATTGGGATCATCTTATAATCCCTCTTAGGATACAACACAATCAATTGACACTCCTAATACGTTACTATCATTTTTTCTGATCTCATTCAAACATGGTTACATTTATTCTATACAACAATCAATACTTTTTGCATTTCAAATCTATTCCCCCAAATGACCTAATATGGGGAAAAAACCTCTTCTTGAGTAATCTTCAAATAAATCTTATTCAAATCAACTCCCAATATTCGAATCAATCAATATAATAATCACAATTACTATCGCTTCCAGATGACCTAACTTGGGAGCCTCATATATCACCATCACTTCTAGATGACCTAACTTAGGAACCATCCAACACTATTCAAATAAGGATAACCCATTAATGTAGGAGTGGAGGTAATGAGATGCCATTGCCTTTTACTGTGCTTCATTGGGATAAACAAGTTTCGATGAACAAAACAAGCAAAAATCCGGTCCTTATCTCATGCTGCAATGGTTGGACCTTTTGGGGAAGTGTCATTGAAGGAGAGAAAAACATACCTCTCTCCTAACACTCTTCCTATAGTGGAAGGATGCCCAAATCCTTAAATTATCAACAACTTAGGTTGGGAATTGATCACTCCCTACCTCTTCTATCACCTTTGGAAAAATTCAAAATCTCCAATATCATCACAACTATTTCTCTAATGTACTCCTTACAAAAAGTTTTTATCTTCTTCTATGCCATGTGGGTCAAAGCGTTGATCCATGGTTCACCACACTACACGTTTCTATATTCTACTCACACTCTGCAATATGGCTTCTTGAAACCTATATAGGTATGTTCCTTACTTCCTTTACACTACTTGAATTTCCTTCAAATAACATAAAGGGGGGAATGTAGACACAAAATTATGCACATATTATTACTTTACTATGTCATCAATATGTTGTTATATGCATGAATCTTAAGTAAGAAAAGTACTCACTGGTGACACTGTCCTTTGTCCATCTACATTCTTTGATTGATTTCTATTATGACTCTCTTCTACATCTCTCATTTTTGTATCCACTTCTCGGTCATCTCACGGGGATCCATGTCTGTCTCGTATTTTCACATCTATTGTTATTGATCTCTGGAAACTAAGTGCCCAAGCACTTGTGTCCATTCTAGGTGCTCTGTCCTATTTGTTCTTTTACAAATTTGTGGTTGGCCTTGTTACTTTTCTTATCCTTATCCCGCATTCTTAGTCGGCCTTTGGTGTCACTAGTGTCAAAATTCAAGCAAGAGATTCATATATATACACAACATACTAACTATTATTCTAGTTGGAAATTCAAAAGGGGCTATCATATCTACATACTACCACTACTATTCAAAGGGAATACATTTTGGGCTGCATACACTACATAGGAAGGGAAGTGTTGAATTCCATATCACACATTTGCATCAAAGCTATCTATAGCCTATTATCTTGGCATCATTGGCATGAGGGAAAACTTAAGGACACTATTTCACACATAAACACAAAGAACTACACGAAGTCTCGAGATATAATGCAACACTCAATACTAAGTTCACTCATCAGGTGACTGTTGGGGTCAATCTGACTTCACATATTGAATATTTTATTCAAACCTAATGTGTTTGTGAGCTTGTGTAGATAGTTAGGGTTTGTTTTGTAGGTTACAGGTGTGATCGAACCTAACAATGAAGTTAGAGTGATAAAGAAAACATTGGAGTGAAGACCTTGGACCCTTAAAAGGATCATATCATGAATATTCATGCAGTCATTAACACCCAAAACTATCACCGACACTCGTGCACTCCTTTCCTCTTGTGGGAACTTCTGTTTAACACAATTGAGCCCCTGAATTCTCTAGAAGCCATTGTGACACCATTTCTAGCTAGATCCAACATTTTGATAGTTGTAATTACTTCTAAATCACTCAAAATCAGCTAAGTCATCATTCCTCTCTTATGTGTTTAGGATTTTATATTATGGAATGCTCATTGCTTGTATATTGTTGTGTTTTACCAGTTGAATATAATTTTCTACATTAGTTACTCTGAAATTATATTTAATTCAATTTAGATTAAATCACTTACTTGCTTAGGATTTCACATCTATTGAATGCTTATTACTTGTGCATACTGTACATAATTATCAAAATACCATTCATTACAAAATAGTTACTCTGAAATAAATATTTAATTCCTAATTAGATTAAATCATTTGGTGAAACCCACTTCTCCTCGAACATTCTTATGATCTTCTTCCATGGCTGAGACTCATGCCCCCTTCTCGACAATGACCTTTATGACCTCAAGACTCATATTGCGAGAAAACTCTCAAGACCTAGATATCTTATTATTCACTTCTTGTAATGACGCAAAGCGGTTAGCTTGAGCTCAACAATGATACTTATGTTCCCATTGTGACACTTGCCCTTCTTCGCCCACATATACTATCCTCGTTTCTATGCCTACCCCAACAAATCACTTTACCCTCCCCACTACTTCTCACACATGACCTAAATCCTCTTCGAGATAGTCATGACCTTGCCTCATTATAAAATGAGTTAAAAACTCAAATTCGATAATTACAAAAAGCATCTTCATCCTACTCTCCATCTCTAGATTTCTCACTCTTCCTTCATAGCCCCTTTACACCTGCCATCTCCTCTTATCCATTGCCTCCTAACTTTGTCGCACCTAAGATTCCTACCTTGAATGCCCACGACGACCCTCGGGAACACCTTCATTCCTTTCTCACTTGCATGTCTCAACTATGCTTTGATGACCATACACTATTAGCAAAATTGTTCCCTTAAAGCTTACAAGATTATGCTATGTGATGGTTCTATGATCTACCTATCCATTTGGTAACATATTTTACATCTTTAGCTGATGCATTCCTTGCTCATTTTTCCATGAATATTGGCACTAAAATTTCCTATGCACAACTAGCTACAATTAAACAAGGATCCAATGAACACCTTGCATAATATGTTTTTTGGTATAAGAATAACCTTACCAAAATGACCAATGTTCTAGCTAATTCAAAATTACAAGACTTATTCATTTAGATCCTTTTTCCTTCACTCTAAGAGTGTGTTATTTTCAATACTATTCATTTTGATCAATTGTGTGACACGCTCAAATTACGTGAAAACAAACTACTATCTATGGAAAATCGAAGTATTATGACAATTCCTCCACTTCATCTTCCAACAAGTTTCAAGATAAATCTGCATTCAAACCATCTAATAAGCCTACCTGTAGAGACTTGTAGTTTTATCAAAGCACTATTATTCCTAATATTGTGCTAACTATCCCCCTCCTTGCAAATTGATGACACCTCGTTAATTAGGCTCCTCTAACTCATTGTTTACGACATTCTTTTGGTCATATTTCTCCTATAAACCAACTAATGGGGTTGATATAATCCTTTATTGGCTAAACCATCTTCTAATCCTCTTCTATACCACTTTTACTAGCTTCCTAGACTATCAATCCATTTCATTGGATTGATTAGACCTCTCAAAACCCTCTCAAAACCCTAATTCCTCTCTAAACAAGATTAACTAGCCTAACCTAGTTTAACTAGTCCTAAACCATGATTAACCTCTTCTAAACCTAATCAAATCTTACTTTGACTCACTAATCAACTTGTTGACTCCCTTTTAGTCCCACATGCACCAAAATTCCCCCACTTTCCCAAATGGAAAACTATAAATAGCCCACTACCCCTAGACCATTTCTAAGAACTCTCCTTCTTCCTAACATAAACTATAGCATTTTGCTTAGGGTTTAGAGCTTATTTTATTTGTTTATTGAGCTATTGCTTTGCCATTGCACTACACACACCAAGCATTGAGTAAATGGGAAGAACCATTGGCCTTGAAGCCATTAATGGTGAGCTCCCATTCTCATAATCACAAATTGATTGCTTAGAATCCTTACTAGGTTCATTTGTTAAAGCTTTCAAGAATAGGGGATTACGAAATACGTTAGGTTGCTTGTTTCTCGTAAATTTTAATGTATACAAAGTGACGAATCCTTGTTTATTTCTTATCTGATGGTCCACTTGACTAGTTTGTTAAAAGCCTTTAGGGTTTCTTTAGAGATTCTTACCCTATGTCCATGGCTTTTGCAACTTTCCATTGAACACACTACCAATTATAAAGTTACTATCAATGTTGTTTCTACACAAACCATGATTTAATTACAATCCATGAGGCACACTTTTACTAAGCTACCTTATGAACTTCAGCTCCTATTATCATAACTCATTCAAAGCAATCTGATTGCTTTACCTCCACCGCTTAATCTATATCCTTCTCGACCACATGGACGTAATTACGATGAGAAGGTACACTATGATTATCACCAGTGCAATGGGCATTCTAATGATCACTACTTTAAGCTCAAACATCTTATTCAAGATATTATTGACAACAATGCTATCGAGCTTCCTTAACCGCTCTACTTATAAACCGTCAACACTAATCAAAAGGTTAAAATGTTCAATGACCCATTACCAAATAATGAAAAATTGACTCTTGATTTCTCTACCAATCACCATATCATGCGACACCGCTCCTCATCGACACCACTTGATTTTCTCATTTCTACTGCTGACATGCCACCACCAGTTATTACATTCTTGGATCGTGACTACCATGCTACATTTTCCTCTAATTCATTGCATATCGTTGCTTCTATTGGTACTCATATAGTCAACAATACTATGGTCCATCATCGAACCCTTCCAATACATGCTCTAGGGCACTCGACTAGTTATCAAATTCCCAACCTCTCAAATCATGTTTCTAGTCCCCAATTCATACTTTGACATGTCATCCTTCCCATTAATTTTGGGTCCCTTATCATACTCACATTGTTCCTCATTACATCTAAAGTCAAGCGTTGTGACATGGTCTTAGGTCTCCCTTGGCTTCTGGCTACCTAAGCCATTCCTTCCATGCTCCACCCATGCCTTAACTTCATCCATAACAAGCAAGTTGTCACCATTAAATGTATTTCACCACACACACCATTACCTCACCACATCCTCCCTTCTACTTCAGCTCCAGTCATGACATCTAGTCCTCCAACACCTCTCAAACCTAAATCTATCTATGCACCTAGCTCTGCCATTCGTACACGACCTACATCATGACCCCGCCATTCTCGTCTGGTCAATTAGTCCACCTCATCGACTAAGTCCCCTACTTGGGTAGCCCATTCATCTAGGTGTTTTCCACCTCCTTCACTACACCGGTCTCCTTCATATACACATATTTACTCTTTTATACTTGGTCATAGACCATGGTCATATGCCTTCTCCTCCTTGGATACCATATAAGGGGCCCTCGCTCTTCACTATTATCGCTTAGCTTTCCATTACTCACATACTTGGGGGCATCACACTTTCTTCCCCCGCCATCACTACTTGTTGTCTCTATAGTCTACTAAAAATTCTCTACTACACTTCACGTTCTTCAGTACTTCATATAACTAGCATCTAATCAAAATCACATACTCTCCCTTCATTACTCGATGACACACTCTTGTTCTATGGTTCATACTTGACCGTTGAGGGTATAATTTCTCAATGAACCTCACTTGTCACATCTCGGTGGTTCTCTTTTGCTATTTCTAATGCTCACGTGCTTCACGACTACCTTTTTAAGCTTTGCCACATCTTTGGTACACATACTCTCCCTTCATTACCCGATGACACACTCTTGTTCTATGGTTCATAATTGACTATTGAGGGTGCAATTCCTAATCAAACCTCACATCACACACATCTTATTAGGGGAAACACAACACCCGATCATCTGCATACATATCAAAACACACTTTGTCACTTTCACAAAACATATGCACATATTGGTTGTCTTTACTCTTGTTTGCTTATATTATATACATGATGTACTTTGTTTCTTATGCTAGCTGGATTCTAAGTATGTCATCATCTTTTTCTATACACACATATGGGTCCACATGGTATTTTGAGGTGAATACAAGACTTTTATAGATTCTTACATGATGCATGATGCTCAACGTTGTTCTTTACCACGAGGTCCCACCGAGGCTCCTAAGGGAATCTACCTTTATTATTCTCCTACTCCACATCATAGGTCCTATAATTAGTCTTTACTAATTTTCACTACTCATCACTTATTTTTCACTAATCTATACATGATTTTACATACTATTTATCTTTCTAACATGCTAATGGGTGCTTCATGTGCAACATTTGCCTTCCAAGACTCTATACATCCATGGTTATCTATTACTTCTTGTTTTTTATTTTTTTTCCATTATTTATGGGCTATGCCCTATGTTATGCTTTCTCATTATTTTCTTATGGCTGCTTTGGCCTTGATTGTCTTGTGACATTGTGAATAATGTCCCATTTATGAAACCCAATTTTCGAGGTACCTATTGTCTTCATATTTTCTTGCTACATTGTTTTCTATTTCATGTTAGCTCCTTTACACTAGCACTTGTTTCTAGCCTACATTGTTTGCATGTGACTTGGTTTTTACCATGCACATCCCCTACCCTCTGCGGTATAACATACGATATGCATATCAAATTTAGGTCCTCTCATTTAGGCTACATGATCCTACCTTCATCACATACACCCCAAACAAGGGGGTAACTATTGGGTGAACAAATCAACCTTATAGTAACACGGAGTTCTAGAACGTAAACAACACAAGATAGGATTGGTAAAGGCACACAATTATAAAGTGGTCTAGAATGAGACTTGGATCACAAACACAAGAAAAAATTAAAACCCAAAGAGCTTGAGACATGAATGGTGGGCACTTGTGTCCCACCTAAGTGCTAGTGTCATGGGGAAAAATAAAACAGCTTTCTCGATTCAACACAATTTCTACTATTTTACAATATGGATTTATAGTATCAGACACTTGGCTTCAGCTATAGAATTCAATCAATTTAGTTAAAATTTGGTTACAATTTAGCTAAAATTCATTTATAATTCATCAAAATTTAGTTACAATTCGGTTACAATTTAATTACAATTCGGTTACAAATCGGGACGTGTCAATCTGTAGTGACACTTATCATTTGAGAAGCATCATGGAAGGAGAGAAAATAGACCTCTCTCCCCAACACTCTTCTCTTGGCATGAGATCACCCAAAGCACTCGTCCTTGGTGTGAGATCACCCAAAAAACTCATCCTTGGCATGAGATCACACAAAAAACATGCTCTTGACATGAGATTACCCATAAACCTCATCTTTGGCGGTAGGATGCTCAAATATATGGCTCAACTCCATCCGATAATATATCTAAGATAAACAAGACAAATTTCTATCTTATACTCTCTCATGCATCAGGTGCACTCTTTCCTTAGCTACTACTTTTACATATTTATACATACATTGCTATGATTTTTCATATACGTGACTTTGACTACTCTTTTGTTCTTCTTTTGACAGTCCATCCTTACAAGAAACAAGAAGCAACTCACATCAACAAGAATAAGATCAAACAAAGATGCTACTATGCATATGATTCACCCAAGGGTCTACCTCCTTTTCCTAGTTTTCACGCTTCACATTCCAAACACATCACACTTCACATGGCTACTTGTCTACTCAACGCACTATCAACTACACTACTCTTCAATTTACAAGGTACACATATTCTATCTAATTTATGCTATCGAGTGTTCACTCAACAACATAAATTGGGGACAAATATAAATACAAAATCTATGCACTTGGGTACATTTCTAGGTCCTAAAGCATATTAATGTATACATGATTCCTAAGTAAGAAAACTAGTGGTTGGAAACTCATTTTGGCCTTTTAGTTCCTTTATCTCTTGCGTACTTTACTTGAATTTACACATTTTATAGATTTTTTAGCACTTGATTGATTTATCTTTTGATGGCCTCGAACACTAGTGCCTAGTTATGATAGAATTGCCTAGGAGCTCCTATCTCTCTTGGGTGCCCTTGTCCATCTCTTTCTTCTTACCATTTTGGGTCCTTTTCACTTATTGATCACCTTTTAACACTTTGAGTCATCATTTCAGTTGCCAATTACAAAATTCAAACAAGGGAGTCATATATATACTTAGTTACTTCTCTCAAATAAGGGTCCAAACATAATAAACATTATCTATCACCACATAAGCTTCGCATAAATGCACAAGAGCACTACAAGGCATACATCTAGCACATTTAAAAAGGGACAAGGGATGTATTGACCTACATACACAACATACGAGGGAGTTCATTCTATTTCATCAAAAAGACACACACACATTATAAAGAACTACATGGAGTTTGAGATGTAGTGCGGTGCTCGGTCATTATAGGTGTCATCGAAAATCTAATAGTGAAGTCGAGTGACAAAGTGAATATTGGAGTAAAGACTTTTTATCCGAAAATATCAAAACCTCGAGTAGACACGAGGCACCTGCATTCAATCACTAGCACTTGGGGTGCTCTTATCCACCTATGGGAACTCTTGTCGACACATTTTTGATTTCTCAAACCCTTGGCGAGCTTTGTTGATACTATTTCCACTGCTCCAAAGAAACACACAATCCTGGTCACTCACGGATCACACAGAATCAACTAAGTCATTATAGATCTCTTACTTTCTTAGGATTTCACATATATTGAATGTTCATTTATTGTGCACACCCTACATAATTATTAGAATATCATTCATTACAATAGTTACACTAAAATAAAGATTTAATTCATAATTAGATTAAACCAATCACCAAAACAATGATATTGTGAGTTGCACCAATATATTTGTTAAAAGAAAAATGGATCAAGGGGTGAATTATTCCTTCAAATACCTTTACTTAATTAATTCAATTTGCATATACCATTCAAAGAATCAAATTAACATTCATTAACCATCGAGACCATATTAAGCATGACCAACCATACACATGAATGAGAGAGTACATAAGACACCGTGATATGAAGTGGGAAACCATAAAGGGAAAGAAAACCCACTAATTTTTTTGAATATATTACTCAATTCAAAAGACTTGCTTGAATATAACATATCAAACAAAATTTATTTAGTGAGGCACCAACCCCACAAGGAGCACCAACCCCTATTTAGAAAGGGACCTAACCTTGCAAGGAGGCTACAACCCCTAAAGTGATCAAGAACAAACTCAACCACCTAAATATGAAGACCAGTAATCTATGGTTACTCCTAGAATAGATAGTGATTACAATTTTAGCTCACACACCTCAAAACCCTCTTCAAACACACTCTCTCCTACTTCGCGCAATTTTTCTTCTTCTTCATGGGATAATTAGGTCTATTGACCTTGCTGATATGCTCTTCTATCTTTCTCAAACATTCATACCATATTTCATATCTATCCCAAAGTCCTCATACCTCTATCAAACTCTCTCTTGGCTCATACATTCCTCCCATACACTACCTTCTCAAATGAGTAATTACAATGACCCTTTATACATGACTCAACTCCTAAAAACCTCTAGGTTGGCAATAACCAATAAGGTTGGTCATACAAACAAGAAAATACACTTACAAGATCATATAAAATCACAAGACAAGACCATATAGGTCAGCAATTGACTAAGACACTTAACCTTGCACAATTAGGCCTAAAAGGCTAGTTTCTTCTTCATCGAGCACTCCATGGAATCCAAGGACTCAAAGAAGATTCATCATGCATTCAAAGGATCCACACATGTAAATGAAATAATATCACTAGATTCTCATAACACCTATGTATCAAGGACCTATGTATCATCCATTCATCTCATAACACCAACAAGTAGGACTATTTCCTACTCAATTTTGGTAACTTCAACATAATAGTCTTTAAAGATGATGACCTAGCTTCACTCCAACACTTAAACTATGACATATAGCCACTCATTGGAAATACAATGATCCAAGGAACACTTTTAACCACTTTATACATCATGAATCAACTCATAGAGTCATTAAAACAATTTCTCCCTTTAACGGACATATGTTGCCAAGAAAACCACTTTTGTAAACTTGAGCTTCTCACATATGTGCTGAATTTTTCAAACCTTATAAAAGAATGGAATAAAATAAAATTTCACCCATAATAACTTTCAAATGTATAGGAATCATGAACTAAGCCATGATATTGCTAACCAAAATGACTTGTAGAACTCAAAAAATCATGAATAATGTCATAATGGATGTGTAAAACACCTAAAAATCCATATTATACACTTCCTCTTAGGAAAAATAGGCCCAAGAACCTTCTTTCTCCATGATTGCCAAAAACTACCTTCTAGACCTAAAAACCAGTCTTCCTATTTGGACATGTGTAGACCTCAAAATGGATTCAAAAAGATTTGAAATTACCTAAAACATGTATAAGCTCTCCATATACTGAAAACATTGATTTAGACATTGGATCTAATGAAAAACCCGAGAGTAAAACAAATTTTCAAGGAAATAAGCAAATCTGAGTGGGCACCACCTACAGTCAAGACTCTAAACCACCACCACATGAAATATGTGAGATTCCTTTCCATCTTCCAATCATCAAATTTTATGATCTAATGAATTTTGTTCACACACCATCAAGATTTCCTCCATCGCTAGTGAACTAGGGTTTAACTAAGGTTTTGACCTCCTTGGCTTCTTAACAATCGTTCATAAACCTTAGACCCTTATTTAACTTCATTCCAACTATTATATCTTCTTAGATACATGCCTCAATGTCCCTAAAGAATTAGGTCCCCATGCAGAATTTGCATTCCAACCAAGATAATTTCTATTATATCGAGCTAAGAAACATGCCTTCTAAAGCTCGGTAAGAGGTCTAAAAATACCATATCATGCAATAATCTCATCATACCAACTTGAATTATTTCTCACAACTCCAAGAAAATCTCTCTAGACTTCTCCAATGCTCACATGATCATACTTATCCCCACATCTTCTTAACCACCATGACTTGCATAGCTAGGTCATAGAACTAGCTCTAGTTCACCCTAGAGAAAGAAGGAAAACACCATACCTTCACTTCAAATCCTTTCAAAATCCCTAACACCTTTGAGATAACATGTCTCACACCTATACATGCTCTCATGAGCCCACACACCACTATCCAATTGATAATCATACTCCATTAGACAACCAAACACCTAGACTAGGTCTAGATGAAGGCCTACAAACATGTGAAAACTCTACATTCAACCTATGAAACCTTTATGAGTGCCCAGAAACATTATCATCATGTTCTACATGCATATATCATGCTTCTTAAGGCAACATGTATCTTTATCCTCCATGTACAATCACCCATGCTGAATAGACCTCTTGATTAGGCTTACTTGGCCAAGCGATTCTCACCAACTTGCCTCTTGTAACCATGCAATTTTTTTTTACCCATGTGCTCATAAATCCAAGATCCCTCTTACAATCCTAGTCATCACTCTTTTCATTAGTGCATATTTCACATTTTACATTAATGACAACACATTAACTAACACATGTCAACAATCTCCCCCTTTGTCATTGATGGAAAAAAATCTAGCACTTCTCCCCCTTTTACATTAATGACAAAGCACATACATGTAACACATAGTATCCATCTTCATCAACATAATAAGATCACCTATTAGTTGGAAACATCAACCAAAATCATCAAATAAGCTCACAATCATGTTTTCCTTCCTAGACTTTGTTTTGGCTTCATGAGAGCATTGAAGCTCCCCCTAGGTAGAAGCATATCATAACACACACATGTAAATGCCTATTCTTGGCAAAAAATAATGCTTGATTCCTCCTTAGACATATCTCATCTTGAAGACACTTAAAAATAGACTTAACTTTGTTATACATAGACTACTACAACAACTTTTGGGACCAAAATCCCTAAAGAACCTCTTTAGACCAAAAATGCCAAAATTCTCATATAAGTATACTAAACACACGAAACATCCCCTTATTTCTCCTCTTGATAATATACCATCAACCTTTAACTATTTATGTAAAAACAAAAGCACATACCTTGCACATATGCCATGGAGATGGGTTAAAATGAACACCTTTTTCCTAAGTTAACTTTTTAGTGTTCATTACCTTCTTTCATGCTATTATAGTTGTTTGAGTTCATGCCAAGCTCCCCCTTTCAATATGCCAAAATCAATCATCTTATTTTCCTAACTAGATCTTCTAGTCACCTTAGACATCTGTTTGAAGATCAAAGACAACTTTCCTTGTTTTAAGAAACCTTCATATACCTGTAACACACCATTACAAGATTCACAACATGTTACTGTACTCGTCATGATGCATTTTTTTAACCATACAATTCGTACAATACTAATAGCTTCACATCTCAAGGATAATGAGAAATATAGCTCCCCTGTAAACTCATGCAATCATATCCAACATCTTGAAAACTCACACTCAAGTAAAATCAAGACAATCTTCTTCTTGTTACACAACTAATTTCTCAAAAACAAACTCGTAGACATACCTTAGTTGATGATGTTCTTGCACACATTCCATGAGACCATTTGAATTTCATAGAATTGACATGATTTACGCTTCTTCATAGTTTCTTAGAGTAGATTGTTCATTTTCCTTGCTCCCCTTCAAAGTCTTGGCATTTTAATGACTTCCAGGGGTAGGAATCACACCCAACTTTAGCCTTAGGAGTTAATTTTTTTCTTTTGGGAGTCACTTTGTCAATATTTCAACCATCTCCTCCTTGGTGGACACATGTTCTAATTTGATCCTTTTCTCACTCACTTGATCTCTCAAGAAATGATATTTGATTGGAATGTGCTTGGTTTTGGAATGCAACACATGGTTCTTAGATACACTTATAACACTTGTACTATCACAAAGAGATAGGGTTAGGCCCATCACACTCCACCTTATAGTCTTCTAGAGTTTGTCTCATCCACAAAACTTGTGCACAACATAGTGCTGTTACAACATACTCAAATTCACATGTGGAAAGGGATACTAAAGATTGTTTTTTACTCATCCAAGAAATAAGACACTTACCAACAAAAAAGGATCCTCCACTAGTGCTCCTTATGTCATCAAGGCTACCTGCCCAATGAGCACCATTAAAAGATTTCAATTCAAATTTCTCACTTTTTGGATACCATAACCCGTACTCTGTAGTCCCCTTGAGATATATGAATATCCTCTTTACTACTTACAAGTGTATCTCATTTGGATCATCTCGAAACCTTCTTACAGGACCTACAACTTTCAAAATTTCAGGTCTAGAAGCAATATCATACAATAGAATTCCAATTATGGACATGTACTTAGTTTGATTCACTTTGGGTGAGTTATATTCCTTGCTCAGTTTTCACCCTATGACCATAGGAGTCCCAACATGCTTGCAATATTCCATTTGGAACTTTTTCAACATTTCCTTTATGTATTTTGCTTGTGATATGAATATACCCTCCTTAGACTGATTGACTTGTAGTCCTAGAAAGAAAGACAATTCTCCAAGCATGGACATTTCAAATTCCTTTTCATAACATCTATAAATTTATGAGTCATATGTTCATTGTTTCCTCCAAATATGATATCATCCACATACACTACTACAATAAATAGATGTCCTCCTTCATTCTTGATATATAAGTTACTATCAACAACTCCTTTCTTGAAACCTTGTTCAACCGTATACTTGTCTAGTCTTCCATTCCAGCCCTAAGGGATTGCTTTAATCCATAAGTGACTTTTTGAGGTTGCATACACAATACTTCTCATATGCCAATGAGAATCCATCAAGGATCGCTTAATGTACACTTCTTCTTCTAGATTTCCATTCAAAAAGGAAGATTTGACATCCATTTGGTACACTTTAAAACCTTTATACCCTGCATATGCTAGAAACAATCTAATGGCTTCCATTCTAGCTATTGGTGAAAATTTTTCATCAAAATCAACTCCCTCAACTTGTGCATACCCTTTATAGACTAACCTAGCTTTGTTTCTTGTAACTTATCCATCCTCATTAAGTTTATTTCTAAACACCCATTTAGTTCCAATAACATTCTTATCCTTAGGTCTAGGCACTAATTCCCAAGTTCTATTTTTTTCAATCTGATCAAGTTCTTCATTCATGGCTTTGACCCAACACTCATCCTTTCTTTCCTCTTCAACATTTTAAGGCTCAAATTTAGATAAAAATGCAATATTCTCTTGGTTTTGAAGACTTACCAATTTTCTCCTTGTTATTATTCCAACATCCTTCTTCCCTAGGATTTGATCTTTAGGATGGTCTCTTCTGATCTGTCTTGATGGAGCTTTGGTGTCTTGTCTTTCTTATTCTTCATCTTCATCTTCTTCTTCTTCACCTATCTTCATAGCCTTTTCTTCTTCTTTGGAATCCGTCACTTGTGGTGTTTCTTTTGACTTATATTTGGATTTCATGGGATAAGACTTATCAAAATTTACACTTGTAATTTCATTTATTATTTGTAGTCTTTTATTGTAGCATATGTAAGTTGAATTCTTTGAGGAGTATCCTAAGAATATACCCTCATCATATATGGAGTCAAATTTCCCAATTATCTTCAGTCCTCTTGATGAAGCATCTCGCATCCAAAGACTCTAAGACTCTAAAGTGTTTTACATTTACAGTCTACCTTTCCATAATTCATATGGAGTCTTATCACTATTTACCCTTATCTGACATCTATTGAGTATGTAGACAACTGTACAAATTTATTCTTTCCAATATCCATTAGGTAATTTGGATTCATTTAGTATGGTCCTATCCATATCCTAAACAATCCTATTCTTTATTTCCACTACACCATTATGCTAAGGTGTTCTAGAAGATGAGAACTACCTCTTAATACCACAAGTTTCACAAAAATCATCAAAAGAATTAAACCAAAACTCACCTCCTTTATCTGATCTAATGCTTTTGATCTTTCTATTCTTCTCATTTTCTATAAGTGCCTTAAATGACTTGAATACCTCAAGTGCTTCGATTTGATCCTTAAACAAGTAACCCAAGTGCATCTTGTATAATCATCTATTAGCAACATGAAGTAATAATATCATGAGGTACTTTCAGTCCTCATAGGTCCACAAATATTAGTGTGAATCAACTGTAAAGGCCTTGTGGTAGAGTCATGTTCTTTGGTCTTGAATTTTCTCCTTGTTTACTTTCCATGTAGGCATGCTTTGCATAGAGTATCTTCTGGTTTGCTGATTCTTGGCATGTTCTTCACACAATTTTTGGAGCTTATCTTGACAATATTATCAAAATCACATGTCCTAATATCCTATGCCACAACCAACTGTCATCTAATTTTCTCATAAGACATTTCTCTTTGTTGATCTCTTTCAAAATGTACATGTTATTTTCAGTCCTCTTGGCTTTGGCTACAAGCTTACCTGTTTCCCTTTTTATGATCTTACATCCTTTATCATAAAATGTCAAAATAGTCCCTCAACATATAGAAAATTCTTAGTTATGGTCTTTCCATTATCTAAGCTTAATGTGCCTTTCCCAACAATGCTTATAGTTGTATTGTCTCCAAATATGACTGAACCAGATGCATGTTTTTCAAGTGAGATAAACTTACTCTTTTCACCAGTCATATGGCCAAAGAAACCATTGTCAATGTACCATATCAAGCCTTCATTTTGAGTGTGAAAATCAGTTTGAGCTATTTGACATCCTTCTTCCTTTACCTTATGTTCTATCTTATCATCCACAACACTTAACATCATAGCCCATTCCTTCTTTTCTTCTTTGTTATATTCGTAGTTCTCTCTATCAAGTGTATTTGTTGTAGTGGAGATATTAAGGATTGAAAACCATATGTCAATCATCAAGAGTTTTAGAAACTCCTTGTTTTGAGTAAAAATATGTTTCCACATTGACTCAACCGCTTGCCATATCTCATGTGCTTCAAAGGATCTCCTTCAAGTGATCAAACTTCTTCAAAAGGACCTTTCTCTAATACCAATTATTAGAAGCACAATGGACTAGGGGGTGAATCAGTCCTTCTAAAACCTTTACTTAATTCCTTTAAGTTGCATATACCATTCAAAGCATCAAATTAACATTCATTAACCATTGAGAGCATATTAAGCATGATCAACCATATACATGAATGAGAGAGTACACAAGAAAACAAATATGAAGTGGGAAACCATCAAGGGAAGAAAATACATTGAAACTTTTGAATATATTACTCAATCCAAAATACTTGCATGAATATTACACATCACACAAGATTTGTTTAGTGAGGCACCAACCCCAAAAGGAGCACCAACCCTATTTAGAAAGGAACAAACCTTACAAGGAGGATACAACCCCCTAAGGTGATCAAGAAATAACTAAACCACCTAAAGATGAAGACCACCGATGTATAATTTCTCCTACAATAGATAGTGATCACAATTTCAGCTCACACACCTCAAAACCCTCTTCAAACACACTCTCTCCTACTTCGCTCAATATTTATTCTTCATGGGATGATTAGGTATATTGAACTTGTTTCTCTACTATTCTATATTTCTCAAACATTCATACCCTCTTTCATCTCTATCCTAAATCCATCATGCCTCTATCAAAATCTCTCGTAGCTCGCACATTCCTCTAACACATTACTAGCTCAAATGAGCAATTATAATGACCTTTTATACATGACTCAACTCCTAAACACCTATAGGTCGGCCATAACCAATAAGGCCAGTCATAACAACAAGAAAATACACTTACACAAACATATTAAATCACAAGACAAGACCGTATAGGTCGGAAATGGACTAAGACAATTAACAATGCACAATTAGGCGTAAAAGGTTAGTTTCTTCTACATCGAGCACTCCATGGACTCCAAGGACTCAAAGAATCTTCACCATGCATTAAAAGGATAAAACCATGTCAAATACATCCTATAACCATCTTCCATAAGATATGGGACCTCTGCATCATCCATTCATCTCATAACACTAACAAATATGACTATTTCCTACTCAATCTAGACACTTTCAACAAATCAATATTTAAAGATGAAGACCTAGCTTCACTTCAACACCCCAAATATGGCATGCAAACACTTTTTGGAAATAAAATTATCCAAGGAACACTTCTAACCACTTTATACATCATGAATCAGCTTATAGAGTCATCAAAATAACTTATCCCTTTAGGATATATATGCTACCCAAACCAGCTTTTGAAAACTTGAGCTTCTCACACATGTTATAAAACTTTAAAACCTTCTCAAAGCATGGAATACAATAAAATTTTACCCCTAATCACTCTCCAATGGATAGGAATCATGAAATAAGCTAAGATATTGGTCTTTCTAGACTAATTTCATCAAGGAACCTATATTGTCATGAAACCCTATCAAGTAGGTCAACTTGTGACCTCAATATTGCTAACAAAAGTGACTTGTGGACCTCAAAAAAGCATGAATCATGTCACACGGTGGATGTGTAAAACCCTCCATATATATTAGAAACTTCCTCTTAGGCCACACATGCCCAAGAACCTTCTTTCTCCATGACTTCCAAAACTTCCTTCTAGAACTAAAAACCAATTTTACTATTTGGAACTATAAAGACATCAAAATGGATTCAAAAATCTCTAAAATCACCTCAAAAATGTAACTAAGATGTCAATATAATCATAACATCAATTTAGACATTGGGTCTAATGGCAAACCTGAGAGCAAAACAAACTTTCCTGGAAACAAGCAAATTTGAGTGGACTCCACCTACATTCAAGACTCCAAACCACCACCATATGAAATATGGGAGAGTACTTTCTATATTAAAATAATCAAATTTGATGATCCAATGAATTTTGAGCTCACACCATCAATATTTCCTTCATCCCTAGGGAACTAGGGTTTAATTAGGGTTTTGACTTCCTTGGCTTCTTAACAATCATTCATAAAGTTTATGCCCCTATTTAACTTCATTAAAACTTTGAGATACTATTAGATCCATGCCTCAACATCCCTAAAAGGCTCAGGTCCCCATGCAAACTTTGTGCGTGCCAACCAAGATGATTTATCTTATATCGAGTTAAGAAATCGTAGGACTAAAAACACCATATCATGTAATATTCTCATCATCCCAACCTAAAATTTTTCCCACATCTCTAGGAAATCCTCTATCAACTTCTCAAATGCTCTCATAATCATACTCAACCCTGTATATTCTTAACCATCATGACTTGCATAGCTAGGTCCTAGAACTAGGTCTAGTTCAGTCCTATACAAAGAAGGAAAAATGTATCCCCAAGGATATATGGCCATAATGAGCCACACAATATGAAATATATGATCTAATTAGGAAAAATATGTAAAATTCCACCAATGTAGGCATGTCCCTAATGTTGTGAGCTTTCCCAAGGCACGGGCTTAAGAAGTTGTATAGTGTATGATGTCCATGGATTATGGTGTCTTTGAGTGTCTTATTTTTACTATAGAAATCGAGTACAAAATGATATGATAGATGGAGTGTTGAATCCAAGTAACCTCAATGTTTATATCTATGTAAGGATTAACAAGTCACATGTAAGTCTTCGTTTTGTATTTTTGTCATATTATATTGTTTTTGTATTTTTTCCATATGATAATTGAGAAAGAGAAAATTGCCAACTGGAATATGTACTAATGGCCTTAGGTTGTGGATTATAAAATGTAGAAGAGATGAGGTGGGGTCTTGGGTAGTAATTTTTCCTCAAAAATCACATCGGACATGTGAAATGTTCTGCATCATTGGGTGGCTTCCTAATCATGGACTAGAGGATAAGATTTTGAATTATTGATAATTGTGTTAAGAGCATAAGTTATTTATGGTGAGATATGTGAAATATATGTGTAT